>CM073473.1:27260000-27472500 GCA_037074535.1 Gleditsia sinensis
GAGATTATTGGCTACCCAGATTGGTGGGATTTCACTAAGAAACCTCGATGGCAAGTTAGAGGCAAAGCAATTATCTCCTCTGCTGAAGATCAACACCTTGCAGCTGGTAATTTTGTAACAGTTGGTACTCTGACAACTAGCATTGCTCTACAAAGCCAGACTAGTAAGGACTCATATATATCACCTAAAACGACATGGATAGTGGACACAGGTGCTACAAACCATATGACCAATGATGCTATGAATCTCGCCCAAGTGATCCCCTCATCCCAACCACATATCTTAGCAGCTAATGGCAGTAAATCAATTATTCATAGGTCAAGGAGCATGTCATCTGACCAACACAATATCACTAGGTATAGTGCTACTTGTCCCTTCCCTTGATTATAATTTGCTATCAGTTAGTCAGATCACAATGGCTTTATCATGCACAGTAACTTTTTGGCCTCATTTTTGTGTTTTTCAAGACATCTCCACTCTGAGGATTCCTTGCTATGGTACTAGGTGGGGCAAGCTCTACTATTTTGAAGCTATAGAACCTTAGGGCTCGTTTGGAGAGCAGGATATAATAGGATAGGATATAGTAACAGGATAGGATAACAGTAGGATAACTCCTATCCTATCCTGTGTTTGATATGCAACAGGATAGGATAAGAACTATCCTATCCTATGTTTGAAATAAATCAGATAATGACAGGATATGATAAAAATGATATAAAATGACAAAATTACTTTTATAATAAAATTATATATATATATATATATATATATATATATATATATATATATATATATATATATATATATATATATTTAAAATCAATTTTAATACAATTTTTTTAATTACTTTATACATTGATATAAATTCTAATATATATATATATAAAATTAACAAAATAATATTTATAATATTAATAAAAATTTATTTGTTTTATTTTTTATTTATCTCTCTACCCACTTGCCAAAAATTTTTTTTTTCTTTTTTATTTTTATTTTTTTTTAAAAAAATATAATTCTATTTTCAATACATTCAATAAAATAACATACAAAATTAAATTCAAAACAAAAAAAATGCACAATAAAGAGTTTGAATAAGTCAAATTAAGCAAATCTGATTTACACAATCCAATATTAGGTTATAATTAAAATAAGCAATACTTACAAAATTGCAATCAACCTAATAACAAGACGATAGAAAAAATAAAGTCCCCTGATAAATTGAGGACATGGACACTATTATGTCTCATAACATCTTCAAAGGCATAGATACACCCTTAAAAATTCAAAAGTTTCTCTATAACTCTATACACGATAACACAACAAATACTGCACACAGCCACAATGCGTTAGCCTCCTTTTTCTTACCAAGCCTTTTGAACTCTATCGTAAGAAAATCCTCCAATCATCAAAGATACAACCAATGTTCTCCAAAAACACATTCTTGAAGCACACGTGATGCAACCACCTTCTCCAATGCCAGACATCTGATATTGTCAAGTTCATGCCTACAAGTAGGGCACCAATTGTGGACCCTGAGTTTGCAACATGAGCATAAAGTGTGACCATTTGAACACTGCAACAAAGATTAACAACAAAGTATATTACTTAAATTTCCAAATAACATTTTTGTCACTAGATGATATTTACTTCAAGTAGACAATAAAACCACCACTTATAAACTCAAAAATAAAAAAGCAAAAATTCACTGACTTCTTGCTACAATAAATTGTGTTTAAAATCTTCCATGAATAGGAAAAGAAACAAGTTGTTGCTCATGGTTTCAGCACCTCCAATGGTTATAAAGGAACCCCTGATTCATGAAACCTCAGAAAACAAAGAAATAAGAAAAACTTTGTATTCTAGCAAGAGGATCCCAGAGCATAATCAAAATATTCAACAGTTAAATTCCAACTACCACATTCTTTAAACTAATTGCCAAAATTTCATTTCAATCAAACAACACTAAAAAAAAGACTAGTGCCCACATATCAAATCAGAAACTACCTTAAATCTGATCATTAATTTCCATTGTCTATAGTTCATATTTCATGTACCTTAGCTAATCTAATAAACAAAAGAATGAAACCCAGGTTTTTTTTGCACCAACCTAAGTTAGCAGTACCTTTCAAGGCACAAAAGTAATTTTTGCTGTCATTTTCCAATCAATACAAGTTAATGATAGAATTACTTTTAAGCTAGCAGAACTAATATTTGCCATCCAAAACTGAAATCCAAGCAAGCAATTGAAAAATTTAAAACATAATGCTTTTGATAAGATATAATAAAAATGTGCTTTAAACCATTCAGCAAGAGAATTAATACTCTCACGATCACGTTTTGCTTACAACATGCTTCACAGACCATTGCTTTATTTTAATCAAGGCAATAAATTCCCCTTTTGTCCCTTTTACCTATTAAATTCAAAACCCAACTATCCTTTTTATTCCATCATACAATGAACATAGCAAGCTTAGTAAGGTATTACATGAAGGGTTCCAACTCATTTCTCTCATGAAAGTGATGAAACATAGTTTTTCCATGACATGATTCATGAACATCAATTTCTTTCAATTCTATCACCCTAACTGTTGCTCCTACATGAAAGGACCAAATGTGCATCATTACATACAGTAGTCTTCAGCTTAGATTTTGAAACACATAGTCCCACATTTCAGTATAGCTTAATGAATTATGTGCTAATCGACTAAATTTAAAAGACAAACTACAGAAAACTAGTAATCATCACCATAACAAAACATGATAGTATCGCCATAACCATTCACATACCATATTTAAACCCTAATCACCCAAATCAGAAAACAACTCATCCACCAACAAACAGTGAATTTGATAGAGCCCAATTCCAACTAGCAGAAGGATCAGAATCAAGTTCGTAATGTTAAATGTAGGTCCCAAGACCCAATCAGTTAAAAATATGAAAATATCCAATTGAACCATATCAACAATCAACATAAATTTAAGAACTGAATCCTTATTTTGAGAGGGAATCAATACGCAAGCTGTAACATCCCGTAATTTTTAGATATTTTTCTTAGAAATTCTTCACCTTACATATATGCATAGAAATGTTCTAATATTAATGGAATAGGTAAAGAAAGAAAACCTAAGAGGAAATATTAGAAATAAACATGCTAAATAAAGGTGAAATTCTTAGGTAAAGAAAGATAATTTTTTGTGAAGTAAGTAAAGGTCTTAAAATTTCAAGAAGATCGGATTAGGGTAATTTTTCTTAATTACTAAGTTTAGTATCTCCACCCGTAATTGGGCTTTAACCTATGGACCCTTCATATAGAGTTTTTCTACTTCACATGAATTTTTAGCAAGCCAATAGGATAGCCCAAGGAAGAAATAAAACATAGACTTAGACTAGGATATAGAAATTGGACCGGTAGCCCAAAAATAATGAAAATGTGACCAAGCCCATTATGAAAGGTGGAATTTTAACCAAAGTAAAGAAAATGGGCAAGAATGAGCCCAAACCCAAGAGGAAAAATAAAAATAAAAATAAAATTAAAGTGATGAAATAATGGTGTAATCAAGATTAGGTGACATGGCATTAAGACAAAAATTTAGCAAGTGGTGTGATTCTATATTCATCATTTTGGCAAGTGGCATAATAATACAAGGTTTTAGGACAAAAACATCTATATCCTACACTCATAATTTTAGCAAGTGGTATGATAAGACATAGCATTAGGACAAAACATCTCTATCCCACATAAATAATTTCAACCAAATAATGGAGATTGAAGGGTTAGAAATTTGCCACTTAAAAAGGCAACCTATCATAATTGATTAAGACAAAAGAAAAAGTAAATGAATCCCTAAATCAAAGGGACCTTGTCCCATATCTTAAGAACATATTATCATAATTTTAAAAATACAAATCTCTTTTTCCTATGCATATCTTGACTAAGGAAGAGGAAGACAAGAATATAAGTTGTTTGTTTTCTAAAAATTCAACAAAGTGTATCCTAATTGTGATAAGGTAGACCCATGATCATGAAAGGTGAATTATTTGGTGGTCTATATAAGAAAACCCACCCTTACAACATTAGAATTTTGTCCAAGTGAGGGAGAGGAAAAATATAAGCAAGGTAGAGTGAGGAAAGGAGAGGAAGAAAAGAAGAAAGAGGAAGGAGAAGTCTAGGAGACTAAGTGCTCCAGGTAAGTTTAACAATATTTCTTTTTGAAGAAAACTTTTGAAACTTATAATATTTATATGAGATTTTGATCTTAGAACTTTGATGATTGGTCATGAATGTTGTTATATCATGTTACATATTGATCTTGCATGTGATGTATGTTTGAATACTTAGGTTGGTGTAGATAGTTCTGCATGGGTATGGCTATGGTTGGCAGAATTTTAAGCTTCGGTATTTTAATTTCTGAGAATTATCTGTAGGGAATTAAAATAAATGGTTAACATAATAATTAAAATATATGTGTGTCACGGATTTTTAGCCACTGGAATCATTCAATTTGGAGTCCATATGAGGAATATATGAGCCGATTAGTAGTCAAAGGTCAGAAAATGGGTCATCAGGGAAGAATATGTTAGGATAGCTTCGGTATTTTAATTTCTGGGAACACTCTATAAGGAATTAAAATAAATGGTTAACATATGAATTATAGATAGATGTGTTATGGATTTTTAGCCACTGGAATAACTTAATTTAGAATTCATATGTGGGAGATATAGACAGATTAGTAGCTAAAGGTCAGAACCTATCCGAGAGGAACTATCCTGTACTTTGAGGGAGTAATATCACCTTGATTTCTTAATATTTCGCTAAACTGTTCAACATAATAGTTTTAGATAATTGTTTTATCTTGAAATAGACAACAAGATCACCTACATCAAAGTTCAATTGAGGGAGTTATGCTCTGATTAGTAAGAGAAGGTTAGATGTGATGAAAACCTGCATCAAGAAAATAAAGGAATAAAATTAATATTTAAGAAAGAAGATGAATCTTATAAATGAAAATAATAAATAACTAGTATATCCATAGCCATTTCCATTGTATGAACTTCTTACCATCTTAAGTGTGAAATTTTGACATGGAAATATTTTATAAAGTGATATTTGAAATGGTTATGTTCATGGCATGATTACCAATGATTTATGGTAATAGTTATATTTTGATGAACATACTTGTTATTGAAAGCATATTTTTGGCTATCATTGTGAAAAGAAAAGAAATGAGCACGGTCACATGGCAATCCGTGTGGTGCACCAGTAGGGGACGCCCTACCAACGGTTATGATCATGTTAATGAGAAAAGAAAGAGAAAGTAGTCCATGTCGGACGGAGCGAGAAAAGCCCGTACCGGAGAGTAGATGATACTCACCCTGACCGGGGTAGCTTAAAATGAGAATAAGTTGATGGCCATCATATGATATTTTGAAAATAGTTAATCCTGCCATACATATTATTACAGTATGATTCCTATGTGCATAGATATAATGCATTCATATGACCAAAGATATTTTTTGTAGTTTATATAGCTGAACATGACGTGATGAGCTATATTGATGATGATTTATTGTTGAACTTACTGGGATTTAATTCTCACTATATTTCCATATCATGTTCAGAAAATTAGTTATGCAGCTTTTTCTATGGCTCTGGCTTTTAGTGCACATTGGATCGAGTTACTTTATGTTGGGCAAATCTCAGAATCAAATAAGATGTTTGGGGTCGAGTTGGCTCAGATCCCGGTGAAGGTGCAACCACCCGCACCTGTATCTCCGGAATTGGTCAATCAAAATAAACAAGATATAAATATATATGTGTTTGATATGTTGCTTGTACGCTTTGATTAATGACGTGAATGTGAATTCAATATTGTATAATAATAATAAAGAAAAAAAAGGTTGTTACACAAACCAAGCAGGGAAACCAAAATATAGCAAGAAATCGATACCAGGAGGGGGAAGGAATTGGCCAAAATTATATACAAGCAGAAGGTAACCCAGATGCAGGCAGAAATCCAGAGCATGGATCAGCAAATACAAGCAATGTGGAAAAGGGAAAGGGAAAGGCAAAGGTAAAGACAAATGCAAAGGGTAAATACAACAAATACAAGCAAATGCAGGACATAAATCAAATGCAAGCAGAGGTAGCCCAGAGCATATACACAACAAAGGAAAAGGTAACCCAAAATCGATACCCAAAATAACAGAATGAAACTATACGGAAAGGGAGAAATTGATGCTTACCTCGGTTGAAGGAGACCGATAATGGGAGGAAGAATGTTCTCTGGGGTGAGGGAGGAAGAACTCTCGCGGGGTCAGGGACGAAGAGCGTTCTCAAGGTGAAGAGGAGAAGCCTTCTCGACGGCTAAGGAAGACGAGCATTCTCGAAGTGAAGGACAACAGGCGTTTTCGGGGGTGAGGGAGACGATCGTTCTGGAGGGACTGGAACATCGGGGGTGAAGGGCTTGGGTGAGGAAACTTCGGGGGTCTGGGTTAGAAATATGATATCCGCTTTGTAACCTCACTAAAGCCATGGGATAGGAATTTACACTGAAGAGGGAGGACATGATAGGACAAGGATAGTAATATCCTATCCCAGTGGCTCACCAAACATAAAACAAGCGTAAGATAGGATAAGTATCCTATCCTATCCTTTTTATCAGGTGCTCCAAACGGGCCCTTAAGGATTAGCTACTCATGGTTGAAGCAACAAAGCTGAAATTGACATATGGTTATGGCATCGAAGACTAGGGCATGTTTCTTTTAGTTACCTTAGGAAGTTAAAACCTCAGTTATTTTTACATTCAAATGTTTCTGATTTCCATTGTGATGTCTATGAATTTGCGAAGAATCATCATGGTCCCTATCCATTAAGTTCAATTAAATGTTCATAACCTTTTTTGGTTATTCATTGTGATCTTTGGGGCCCGGCCAAGGTCTCCACTTTTTCAAATGCACGTTACTTTGTAACCTTCATAAATGAAAACACTCGTATGTTATGGGTCTCCCTGCTTCGTAACAAGAATGATGCATGTCAAGTATTTCAAGAATTCTACAAACAAGTCCAAACCCAATACCATCGAAACATAGTTGTTCTTCAAATAGATAATGATACAGAGTTCATTAATTCTTCCATGTAGGGGTTCTTACGCATGCATGGGATACAACATCAAACCTCGTGCTATTACACCCCTCAACAAAATGGGCTTACAGAACAAAAAAATCATCATATTTTAGAAGTAGTGCGAGCCTTCTTGTTTGGCATGGATGTACCCAAGATTTATTGGGGGGAGGCTGACAAATCCGCTACATATCTCATCAATCGCACTTCTTCCAGTGTCCTCCAATTCCAAACCCCTCTTTAGGTGATAACTACCTCACTTAATACTCCTCCTCTACTTAATTTGGAACCTCGGATCTTTGGTTGCACAGCTTATGTACATGTACCTAAGGCACTATGAAGTAAACTAGATCCTTGTGCATGACGTTGTATTTTTGTGGGATACTCATATTTCCAAAAGGGCTACCGGTGTTATGATCCTCAAGAGAAGAAAATATTCACCACTCTTGATGTCTCATTCAATGAGTCTGCACCCTATTATTCTGCCTCTCGTACTTCTCTTCAGGGGGAGAGAATACTAAATGAAGAAAACGTGCAAGAGTAAATACGATTTAATGCCCTAGAAGAGCTTGAAAACTTGCACGAAGACTTTGTATCTAGTCATATCCCTGTGACTGAAGGTGTGGTGAATGCTAGTCCACATGCAGACAATGCTGAGGATTCAAACATAGAAAATATTGAGGATCCAAACATTACTGAGCTACTACCACCCCCTATACCAGTGCCATTTGAATCATCCTCCTCACGAGATGTCCAGGTAACATCTAATACTAATGGTCCTATAGATGATTATGAATCTATGAATATGCATGAACTCAATAATCCTACATTGGAAACTAATCAGGAAACATGTAGAGTGTCCCAAAGAACAACTAAGGGCATACCAAAATGACAATATGAACCGGATTTTAACACTCATAGTAAATACCCTATATCTAACTACATTTCTACTCAAAGGTTGTCAGATACTTATGCACTTGCTATTAATCAAATTTTTAGTATTGGAACACCCAAAAATGTGCAGGAAGCATTGCAAGATGCTGAATGGAAAAAGTCCATGAACGAAGAGCTCACAGCACTTAAAAAGAATTCTACATGGGACTTGGTAGCACTACTAGAAAGGAAGAGGCTAATCGGATGTAAATGGGTATTTACACCTAAACTCAATGCGGATGGCAACCTGAACAAGTACAAATCGAGGCTTGTAGCAAAAGGATACACATAGAAATATGGCACAGACTATGACGAAACATTTGCACTCGTAGCCAAAATCAGCACCATTCGTATACTATTGTCGTTGGCTGCAAACAGAGGATGGGAATTACAACAACTGGATGTGAAGAACACCTTTCTTCATGGAGAACTGGCAGAGGAGGTCTATATGGGAGTACCTCCAGGGATTGAACTTCACCCCACCCACAGGAATAAAGTCTGCAAATTAAAAAGAGTATTATATGGCTTGAAACAATCACCACGGGCTTGGTTTGGGAAACTCAACACCACGATGAGAAGCTTTGGATATAAAGAAAGCAACACTGATCATACATTGTTTATCAGAAGGAATAAAGACAAAGTAGCTGTGTTACTAGTGTCACGGCCCCAAATGATGGAACACATGATCGGCATGGCATAACGGTTTCCCCCTAGCCGTAAGCCTAACACATAGCATGCACAAAACATTCAGCACACAATCCAGAGTACATAATATATATAACTGGCCACATATGCCACATCCAATATAAGAAAATATTGTATATATGTATATATATATCTCATGAATCCAACATCCGTGATTCATCTTGGCCCATGGCCTCATAATATTCATGTGATTCAACTTGGCCCATGGCCTCATAATATCAACATCGTTGTAAAACATAAAACCGTTTTCCAAACAACACATCAAAATACGCAAGAAGCGAGGATCCTGCCTGTAAGTTCATGGAGATACACTAGACATAACTAAACTAAACAACCAGTACAACGGAACCTTGCCCAAACTGGGGCTCACCAATGCTATATTCAGCCTCCTACGAAGCTGTAGCTGGATCAAAGTTTCTCTGACTATCTGTGGGGAGGAAACAGAAGAGGAGTGAGATTACCACATCTCAGTGAATGGGTAAATCATACTATAACAGAAACAGGGCAAACTAAGCACGAGTGTTTCGCAATGAATTAAATAATTGAAATCAAAGTATAAAAAAAACATTAAACATTTAACCATAATTTATTGAAAGAATGCTAAACAGTTCAAATGTATGTTCAAAAGATAAAACAGGATTAAATCAATAACCGTAAGCAAATCAATTATGCATGGTAAGTAATAAATGAAGATATTTATGCAATAACAATGATGAATGAGGTATTTAATCTTTAAGAAAAATGCACTAGTTTATTGGAGGTCTTTCCTAACAGATCTATCATCTCCCCCAAGCACACAGCAAGGGTAGGGTAATCACTGTAGGCGTAGACATAAGTCCACCCTAAATTCCCCCAAGCACATAGCAAGGGTAAGGTAATCACTGTAGGTGTAGACATAAGTCCACCCTAAATCCCTGTGTCTTAGGCAGTCATATGCCCGTCACAGTATCCTAGGCCGAAGCCTTCGTATGACCATGGTGCACCAGGGCTAGCACTACCTGCGGCTAGCTAACAGTGATCTAAAAGGGTCCCTCCAATAGAAAACATTTGAAATATGCTATTCAAAGAGTTTAAAGTAAAACATTTCAATAACATTACAATAAAGCTATAATTCTCCATCTAGCTCTTTTCATGCATAAAACTCCGTTCAAAAATATGTTTCATCCATGTATTCCCATGGAGACCTTTATCATCATAAACTTTCCCTTTAAACATAGATCGTCCGTAGACGTCGTATAGATGCTCATCATGCATCAAATCATTTTAAACATAGATCATCCGTAGACGTCGCATAAATGCTCATCACGCATCAAATCATTTCATGGCCAACTTAGTTCATTTCTATGACTAAGTTCGCATTTCTATAAATCTAGCTCAAATGGAGAATTATCAGTCTAGATGTTTGCCTTGCATACCTAGGGTTCAACTAGGATTGAAATTTATAATTTCTAACATGGTTGTAACATATTGGTTTTCAAAGCGGTAAAACAACTTAGCATACATTCCAACTAGTTAAAATCATACGAGAGAGTTATAAACTGAATTCATAAAACATGCGCTATAGTATGAAAAACTCACTCACAGGTAAGGGCTCCAGATTGGACAGCCCTAAAATCCTAGTTCCTGGTCTGAATTCGGTAAAACAGACCCCAAAATCGAGTCCGGAAGGTCCAAAAGCCTTAAATGAGTTTGGTCACTGTTCACCGCCGGAAAATACTATTCACGCCGGGAAACACTATTCACCGCCACTATTCATCGCCAGAAAACACTATTCACTGTCACAAAAATTTTACCGAATCAACAAAACAATTTCATATCCTAATATTTATCTAGTTTCTGAATCCATCTACGGAGTCAGATTTCTAATTAGAAGTCCCTAAGTAAGGTTTTTCAGAACTTACCTTTTACCGAGATTTTCTACTTCAGATCTACGGCGATTCAACGGTTAATTTGAAAAACTGATCGGTCAAAACTGAAGTACTCTTCGTCCTGAATCCAATAACACGTTCAGTTTTGATATCGGAAGCTAATCGGTACTCCAAATCGAAAGATAAAATTTGATATTACTATTCACTCACTATGCAGCACTATTCCTCCCCATTTTTTTCTTTCTTCTTTCTGATATTTCGCCGCCCCCGATTTTCGTTTATGGTTTCGTTTTTTTTTAATATAATAATAATTATAAAATAATTAATAATAGGATTTTCTTTTATAAAAAATTCATATAAATGTTGTTTTTCATCATAAAATATTTCAAAATTTTCTAAAAATTTCTATTCTCATAAATCTTTAGTTAAACTCTTAAATTATGATTTTTCTTGATAAAAATTATAATAAAACAAATTTCTAAACAAATATCTTTATTCATATTAAAAGAAAGAATATTTCTAAAAATACCATAAAAATTCAATAGAGGCCGGTATAATTATTTTAAGCAATACAATATTTCTTTTACTTAAACATCTACTTACTTTGAGCAAATTATAATCATTTCTACATAAATAAAAATATTTTTGCTTATAGCGCGCCAAAACATAAATTCTCATATTTCTTTTGTAATTCTTTAATCCATGTAATAAATATACATATTTTCTATGGTTCTTATCTCCATTTTCAAAATTCTCTCTTTTATTCTAAATTTCCTTTAATTGGAATATTTGTTAAATTTTACGATTATTACAACTAGTATATGTAGATGACATGATATTGACGGGAGATGATGTACATGAGATTGACGCCCTCAAGAAGTATCTCACCATGAAATTTGAGATAAAAGACTTGGGGTCTCTCAAGTACTTCTTGGGCATTGAGGTAGCAAGATCAAGGCAAGGTATTTTCCTATCCTAGAGAAAGTATGTGTTAGACTTACTAACTGAGATAGGAATGCTTAATTGTAAGCCAACTGAAACACCAATAGAAATAAACCATAGACTGGGCATATACCTTGATCAAACTCCTGTGAACAAAGAACAATATCAGAGATTGGTAAGGAGGCTGATTTATCTGTCACATACAAGGCCTGATATTGCCTATGCTGTAAGTGTAGTAAGTCAGTTTATGCACTCTCCTAGTGAAGACCACATGAACGCAATATTTAGGATACTAAGGAATCTAAAAAGTGGTCCAAGAAGGGGATTATTATTTTCAAAAAAAGACTTAGTAAAAGTGGAAGGTTACATGGACTTAGACTGGGTAGGAGATCAGACTACTCGAAGATCTACCCTGACACAAGTGGAATACTCAGTACACTATATATGTGACTACTCATTTCAATGCCCGTGTGTCTCAAAATGGACTGTTTTGTCTTGCCAAGTTAGCAGGTCCTTCATTCCTTCAAATTTCGTTTCCACATTGCATTTTACACTAACCATTGGTAATTTTTTTGTCGGAACATGTTAGTTGTTGGATTATCAATCATTTTTTTAACCTGGCAAAATTTTATGAGCATGCAAGTGGCGCATGAGTAGATAAATTTTTTCTGCCATAAAGTAACTACAATTTCTTGAAGAAAAAGTTAAAAACCGATTGACTTTTGTAACTTTTCACATTTAAAAAGATAAAAGGACACTTTCATCCCATAAGTTTTTCTCAAATTTCAATCTCATGGTATGACTCTTTTTTCTTCCATTAAGTCTCCCGTCTTCTCAAAATTATGTTATATTAAAGCAATGAGTTGAACGTAAAAAATAAATAAACTCTAAAGTGTGAAAGAAACTTTTATCAAAATTTATTAATTGACTAAAAGTACCCAAACTTAATACAAAATAGCATATTTATGAACCCACTCTGTCATATAGTCTAATGGAAATTGCACATGGCACATATGTGAAGGATAAGGCGTGATTTGGGCAGTCCATAATTTATCGAATAAACGTAGTTTATCTAAAATCACTATGTGTGGTCTATTTGATCCTCCTTATGTAAATTGTGTCTTTCTTTGCCAAGGCTACTTTGATCGATTCAATCTGTCATGTCACAGCCACGTGGGCAGCCAAGATCGTCCATGCAACGTGTTATAGCTTTTACGGTCGGGGAATGATGCCAATGTGGCTCGGACGAAAAAATTAAGGGTCTGTAATACAATGTTGAAAAAAACTAAATGTTAACTTTCGCTATTTATCTTTATCTGAAGTTAAAGATGATAAAACGCACTTGGTTGTCTTTATTTACATTATTTGAAATTATAGTTATTAGCAGTATAATCACTTCCATCACAATACATATTATCTAATTTTGAATATCATAGCATCCTTAGTGTCGAAGAATAGTGAGTGAGGGTCACTTCTTAAAGGTGCTTATACCGTAGAGGGTCAAAGTAAATATTCTATTATTTTTTATCTAAATAACCAAATTTTCAAGTTAGAATATATCATATGACGTCCGCTTTATAAGTCATTCCATTATATATTCTCATTAATCAAAACAGGTTTCAGTAAAATAATTTCTTAAGCGGTCTTTTTGTATATGAAGAATTTTAGCTTTTCAACACTTGGAAATATTGAAGATATTTATGTATAATAAATATAAAAGTTTCAAAATTTATATGTTATATATGACTAAAATAATATAAAAAATCGTTCTTTTTTAATATCCCATGCTCAAATTTTTTATATATAAGTTTTCACTTTCCAAGTACGTAAGGAAATTACAATACATATGTACCACACCTCACCAACAAATTTAAACTCATGATACGTGCCAATACACAGCTAACAAGGAAAACAATTAGTCTTCCAAACTTGATAGAAAAGAAAAATGATACATAAAGAATGAACCGTTGATAAATCCATATTTGAAAACAGAAAAATCCAATGACAAGAGAACTCAAATTTCAAACTAAAGTGGAACAGAAAAAAAAGAGGAAGAAACTTATGAGAAAAAATTAGACAAATATAACACCAATGCAGATTTTTTAAGGGCACTGGAATGCAGAGTTGTATTTTCCACAGTTGTTGAGAATCACGCTCAAGGAAACTGGAATATTGAGGTTGATGCCTAAGACGTTGGCTTTGAGGGCCGTGCAAAGGCATGCAGCAGCTTCAAAATCAACCAGATCCTTAACGAGGCTGCAGCAAGGGAGGGTTGGCGAGGACCCAACCTGAACTTTCGCCAAACCCAACACATTGGCACACACACCCAACTTAAGGGCATCAATAGGACAATAAGCTGGGTAAGGTGGGACGTAGGTGGAGCTAACCATGCTGAAGAAAAGGAGGTTGAGAGAGAGGAGAAAGGCAGTGGATGTTAGTCCCTTGGAAGCCATTTCACAAAGAAGATAATGGGTTCTTTGGATGCTATGTGAATATTGGCTTGTAATTTGGTTTGTGAATTATAAAGTTGGAGATGCATAACAAGGTTTTTATAGGTGAGTATTTGTGGCTTTTTTCCCCCGTGTGTTTCAGTTTTAAATAATTAGTGAGCTAGGGCCAAGGAGAATATATAGCTGTTAAGGTACATTTAAATAAGATCGATAAGATCATATAGGTCAAAATCATTAATATTTGGTACCACAAATTCTGGAATGAGCATATGATGTTGCGCTTTTGTAGGAAACATAAATTTCCAGATTCCGGATTTCAGGGATGATGTGTATATATATGTATACACACACATAAACATTATACAGCAGGAAGCCAAGGGACATTCCATGGCAGCTGAAACCTCTGTTACGATAATGATTGAATATAGTATATATATGATCGTTACCTAAAGAAAAACAACAAAAGCGTTTAATCAGTTTTTTCCCTTACTTTCCAGTTAAAAAAACATGTAAAAATTTTAAATTACAATAATCTATTTTGATGGTTTTTGAAACTTACAGTTACTCTCTTTTTAATTTCAATTTATATGAAAACTTTCTCTTTATCTACATAATTATTAATGAAACTTATAATTTAAGTATTTTTCTATTAAAAATTCATAAATAGTCTAATTAAATGCAATATCATCAAAAGGTCAAATTAATACTTATAAAAATGTAATATAAGAGAGGTTGTTGTAATTTATTTAAAACTGGAGGAGATATGAGTATATGTTTTATTAACTTTAAGAGAGATTCTTATTTTAATTTAAAACTAGAGAGGATGGAAGTATAATTTTTACAAACATCAAGGGATCAGTAAATGTAATTTACTGTAAAAAATAAAGGCTCAAATTCCTACCCATATTTATTTTGAAATTGGAACTGGAATTTTTCTACCGATATTTGATTTTCGTTTCCTTCAAATTCTTAGGAAGAAGATTATTCTATAGCTAAAATTGCATAGTTTTTTAGTGTTGTAACATCAGCTTCACAAAGTGGTATCCTACATAAAATGGTGAGTAGAATTGTTGGACAACTCATAGGAAAGTTAATTTAAAACATACCTTGACATACCAGATTATGTAAGATTACCTGCAGCCTAACAGACCTTCCATGTTGAAATTAATAAGGTTTATTTGATTTGTCAACCATATTTAAACTTTGGGGTTATGTTGATTAGAGTAGAACGGGACAGTACATAAAAAATGGCAGCATGTGAAACTCGATGGAAAAAAAAAAGAAGAAAAAAAAAGGAAGAGGAGTAGTAGTTGTTATAGCCACGATCTTTCCAAATATATATATCTTACTCAATAATAACTCGATCATTATCATTCAACTCCACCAATTTGAATTGAATATAAAATTTTCTTCGAGATTAAGCAGAATGGTGAAGAAGAAAAGAGGAAGAAATTTTTTTTTTATTTAAATATAAATCAAGAGAAAGGTCTAAATCAAACTAGCTAATGAAGATAACAAGGATAAATTCTTATTTATTTTATTATTTTATAATGTAATTATCCTTTTAAATTTACAGAGTTGTAATTAATTATATTGAGATCATTTTAAGATTAGTTATTATAATCATTAGAGGTGTTTGAGTGTAGAAAAATGTTGTCTCTTTGTTTTGTTTTATTAAGATTATGATTTATATTTTAACAATTTTTTAGGATTAGTAAAAGCTCCCATTTCAGTGACATGGAGATATTTTTTAGAATTGTGATTTCTTTTTTTGTTGATTGCCTTCCTATTCTACATTAAATTGGTAATTAGAGCTAAACCGCAATTCCTTTGTGCTAACATTATGCTTGATTTGTCCAAATTTAGTGTTGTGTTGCCTAGACTTTTGTATTCATCTTTTCATATATATTTGCAAGTGACCAATACACCCTCGAAGTTAGAACCTCCAGATTTTGTGTGCTTGTCGTTCACCTTAGTCAAAAGAGTTGGAAGTTTATCAAAATATTGAATTTGTAACCGTCATATTAGATTTGATCAACTAGAGAACTCCGGTTAAAAATCTGAAACCACCACTGGGACATTGCATAAACACTACCAACCTAGTTCTGGTCACTGAAGACAATTTTTCAAACTTTTAACAACAATGAGATGGTCATCCCGCCATTACTGGCCTGCCCCAAGGTTTCAACCTTGGAGGAAGCTTCCCGAGCTACCACCCACGAATGTAGTTTCAATATATGTGACAGAACGCGGGCCCCACCCCCTTTACTTGCAATTTTTGTGCTGTTAATTACGCTGTTAGTGTTGAGTTTTATCACCATCACTATGACAAGCATGAATAAGATGATTATGGAAGGTATGATGATTATCAGATAAAAACAATTTCCCCAGCTAGAAATTTAAATTCATGCTATGATCCACTACAAAAAAAAAAAAGATTCCATGACTATCGCTATAATTCTGATTCTTCTTATCATAGCAATTAGTTATAAAAATTCCATCACATTTTACTTATCATTAACAAATGGATCAAATAGGTGAATGATTAATTACCAATAACCTCATTAATTATCACTCACCACTATATTGTTTTTTGTAAGTATACTTATAAATTAATTAACTTCAATTATTTAGTTATTCTTTTTAAATTTATTTTGGTGACATTGATCATGAGGTTATAATTTGTGAGAAAAAAATTGTCTTATCTTGCTTTTAAGTCATGATACATAAATTTATTTATTTTTTATAATTTAATATTAATTAAATGAGTAAATTCATATGAAGAAAAAGCTAACATATACTAAGAGTTATAATAATTATATGAATTATTTTTAACATTTTGTGTAAACTTGAAAAATAGTCGCCACTGAAAGTTAAGTTTAAGTGATGACATTGTAAAGTCAACAAAAAAGATATTAGCTCAATATCTTTCAGTACAACAAAAAAAGTTGTCATAGAAAATGATATTTTATGACAACATTTGTAGGGTCACTACTAAAAAAATTTCACCTAAAGACATTTTATGGTGACTATGAAAAAGTCGCCACAAAAGGGTTTCACTTGTATGTTTCCCAAAAACTCTACAAAATGTAGAAGAAAAAACTGACCCATTCGCATTTCATGTCTTTCCCTCACATTTAGTCAAACCCTCATTTCGCCCATCCAACAAAGAAAGTTGCAATGTCATTAGAGTACAAGGGCTTTATTTTAGTGACATTGAGGTTATAATTTGTGGAAACAAAATTGTCTTTCCTTGCTTTTAAGTCATGATACATAATTTTATATGTTTTTTTTATAATTTAGTATTAATTAAATGAGTTGTACCACCCCTAAGATTTCATAATTTTTATTTATATATGGATTATTAAAAGAAATAAAGGAGTAAGGAGGTAATTGAAAAGTTTTAATGATAAAAATGAAAATTTATTAATATTTTTGAAGTCAAATTGTAATTTTTTAAAAGTTTAATAAAATTTACAAGGATCTCCCTTAAAAATTAAATTTTTACAGAATGGTCCCTCCATCATTTATAAAAAAAAAATGAGAAAAAAAGAAATTTCATAACCAGTGACAATAAATAGTGAAGAGTAAATAATATTTTTTTTCTTCTATTTTTTCTCTCTAGATTTGGAGTACTTTCAAACATCCGATCTCAAAAAATAAAGGTATCACTATATTCAGGACAAAGAGTACTATGATATTGGCCAAAAAAAAATTTCAAATCGGCCGCAGAATCGTCGTAGATCGAAATTAAAAAATCTTTAAAAAAATGTTCTAAAACTCCTATTTAAAAACCGTAAATTGAAATTTGACACTGTAGATAGATTTAAAAGATAGATAAACCTTCGGATATAAAAAATTTCAGCCATATAACAATATTTTGTGCATTGTAAATAGTAAATTCGATCAATATGAATAGTGATTCCGGCGGTGAATAGTTTTTTTGACTGTAAATAGTACCAATCAGTTATCAGTATTGACCAAACCCCCAGATGTCAAATTACATGATTCCGAAGTCATTTTCTAGGTTTTTGGACCCTCCAAACTCGATTTTGAGGTCTATTTGGTCAAATTTGGATTGAAAAAAATATATTTTAAGGTTGTCCAACTTGAAGCTTTACCCTATGAGTAAATAATTCTTTCTATAACTTACCCTATGCTCTTCTCGAACTTTAAATGTATAATTGGTTATGTTTACAAGTTATTTATACTTTTATATGTCTCTAAAATAAATTAAATTACCTAATTTATTTGCAATATGGCATATAGTTCAAGAAGCGTATGGTTTTGAAAATAGATTTTTGAACTCATTAAATATGTGATTTTAAATGTATTTCTCATAATATGGTAAAGAAAATATATTGTACACATGGCATTGATATATACAATTATAAGATTGCCTTGGAAAAGGGCATGTATATGTGATTACCCTGATTGGAAAGTTTTTGACATAATAATTTGTACTAAGACTAAGAATTCTGAATTTATACTTAAACCTCTATTTTAAACGACATGAAATTTGTGTGAATAATGATTTCTGTGAAGGAATCCTATTGGAAACACTGTTTGCTAACAGCAGGTGATGTTAGCCCTAGTGCACCTTGACACCTCAATTAGCAGGGGTGGTGCTAGTATTGTGTGACAGCCAACACACAAGATATGATATGTGAAAGAGAGCGGGATGCCTCATATCTGGGCGAGATGTCGACAATATGATATGTAATTTTTCCTCCCTTGCTGTGTGTTTGGAAAATTACCTATATTAAAGTCCCTTCGTGTGTCCTCTTAAATGGTGGTAAAGAAAAATTTAGTTTAGATGTTGAATTTAGGAAAATCCTACACCACCAAAGTACGGAAGGGCTTGAACTCTGATATGGTGGTTCTGATATGAGATCTTCCTAATGTTTTATGAGAAATATTTTGATGCATAAAAATATTTGATTAATGATCATACCGTATTACATACGATTTTGGATATCTGAATGTGGTCTAAACTAAGAATATTTAAAATACGGGTCCCATATGAATGTACTTCCGAATTAAATTTTCTATGTGACAAATTTTAAAATATGAGTACATCTATATGTTGACCTAAGAGGTCATAGAAGGTATTATCTGTTCACTGAGTTGTCAACCTCACTACACAATATTTCCATATTTTTTATATAAGAATACAGAGTTTGGTTATTTTACTTTAGCTAGGCGATCAGCTAGGCGATATATTCTTTGGTGAGCCTATTTTATTTTTAGGACTCATAGATTTTGATTTATAATGTACTTGTACTCTAGAGTATGCTCTAAACGCTACAGTCAAGATCCTTGCTTTTGTTGTTACTCTGATATTAATAAACTTGGTATGTATATTGTGTTTACATGAGAGAACCTATATGTATCTATTTCTATAATGAACGTTTGTATTATACCGATTATAGTAAAGATCTGTCCGTAAAGTATGTGTTTCACGGACCCTTAAAAGTAGAGTCGTGACAAGTTGGTATCAAAGCATTAGGTTTCCCTATGGCTATGGGAGTAAAGGATTCTGTAGTAGGACTTTGAGTATGTGTATGTAACCGCGTACATATTTATACTTATGGTGCTTCTGTGAAATTATATAGGGTGTCATCATTTTCTTCCTTCTGAATCATATCCTTAAGTATGCGATGTAGAAGTATCGATGTGTATGTCCTAAATTGTGCCTATTGAGTGTGGACTACCAGTTCAGCTTTTGAACTCGTTTTGATGAAAAATGATAAAGAGAACCCTCTCGGGTGCAAAGAAAAAGAATTAGCTGAAAATAAGAAGATTCCATCCGAACATAAAGGTAATGGCTTGTTTGGATGTTAAGAAAGTTTGAATTAGTTGTTTAATTTGCTTATGTGAAACAATATGACGAATGGGTAATACAATATTTATAGTGGATTATGATGTGATCGAGGTTGTTAACTCCAAGATAATGGTTTGTAATAAAGTGTATGTGTTTTGAAAACGGTTGTAAATCTCTTTTTAGATGTATGATTTGAAACTTGCACATATAATTGGAATTTACAAACTATGGGGTGGATTGAATTTGAGAGTAGAGAATCTATGAAGATAATGTTTTTAAAGATAGATTTTGTTGATATAAAGAATTCAAAGACAGTTTGATTTTCAATAATATTATGTACAAGCATTATAAGAAATGAAGGTTTTCCATGGAAATTTAAAATTTGAGATATTGAAAATGGGTAATTCATGTGAAGGACTCTTGGATAGACATAAGCTTTTCATGATTAATTGTTAAGACATTGCATAAGCATGTTAAAGAATAAAGTCAAAATGGTTTGACCTTATTTAAGTGTTTTTGAAGTGCATTCTAATTGATACAGTATGAAGATGTCATCAATAGCATAAAAGGTTAGTAAAGGAGTTGCAAGTAGTGAACAATCAATGGAAGCATGTACCCAATAATTTAATTTCAGCTTTAGCAACCCATAAGTTATTACAAAAGGGTACCAAGGATATTTGGTAGTGGTGAGAGATGTTGATATAAAGTATACTAATGTAAATCAAGTTCCAGCGGTTAGAAAATTTCTTGATGTGTTCCCAAAAGAATTGCCTGGATTATCCCAAAATGAGAAATAGAATTTGATATTAATTTAATTTCTGGAACCCAACTAGTATCTATATCCCTATATAGAATGATATGGATTGAACTTAAGGAACTAAAAAAATTGATTTGAGATCTGGATATCATCAATTAAAGATTAGGGAAAGGATATTCCGAAAATAACTTTCAGGACTCAGTATGAACACTACGAGTTCTTAATGATGTCATTTAATTTGAAAAATACCCCAACTACATTTATGGACTTTATGAATAAAGTATTTAAACTTCTTTTGGATCAACTCGTTATTGTATTTATTGATAATATACTAGTATATTCCAAGTTCAAATGATCATAAGCAACATTTGCGGATAGTTTTACAAACTCAAATGGAACAATAGTTATATGCTAAGCATTCAAAATGTGAATTCTGGCTTACTTGTGTTACTTTCTTAGGGCATGTGGTTAACAAGGATAGCATTCAAGTAAATCTTAAGAAAGTAGAAGCGGTATAATAATGGTTATGTCCTATTACAGTTACAGATAAAGATCCAAGTTCAATTAGTACTTCCTGCGGTTGTTTTCCGTCCAATCTATTTGAGATATAATTAGATCAGGTACATGAACAAACACTTGTAAAGTATCAATCAAATCATCAGCATTAGAAGCTAAGATGAGAATTCTTCATGCTAAGTGTGAGATAAACCTTTGTTCCACAGTTTAATCAAGAAAATACAACAAACCATCAAAGAAGCTATTAATATTTAATAAACCTATTGGTTTGTGATGGATGTTCAGTTGTACCCAAGAGACTATTTAAAAAATCTCCTCTAAAGTATCAAAACCACTTGGTAAGGTAATGAAGGCATCATCATTGCTCATTATTCTAGCTATGCGCTCATGCATGGAAGCTACCCTAAATTCTTCCTCAATTGTCTTCCCTATGATGTTGGATCTAGCTAGCACTGTAGAAATAATACCTAGAACTTAACATCCTCCTACATGTATAGCTGTAAACATGTACCACATTAACCCACGGTTACCTCCACCATAGACTAAATAAATTTTTCTCTTGGCTAGAACCATTCACAGATTTTGTGCTACTTTCACATACTCTCCATTTTTTTCAGAACTGAAACCAAAAAAGAAAAATAATTCAAAACTGATGGAATGCAGTCCCTCCATAATTGCATTCACCCTAACTCTGTGTATGAAGGTAAAGATACTAATGTGTGCATTTATAGAACTAAGAGAAGGGCATGCTTATAATAGCTGTGCAAATAGGCCGGGTATAATTACAACAACTATGTGAGTCACCGATGGATATTAATTAAATTGAAGTTGAATTTCAAAAATGACGGCACGCATGCATATGTATAGTAGTTATGATTGTGGTCATATTAAGCACATCAAGAGAATAAGATTAAGGTATCACCAGAAATTTTATTTTTCCTTATAGTAATTGATAAAGCATTGATGTCTTGATTCTTGTATGGAAGTTATAAGTGATAGGCGTCATTGCATAAAAAACAAAAGTGAAAATACAAACCAGTTAATTGTTGAAGATGAATAATCAAATGATTTATCTTGTTTTCCCAATATTCTAGCCATACAACTATTGGTATTATTAAGTCGACCAGCTATTTTGAAATTTTTTAATTTGAACTGATTTATTTTACAGTTGATTGATTACATCTGTTTTGAAGCAACCAATTGTGTAACATCTCTAATTTTGTTTCATATATTAATAAAAGTATAAAAGTATTCAAAGTAACATCCCTAATTTCGTTTCCTTTATGGATAAACATACATAAATATTTAAGGAAATAAAATTTATTAGACAAATTTTAGATACCTAAGGAAATATAATCCTTAGAAATTCTTCAACTTACGTGTATGCATAGAAATGTTCTAACATTAATGGAATAGGTAAAGAGAGAAAACCTAAGAGGAAATATTAGAAATAAACATGCCAAAGAAATTTGAAATTCTTGGATAAGGAAGATAATTTTTTGTGAAGTAAGTAAAGGTCTTAAAATATCAAGAAGATTGGATTTGGGTAATTTTTCCTAATTTAAGAGTTAAAATTACTAAGTTTAGTATCTCCACCCATAAATTGGGTTTTCACTTATGGAAAATTCATATTGAGGTTTTCCACTTAACATAATTTTTTTAGCAATTCCATTGGATAACCTAAGCAAGAAATAAAACATAGACTTAGACTAACATATAGAAATTAGACCGGTAGCCTAAAAATTATGAAAATGTGACCAAGCCCATTATGAAATGTAAAATTTTAACCAAAGTAAAGAAAATGGACAAGAGTGAGCCCAAATCCAATAGGAAAAATAAAAATAAAAATAAAGTGATAAGATAATGGTGTAATCAAGATTAGGTGAAATAGCATTAAGACAAAAATTTAGCAAGTGGTATGATAATACAAGGATTTAGGACAAAACATTTATATCCTACACTCATAATTTTAGCAAGTGGTATGATAATACATAGCATTAGGATAAAAAATTTCTATCCCACACAAATAATTTCAACCAAATAATGGAGATTGAAGGGCTAGAAATTTGTCACTTAAAAAGGCAAACCTATCATAATTAACTAAGACAAAAGAAAAAGTAAATAAATCCCTAAATCAAAGGGACCTTGTCCCATATCTTAAGAACATATTATCATAATTTTCAAAATACAAATCTCCTTTTCCTATGCATATCTTGACTAAGGAAGAGGAAGACAAGAACCTAAGTTGTTTTCAAAAAATTCAACCAAGTGTAACCTAATTGTGATAAGGTAGACACATGATCATGAAAGTTGAATTATTTGGTGGTCTATATAAGAAAACCCAACCTTACAACATTAGAATTTAGTCCAAGTGAGGGAGAGGAAAAATAGAAGCAAGGTAGAGTGAGGAAAGAAGAGGAAGAAAGGAAGAAAGATGAAGGAGAAGTCTAGGGTACTAAGTGTTTTAGGTAAGTTTAACAATATTTCTTTTTGAAGAAAACTTTTGAAACTTGTAATATTTATTTTGATCTTAGAACTTTGATGATTGGTCATGGATGTTGATATATCTATTTTACATATTATGTATGTTTGAATACTTAGGTTGGTGTAGATAGTTCTGCATGGGTATGGCTATGGGTGGTAGAATTTTAAGCTTCTATGTTTTAATTTCTGGGAACATTATATAGGGAATCTAAATAAATGGTTAACATAAAAAATGTATATTTATGTCACATGGATTTTCAGCCACTGGAATCATTCAATTTAGAGTTCATATGAGGTAGATATGTTTCGATTAGTAAACAAAGGTCAGAAAATGGTTAATCAGGGAAGAATATGTTAGAATAGCTTTGGTGTTTTAATTTCTGGGAACATTCTATAAGGAATTAAAATAAATGGTTAATATATGAATTACAGATATATGTGTCACAGATTTTTAGCCACTGGAATCATTCAATTTAGAGTTCATATGAGGTAGATATGGTCCGATTAGTAAACAAAGGTCAGAAAATGGTTAATCAGGGAAGAATATGTTAGGATAGCTTCAGTGTTTTAATTTCTGGGAACATTCTATAAGGCTTTAAAATAAATGGTTAACATATGAATTATAGATATATGGGTCACGGATTTTTAGCCACTGTAATCACTTAATTTGGAATTCATATGAGGGAACTATGGACAGATTAGTAGGTAGAGGTCAAAACCTACCTGAGAAGAAATAACTTGTACTTTGATGGAGTAATATCACCATGACTGCTTAATATTTCTGTAATAACCGTAAAATTTAACAAATATTCCAATTAAAGGAAATTTAGAATAAAAGAGAGAATTTTGAAAATGGAGATAAGAACCATAGAAAATATGTATATTTATTACATGGATTAAAGAATTACAAAAGAAATATGAGAATTTATGTTTTGGCGCGCTATAAGCAAAAATATTTTTATTTATGTAGAAATGATTATGATTTGCTAAAAGTAAGTAGATGTTTAAGTAAAAGAAATATTGTATTGCTTAAAATAATTATACCGGCCTCTATTGAATTTTTATGGTATTTTTAGAAATATTCTTTCTTTTAATATGAATAAAGATATTTGTTTAGAAATTTATTTTATGATAAGTTTTATCAAGAAAAATCATAATTTAAGAGTTTAACTAAAGATTTATGAGAATAGAAATTTTTAGAATATTTTGGAATATTTTATGATGAAAAATAGCATTTATATGAATTTTTTATAAAAGAAAATCCTATTATTAATTATTTTATAATTATTATTATATATAAAAAAAAATGAAACCATAAACGAAAACCGGGGGCGGTGAAATATTAGAAAGAAGAAAGAAAAAAAATGGGGAGGAATAGTGCTGCATAGTGAGTGAATAGTAATATCAAATTTTATCTTTCAATTTGGAGTACCGATTAGCTTCCGATATCAAAACTGAACGTGTTATTGGATTCAGGACGAAAAGTACTTCAGTTTTGACCGATCAGTTTTTCAAATCAACCGTTGAATCGCCGTAGATCTGAAGTAGAAAATCTCGGTAAAAGGTAAGTTCTGAAAAACCTTACTTAGGGACTTCTAATTAGAAATCTGACTCTGTAGATGGATTCAGAAACTAAATAAATATTAAGATATGAAATTTTTTTGTTGATTCGGTAAAATTTTTGTGACAGTGAATAGTGTTTTCCGGCGGTGAACAGTGACCTAGCTCATTTAAGGCTTTTGGACCTTCCGGACTCGATTTTGGGGTCTGTTTTACCGAATTCAGACCAGGAACTAGGATTTTAGGGCTGTCCAATCTGGAGCCCTTACCTGTGAGTGGGTTTTTCATACTATAGCGCATGTTTTATGAATTCGGTTTATAACTCTCTCTCTCGTATGATTTTAACTAGTTGGAATGTATGCTAAATTGTTTTACTGCTTTGAAAACCAATATGTTCCAACCATGTTAGAAATTATAAATTTAAATCCTAGTTGAACTCTAGGTATGCAGGGCAAGCATCTAGGCTGATAATTCTCCATTTGAGCTAGATTTATAGAAATGCGAACTTAGTCATAGAAATGAACTAAGTTAGCCATGAAATGATTTGATGCATGATGAGCATCTATGTGACGTCTACGGACGATCTATGTTTTAAAGGGAAAGTTTATGATTATAAAGGTCTCTATGGGAATTCATGGATGAGATATATTTTAGAACGGAATTTTATGCATGAAAAGAGCTAGATAGAGAATTATAGCTTTATTGTAAAGTTATTGAAATGTTTTACTTTAAACTCTTTGAATAGCATGTTTCAAATGTTTTCTATTGGAGGGACCCTTTTAGATCACTGTTAGCTAGCCGCAGGTAGTGCTAGCCCTGGTGTACCATGATCATGTTAGGGCTTCGGCCTAGGATACTGTGACAGGCATATGACTGCCTAAGACACAGGGATTTAGGGTAAACTTATGTCTATGCCTACAGTGATTGCCATACCCATTGCTATGTGCTTGGGAAATTTAGGGTAGACTTATGTCTATGCCTACAGTGATTGCCATACCCATTGCTATGTGCTTGGGAAAATTTAGGGTGGACTTATGTCTACGCCTACAGTGATTACCCCTCCCTTGCTATGTGCTTGGGGAAGATGATGATCTGTCAGGAAAGAACTCCAATAAACTGATGCATTTTTCTTAAAGATTAAATATTTCTAAACAAGCTCATTCATCATTGTTATTGCATAAATATCTTCATTTATTACTTACCATGCATAATTGATTTGCTTACGGTTATTGATTTAATCATGTTTTATCTTTTGAATATACATTTGAACTGTTTAGCATTCTTTCAATAAATTATGGTTAAATGCTTAATGTTTCTATTGTTATCTTTACATTTGGATTTCAATTATTAAACCCATTGCGAAACACTCGTGCTTGGTTTGCCCTGTTTCAGTTATAGTATGATTTACTCATTCACTGAGATGTGGTAATCTCACCCCTCTTTTGTTTCCTCCCCACAGATAGTCAAAGAGACTTTAATCCAGCTACAACTTCGTAGGAGGCTGAAGATAGTGTTGGTGAGCCCCAGTTTGGGCAAGGCTCTTTTGTACTGTTTGTTTAGTTTAGTTATGTCTAGAGTATCTCCATGAACATACAGGCAGGATCCTCGCTTTCTTGCGTATTTTGATGTGTTGTTTGAAAAAAATGGTTTTATGTTTACAACAAATTTTGGTATTATGAGGCCTTGGGCCAAGTTGAATCACATGAATATTATGAGGCCATGGGCCAAGTTGAATCAAGGATGTTGGATTCATGAGATATATATATATATATATATATATATATATATATATATATATATATATATATATATATATATATATATAAACAGTATTTTCTGATATTGGATGTGGCATATGTGGCCAGTTATATTTATTATGTATTCTGGATTGTGTGCTGGATGTCTGTGCATGCTATGTGTTAGGCTTGCGGCTAGGGGGAAACCCTTATGCCGTGCCGGTCATTTGTTCCATCATTTGGGGCCGTGACAGTTTGGTATCAGAGCATTAGGTTTCCCTGTGTTCATGGAGTAACGGACCTTTAGGTAGGACTTTGAGTATGGGTATGAATCCGGACATGCTTATACTCACGGTGCTGCTAAAGGGGTTCGATAGGATGTTGTCCTTTTGTTTAAGTAAGTCAGTTTATAGTATGCTATGTTGGCATGGTTAAGTGACGGTTGGCTGTTTTATAGCGAGATGCCAGTTATATGAGATGTTATTTGCTTTCCCTTGCTGTGTGCTTGGGAAAAGACCCACAGAGTCTCTTCGCGTGTCCTCTTGAATGGTAGTAGGGCAAACCTCAGCGGAATGCTGAGTTTAGGCAAATCCTATACCACCAAGGTACGGAAGGGGTCAAACTTTGGTATGATGGTTTCTGAATGTGACATCCGTTATACCCGGTTGTCTAGCTATGGTAGATTGTGAGGTGATATTGAGAATGAAGTTGTTGGCATTATGTCATGTCATTTTGAAATGTCACTAGAAGGTGATTAAATTCAATATTCTTGGAGAATTTTCTCTCTTGATACAAAGAAATCTTAGTGAGATACCCAGTAACCTAATCTCTGCTTTAGCAGTCCATAAGTGATTACAAAAAGGTGCCAATGATAGTTGGCAGTGGTGAGAGATGCTGATATAAAGTATACCACTGTAAATCAAGTTCCAATGAGTAGAGAATTTTCTGATATAATTCCTGAGGAATTGCCAGGATTACCCCGAAATAATAAATAGAATTTGGTATTGAGTTATTTCCTGGCCAGCGTCTATATTTCCATATAGAATGGCACCCACTGAACTTAAAGAACTGAAAAATAAATAGTTACACGACATGTTAGACAAGGGATTTAAAAGCCCTAGTACTTTTACTTGAAGTGCTCCAGTTCTATCTGTGAAAAAGAAAGATGGATCACTATGACTATGCATAGATTATAGACAGTTGAATAAAGTGACAATGTGGAATAAATACTCATTACCTCGTATAGATGATCTATTTGATAAGTTAGGAAGTGCTCAACATTTTTTTTAAAAAAAAAATTTAACTTGATTTGCTATTTAGATATCATCAATTAAGGATAAGAGAAGAGGATAAAAAAAATTTGCTTTCAGGATTCGGCATGGACACTATGAATTTATAGTTATGTCATTTGGATTGACAAATGCCCAGTTGCATTCTTGAACTTGATAAAAAATAAAATAAATATTGAAGCCATCCTTGGATTAATTTGTTATTATAATTATTGTTAATCTAGAATATTTCAAGAGTGCAGAAGTTCATAAGCAATATTTAAAGATAGTATTACAAACTCCAAGTGAGTATCAGCTATATGCTAAGTTCTCAAAATATGAATTTTGACTTAGTAATAGTACTTTCTTAAGGTATGTGGCTAGCAAGATGGTATCTAAGATAACCCTAAGAAAGTAAAAGCGGTACAGCAATGTCCACATCTTGCTACAGTTACAGATGCAGATCCAAATCCAATTTGCGCTTCCTGCGGTTGTCTGCCGTCCATTCTATTTGAGCAATAGTTGGATCAGGTACATGAACATATGCTTGTAAAGCATCAATCAACTCCTCAGCATCTGAAGCTAAGATGAGAATTCGTCGTGCTGAGTGTGGGATAAACCTTTGTTCCACAGCATGATCAAGGAAAGATAACAAACCATCAAAGAAGTGATTAACATTTAACAAACCTATTGGTTTGTGATGCAGATTCAGTTTTGCCCAAGAGACTATTTGGAAAATCTCCTCTAAAGTACCAAAACCACCTGGTAAGGCAATAAAGGCGTCAGCATTACTCATCATTCTAGCCATGCGTTCATGCATGGAAGCTACTCTATATTCTTCCCCAATTGTTTTCCCTATGTTGCTGGATGCAGCTAGAGCTGTAGGAATAATACCTAGAACTTGGCATCCTCCTACATGTGCAGCTGTAGCCACACACCCCATTAACCCACAGTTACCTCCACCATAGACTAGATGAATTTTTCTTCTGGCCAGCACCATACCCAGATTTTGTGTTGCTTTAACATACTCCCCATCTTTTCCAGGACTGGAGCCACAAAAGACACAGATATTTCGAAACTGACGGAATGCGGTTCCCTCCATAATTTCTATCACCTTAACTCTGAGTATGAAGATAAAGATACTAATGTAAGTATTTATAGAACTCAGAGAAGGGCATATTTATAATAGTTATGCGAAATGGCCGGGTATTATTAGAATAACTATGTGAGTGATTGGTGGATATCAGCTAAATTAAAAAAAAAAATTCAAAAATGACGGCAAACATGTATATGTACAGTAGTTATGACTGTGACCCATATTAAGCACATAAAGAGCATAAGATAAGATATCATCAGAAATCTATCTTTTTCTTGTTGTCTTTGATGAAGCATTGATGTCTTGAAAGGTTGTAGGTGATAGCCGTCATTGTAAAAAAAAAGAAAAAAGAAAAAGAAAAGTGAAAATGCAAACCAATTAATGGTTGAAGAGGAACAATCAAATGGTTTATTTTGTTTTCTCAATGTTTTTACTAGTTGACTATTGGTTTATAAGTCAACTAGCTATTTTGAGAAATTTTAATTTGGACTGGTTATTTACAGTTGATTGATTATATATTTTGAAGCAACCAACTGCATCCTACCAGTTAACTATGTGCTCTTGTTATTCACAGACTTTATAGGCTCAGAAATATTTCTTTTCCATATGATATGCTTCTTCCGAATAACAATATCTTTGAATTAAATTTTGGCACATATATTCAAAATTTGCGGCCACCGATTGCGGCCACCGTTTTTCGCCGAAATAGCAGCTAGATTTTTGTTTACAGATTTTCAAGAATTACGGCCACCGATTTTAATGCTTTTCAATGTTTGCCAAATTTTTGACTTTCTATTTTGGCACCATTCTCTATTGTGCTTTTCGTCTGTTTCACTACATTCTCCCTCATTAACGGTTGGCATTAAATGCAAGGTTGTTTTCCCTCATTGCAAGGAAAGATAATTTCTAATCTTTGGAATTCAGTTATTATGGTGTTCAACTGATTAGTAGATTAAAGTAATAGAGATTTTGAAAAGAATATATGGATGATGATGTAATGGTGCTTTGACGAATGTAATCAAAGGAGTTAACGGTGTTGAAGTTTTTGAGGAGTAAAGTATGGAAAGTAAGATTTAAGCTAATCTCGAAATTTTTAATTTGGAAACATGGAGAATATTTTGAGAATCATCTCTGAGAATAATGTAAGTGATTAAGATATTTGTGTTAATGATTTATACCTTGCTAAATTGAGACTAATATCTAGAATGTAAATTATGTTGAGATTGAAAATTCACGTATGGATAATTGTTGAGAAAAGAGATTTCAGAAAAAGCCATAGATTGTAAATATGGATTACCCGAGGTAATAAGGATATACTAAGATAAAAAAAAAATGGTACTAGTATAATGGTAAAAAGAAGATACAAGTGAAATTTTTCATTGGCAGGTATGTTGGCAAGTTATTCAGGAAGTCTAAGGTTCTTTATTAGATTATAGTATGACTGATACTAAATTTAAATGATGTGTTTATACATTAGAAGTTATGCTTTAAGTATCTTTATATTATTGTGGTGAAAGTTGTGAGAAATTAATTGTCCTTAGTTGAACTTGCTCATAGCAGTAATTATCATGCCAATATACAATGGCATCACTTGAAGGTTTACATGAACATCATAGGTTTCTTAATATGTGAGTGAATTGAGAAAAGTTAAACTTTGGAAATCTAATTTGGAATAACATGCAATAGATAGCATATGACTTATCTAAATTGATGATGCTAACTTGGAGAGCATGCTTCAAGCATATTTTTTTTAAGATTGGTGAGAGATTCCTTAGCAGAATCTGTTTATAAAGCTTTATGTAAGAAGTGTTACAAATGTTTTGTTAAATGACTCAGTAGAGTTAGATTTATTATAAGATGTCATTGAAAAAGTGAAAATTGATTAAAAAAAGAAATACAAGTAACTCAATACTAGTCAAAAATCTATAAGGACCATGAATGTTGAGCACTAAGACTTATCAGTTGGTGATCACATATTCTTTAATAACTCACCAATGAAAGAGGTAATGAGATTTTAAAAGAAAGGGAAGTTACACCCTCGGTATATAAAACCATTTGAAATTTGTGATAAGATCGGTTCAGTGGTTTATTGTTTGGCTTTACCTCCTAAATTGGGTAATGTCCATCCAGTTTTACATGTGTCTATGCTACAGAAATATTTACCGGATTCTATACATGTTATACAGTGTCCATAGATTCAGTTACAGAAAGATTTAACCTAAGAGGAACAACCAGTAGCAATAGTGGACAGACAAGTAAAGAAGTTACGGTTAAAAGAAATATCTACAGTAAAGGTGATATGGAAAAATCACTCTTCTGAGGAAGCTACTTAGGAAAGGAAAAATGATATATGTGTTAGATATCTGTCCTTGTTTAAACAATGAGGTTAGTGTTTATCTGCAACTGTGGTGATGAAATTCGGGGACTGAATTTCTTTAAGGGGGGAAGAATGTAATAACCGTAAAATTTAACAAATATTCCAATTAGAGGAAATTTAGAATAAAAGAGAGAATTTTGAAAATGGAGATAAGAACCATAGAAAATATGTATATTTATTACATGGATTAAAGAATTACAAAAGAAATATGATAATTTATGTTTTGGCGCGCTATAAGCAAAAATATTTTTATTTATGTAGAAATGATTATAATTTGCTAAAAGTAAGAAGATGTTTAAGTAAAAGAAATATTGTATTGCTTAAAATAATTATACCGGTCTCTATTGAATTTTTATGGTATTTTTAGAAATATTCTTTCTTTTAATATGAATAAAGATATTTGTTTAGAAATTTATTTTATTATAAGTTTTATCAAGAAAAATCATAATTTAAGAGTTTAACTAAAGATTTATGAGAATAGAAATTTTTAGAAATTTTTGGAATATTTTATGATGAAAAATAGCATTTATATGAATTTTTTATAAAAGAAAATCCTATTATTAATTATTTTATAATTATTCTTATATAAAAAAAAACGAAACCATAAACGAAAACCGGGGGCGGCGAAATATCAGAAAGAAGAAAGAAAAAAAATGGGGAGGAATAGTGCTGCATAGTGAGTGAATAGTAATATCAAATTTTATCTTTCGATTTGGAGTACCGATTAGCTTCCGATATCAAAACTGAACGTGTTATTGGATTCAGGACGAAGAGTACTTCAGTTTTGACTGATCAGTTTTTCAAATCAACCGTTGAATCGCCGTAGATCTGAAGTAGAAAATCTCGGTAAAAGGTAAGTTCTGAAAAACCTTACTTAAGGACTTCTAATTAGAAATCTGACTCCGTAGATGGATTCAGAAACTAGATAAATATTAAAATATGAAATTTTTTTGTTGATTCGGTAAAATTTTTGTGACAGTGAATAGTGTTTTCTGGCGATGAATAGTGGCGGTGAATAGTATTTTCGGCGTGAATAGTGTTTTTCGGCGGTGAACAGTGACCTAGCTCATTTAAGGCTTTTGGACCTTTCAGACTCGATTTTGGGGTCTGTTTTACCGAATTCAGACCAGGAACTAGGATTTTAAGGCTGTCCAATCTGGAGCCCTTACCTGTGAGTGGGTTTTTCATACTATAGCGCATGTTTTATGAATTCGGTTTATAACTCTCTCTCTCGTATGATTTTAACTAGTTGGAATGTATGCTAAATTTTTTTACTGCTTTGAAAACCAATATGTTCCAACCATGTTAGAAATTATAAATTTAAATCCTAGTTGAACTCTAGGTATACAGGGCAAGCATCTAGGCTGATAATTCTCCATTTGAGCTAGATTTATATAAATGCGAACTTAGTCATAGAAATGAACTAAGTTAGCCATGAAATGATTTGATGCATGATGAGCATCTATGTGACGTCTACGGATGATCTATGTTTTAAAGGGAAAGTTTATGATTATAAAGGTCTCCATGGGAATTCATGGATGAGATATATTTTAGAACGGAATTTTATGCATGAAAAGAGCTAGATGGAGAATTATAGCTTTATTGTAAAGTTATTGAAATGTTTTACTTTAAACTCTTTGAATAGCATGTTTCAAATGTTTTCTATTGGAGGGACCCTTTTAGATCACTGTTAGCTAGCCGCAGGTAGTGCTAGCCCTGGTGTACCATGATCATGTTAAGGCTTCGGCCTACGATACTGTGACGGGCATATGACTGCCTAAGACACAGGGATTTAGGGTAGACTTATGTCTATGCCTACAGTGATTGCCATACCCATTGCTATGTGCTTGGGGACCCATTGCTATGTGCTTGGGAAATTTAGGGTAGACTTATGTCTATGCCTACAGTGATTGCCATACCCATTGCTATGTGCTTGGGAAAATTTAGGGTGGACTTATGTCTACGCCTACAGTGATTACCCCGCCCTTGCTATGTGCTTGGGGAAGATGATGATCTGTCAGGAAAGAACTCCAATAAACTGATGCATTTTTCTTAAAGATTAAATATTTCTAAACAAGCTCATTCATCATTGTTATTGCATAAATATCTTCATTTATTACTTACCATGCATAATTGATTTGCTTACGGTTATTGATTTAATCATGTTTTATCTTTTGAATATACATTTGAACTATTTAGCATTCTTTCAATAAATTATGGTTAAATGCTTAATGTTTCTATTGTTATCTTTACATTTGGATTTCAATTATTAAACCCATTGCGAAATACTCGTGCTTCGTTTGCCCTGTTTCAGTTATAGTATGATTTACTCATTCACTGAGATGTGGTAATCTCACCCCTCTTTTGTTTCCTTCCCACAGATAGTCAAAGAGACTTTGATCCAGCTACAGCTTCGTAGGAGGCTAAAGATAGTGTTGGTGAGCCCCAGTTTGGGCAAGGCTCTTTTGTACTGTTTGTTTAGTTTAGTTATGTCTAGAGTATCTCCATGAACATACAGGCAGGATCCTCGCTTTCTTGCGTATTTTGATGTGTTGTTTGAAAAAAATGGTTTTATGTTTACAACAATGTTGGTATTATGAGGCCTTGGGCCAAGTTGAATCACATGAATATTATGAGGCCATGGGCCAAGTTGAATCAAGGATGTTGGATTCATGAGATATATATATATATATATATATATATATATATATATATATATATATATATATATATATATATATATATATATATAACAGTATTTTCTGATATTGGATGTGGCATATGTGGCCAGTTATATTTATTATGTATTCTGGATTGTGTGCTGGATGTCTGTGCATGCTATGTGTTAGGCTTGCGGCTAGGGGGAAACCCTTATGCCGTGCCGGTTATGTGTTCCATCATTTGGGGCCGTGACAATTTCATTCAACTATTCAACATAATAGTTTTAGATAATTGTTTTATCTTTAAATTGACACCAAGATCACCTAAATCAGAGTTAAATTGAGGGATTTATCCTCTGATTACTAAGAGAAGCTTAGATAGGATGAAAACTTGCATCAAGAAAATAAAGGAATAAAATTAATATTTAAAAAAGAAGAAGAATTTTATAAATGAAAATAATAAATGACTAGTATATGCTATAGCCATTGCCAATGCATGAACGTTTTACCATTCTAAGTGTGTAATTTTGACATGGAAATATTTTGATGAAACATTATGGTATGTGAGTATAATGAACATACTTGTTATTACAAATCATATTTTTGGCTATTAATGTAAAAAGAAAAGAAATAAGCACGGTCATATGGCGATCAGTGTGGTGCACTAGTAGAGGATGCCCTACCAACGGTTCTGAATATGTTAATGAGAAAAGAAAGAGAAAGTGTGCCATGTCGGAAGGGGCGAGGAAAGCCTATTCCGGAGAGTAAAAAATACTCACCCTGACCGGGGTAGCTTGATATGAGAATAAATTAATAGTCATCATATGATATTCTGAAAATAATTAATCATGTCATACATGTCATTACTGTACGATTCTCATGTGCATAGATATAGTGCATTCATGTGACCAAAGTTATTTACTGTAGTTTATACAGTTGAACATGACGTGATGAGCTATTTTGATAATGGTTTATTGTTGAACTTATTGAGATTTAATTCTCACTATATTTCCATATCATGTTCAGAAAATTAGTTATGCAGATTTTTCTATAGCTCTGGCTTTTAGTGCACGTTGGATCGAGTTATTCTATGATGGGCGGATCCTAAATAAAATGTTTGTGGGCGAGTTGGCACAGATCCCAGTGAAGGTGCAACCACCTGCACCCGAATCTCTGGATTTGGTCAACCAGAATAAATAAGATGTAGATATTTATGTGTTTGAAATGTTGTACGTACGTTTTGATTAATGATGTGTATGTGAACTTTATATTGTATAATAATAAATAAATAAAAGGTTGTTACAAATTGTATCTTATCAGTTAACTACGTGCTCTTTATTTTTCACAAACTTTTATAAGTTCAGAAATGCTTCTTTTCTATGTAATATTCTTCCACCGAATAACAATAGCTTTGAATTAGATTTTGGCACATAAATTCAAAACTTGCGGCCACCGATTTTACTTCTCTTCAATATTTTGTCCAAACTTTTGACTTTCTATTTTGGCACCGTTCTCTATTATGCTTTTCGTCTATTCTACTATATCCTCCCTCATTAATATTTGACATTAAATGCAAGGTTCTTTTCCCTCATTACAAGGAAAATTAATTTCTTTTCTTTAAAACTCAATTATTATGGTGCTCAAGTGGTTAGTAGGTTAAAGTAATGGAGAATATTTTGATAACCATGTCCCAAAAAAATGTAAAGTGATCAAGGTATTTGTGGTAAGGTTTTATACTATGCTAAGTTGAGTCTAGTATTTAGAATGTGAATAATGGTTGAAAAACTAGTATCTAGAATGTGAATAATAGTTGAGAAAGGAGATTTCAAAAGAAGTCATAGATTGTGAATATGGATAACCTTAAGTTAATAAGGATATACTAAGATCTGAAAGAATTGTATTAGTATCATGGTAAAAAGAAAATACAAGTAAAATATTTTTCATTGTTTGGTATGTCAGCAAGTAAAAAATTGAATATATTATTTCAGGAGAGCTATCACGAACCTTTAGGATCTTAGTTAGATTATATTATAGCTGATTGTAAATATAAATGATGTGTTTACGCATTAGAAGTTATACTTCAAGTATCTTTATATAATTTTGGTGAAAGTTGAGAGAAATTATTTGTCCTTAGTTGAACTTATCCATTTGAGGTTTTACATGAACATCGTAGGTCTCCTGATAAGTAAGTAAGTTGAGTAAAGTTAAGCTTTTGGAATTTAATTCGGAATAACAAACAATAGATAGAATATGACTAACCTAAATTGATGATACTAGTTTGGAGGGCATTCTTCAAGCATATGTCTTCGAGTTTAGTGAGAGATCTCTTAACAAAATTCGCCTATAATAAATTGATATTGGATTACTTAAAGCTTTATATAAAAGATGTTACTAACTTCCTGTTAAATGATTCAGTGGGGTCAAACTTATTATAAAATACCGTTGATAAAGTAAAATTGATTAGGAAAAGAGTACAAACAACTAAATACAAGTCAAAAATCTATAATAAAAAAATATGAAAGAGGTAATGAGATTTTGAAAGAAGAAAAATGTTAAGTTCTAGAATATAGGTTCTTTTGAAATCTTAAACAAAGTAGGCATAGTAGTATACACCTAGCCTTGCTATCAAAATTAAGTGATGTTGATACAATATTTCTTGCATCAATACTAAAGAAGTACCTATTATATTCTTCTCATGTTATCTAATTCCAATAAACTTAATTGGACAAGAATTTAGCTCAATTATGAGGAAAAATCGATGTCTATTGTTGATTAACAAGTAAAAAAATTATGGTTGAAGGAAATACCTATGGTTAAGATTAGATGGTAAAATCACTCAAGCGAAGAGACATTTTAGAAAGTAAGATGATATACAAAAGAGATATCCCAAAAAGTTTGAGTAATGAGGTTAATAACTGTAATATATGCATAGGCTTTATTTTCTACTTGTGATAGAATGATTTGAAATTTGAGGATCAAATTTTTTAAGGGGAGAGGAATGTAACACCCCTAAGATTTCATAATTTTCATTTATATATGGATTATTAAAATAAATAAAGGAGTAGGGATATAATTGAAAAATTGTAAGAATGAAAATGAAAACTTATTAATACTTTTGAGGTCAAATTGTAATTTCTTAAAAATTTAGCAGTCAAAATGTAATTAACTAAATTTGCAAGGACCTCCCTCAAAAATTAAATTTTTGCAGAATGGTCCCTCTATCATTTATAAAAAAAAAAAGAGAAAAAAAGAAATTTCATAACTAGTGACAATGAATAGTGAAGAGTAAATAGTACTTTTTCTTCCATTTCTCTCTCTAGATCTGGAGTACTTTCGAGCATTCGATCTCAAAACTAAAGGTACCACTGAATTCAAAACGAAGAGTACTATGATATTGGCTAAATAAATTTTTAAATCGGCCACAGAATCACTGTAGATCGAAAGTATAAAATCTTATAAAAAAGTAAACTCTAAAACTCCTATTTAGAGACCTCAAATTGAAAATCTAATACCGTAGATAGATTCAAGAGATAAATAAACCTTAGGATATAAATTTTTTTAGCCATCTAACAACTTTTTGTGCATCGTAAATAGTAAATCCGACCGGTATTAATAGTGATTCCAGTAATGAATAGTAATTTCGATCGTAAATATTTCATCAATTGACCAGTGTTGACTAAGCTTTTAGAGGCCAAATTTTGCGATTCCAGAATTATTTTGTAGGTTTTTTGACCCTCCGGACTCGATTTCGAGGTCTATCTTGTTAAATTTGGATTAGAGAAGTGCATTTTAGGCATGTCCAACTTGGAGCCTTACCTTGTGAGTAAATAATTCTTTCTATGACTTACCCTATGCTCTTCTTGAACTTTAATTGTATAATTGGTTCTATTTACAAGTTATTTATACTTTTATATGTATCTGAAATTGATTAAATTACCTGATTTCTTTGCAATCTGGCATATAATTCAAGAAGAGTATAATTTTGAAAATGGATTTTTAAACTCATTGAATATATGATTTTAAATGTATTTCTCATAATATGGTAAAGAAAATATATAGTGCACGTGGCATAGATATGTAAAGTTATAAGATTACTTGGGAAAAGGGCTTGTATATGTGATTACTCTGATTGGGTACTTTCTAACAAAGGAATTTGTACTGAGACTAAAAATTTTGAGTTTATACTGAAATCTCCGTTTTGAACGACATAACATTTGTGTGAATAATGATTTCTATGGAAGAATCCTATTGGAAACACTGTTTACTAACAGCAGGTGATGTTAGCCTTGGTGCACCTTGACGTCTCAGCTAGCAGGGTTGGTGCTAGCCTCGTGTGACGGCCAACACACAGGATATGATATGTGAAGGGGAGTGTGATGCCTTCTACCTAGGCAAGATTCTGACTATATGATATGTGATTTGCCTTCCCTTACTGTGTGTTTGGAAAATTACCCATATTAGAGTCCCTTCGCGTGTCCTCTTGAATGGTGGTAGGGCAAACCTTAGTTGGAATGTTAAGTTTAGGCAAATCCTACACCACCAAATAATGGAAGGGCTTGAACTCTAATATAGGATCCTCCTAATGATTTCATGAGAAATATTTTGATACATAATAATATTTCATTAATGATCATACCGTATTGCATATTGTTTTGGATATCTAAATGTGATATGAACTGTGAATAATTAAAATGTAGGTCCCATATGAATGAACTTCTGAACTATATTTTCTATGTAACAAATTTTAAAATATAAGTACATCCATATGCTAACCTAAGAGGTCATAGGAGGTATTATATGCTCACTGAGTTGTTAAACTCACTACACGATATTTTCATATTTTTCGGATAAGAATACAAAGTTTGGTCATTTCCCTTTAGATAGGTGATCAGCTAGGCGACATATTCTCTGGTGATCCTATTTTGTTTTCAAAACTCGTAGATTTTCATTTATAATGTACTTGTACTCCAGAATATACTCTGAATGTCACAGATAAGATCCTTACTTCAGTTGTTACTCTAATATTTATAAAATTAGTCTATATATTGTATTTATATGAGAGAACCTATATGTATCTATTTCTATAATGAACGCTTGTATTATACTTGTTATAGTGAAGATCTGTCCCTAAAGTATGTTTTTCATGTGCTCTTAAAAGTAGGTATAATAGCCCTAAAATAAAATAAAACCCTGAATAATTAAAAAAAACCTGAATTAAATAAAAATTATAAATGTAAACGAGGATTATGATAAATGAAGACAAGTACTGTTGGAAATGTGTTTATTTATCATATTGTTTGAGGAATTATGAAGCTAATATGATGATTTAAGTTTTGTGGTCAAAATGTAATTTTCTAAAAGTTTAAGGGTCAAAGTGTAAATAAAAAATATAGCAAAGACACCCTTCAACAATTAGAATTTTGCTAATAGGTCCATCAGATGATATTAAGGAAAACCAGATGCAAAACTAGCGTGAAATTTCTGCACCCTCTCTCTCTCCTTATTTTCTCTCTCTAAAAATTTTAAAACTTCTCTCTAGATTTCTAGTACTTTTGGACTTTGGATTTTGATACCACCACCACAAACAAATTCAAAACAATTAAGAATACAATTCTATCCAAATGGTTTCTGGAAATTTGGCTGAAAATCTGCCAAAAAAAGGAGGAGAAACCATAGGAAGTTAAGTTCTAAAACTCATACTTAGAGTCCTCAAATATGAAATCTGACACCATATATGGATTTAGGAGGAGGGAAAATCTTAGAATATGAAATTTTGATGCTATTTAACAACTTTTGTTTGTTGTGAACAGTAAATCATGTTGTAAATAGTAATTCTGACCGTGAACAGTAATCTACAGTTGACCAGCATTGACTAAACTCCCAAAGGCCAAATTTTGCAATTCTGGAGTCATTTCCTAGGTTTTTGGTTCCTTTAGATTCATTTTTAAGGTCCATTTGATCATATTTGTCTCACAAAAATATGTTTTGGGCTATCCAACTTGGAATACTAGTTTTGTAAGTAGATAATTCCTTCTATGATTTACCCTATACTCTTCTTGAACTTTAATGTATAGTTAGTTCTATTTACAAGTTATTTATACTATTATATGCCTCTGAAATGAATTAAATTACCCTATTTATTTGCTAACTAGCATATTGTTCAAGAAGAGTATGGTTTTGTATAAAAATTTTAAAGCCATTAAACATGTGATTTTGCATACATTTCTCAATAGTATAGAAACTGAATATTTTATGCACATTGCATTGATCTATAAAGTTATAAGATTGCCTTGGAAAAAGGGCATGTATATGTGATGAACCCTGACTGGGAAGTTTATGATTGATGAGCTATAATGAGAATGAAGTTTTGTAAAATACTGAAAGTTCTATTTTGAATGATATGGCACATGTGTAAATAAAAATTTCTGTGAAAAAATCTTATTAGAAATACTATTTGCTAATAGTAGGTTATGTTAGCCTTGGTACACCTTGATACCTCAGCTAGCAAGGGTAGTGCTAGCTTCGTGTGACGGTCAACACACGGGATATGATATACGAAGAAGAGCGGGATGCCTCCTATCTGGGCGAGATGCTAACTATATGATATGTGATTTGCCCTCCCTTGTTGTGAGCTTGGGAAATTGTTCATATTAGAGTCCCTTCTCGTCTCCTCTTCAATGGTGGTAGGGCAAAACTTAGATGGGATGTTGAGTTTAGGCAAATCCTATACCACTAAAGTACGGAAGGGCTTGAACTCTGATATGGTGGTTCTGATATGGGATCTTCTTAATGTTTTTATGAAAAATATTTTGATGCATAACAATATTTCATTAATTATCATACTGTATTTCATATGGTTTCGAATATATGAATGTTTTTGAAATACAAGTCCCATATGGATGTACTTGTGAATAGTAATTTTCTATGTGATAAATTTTAATATATGAGTACCATATGTTGACTTAAGAGGCCATAGGAGGTATTATCTGCTCACCGAGTTATAAAACTCACTACATGATATTTACATTTTTTTTAGATAAGGATACAGAGTTTGGTCCCGCAACTACGTGATCAACTTGGTGTCATATTCTCTAGGTGAGTCTACGTTACTTCCAAGGCTCACAGTGTTTAAAATATTATTTATTTGTAATTTAGAGTATACTCTGAATGCCACAGGCAGAATCCCTTTTTTTGCTGTAGTATTGATATGTGTAGAATTAGCATGTATATTTGGCTATACTAAAAAATTTTGAACGTATGTTTTACTCCTGTTATGTGATATACTTGAAGCATGTATGCAATAAAATAAGGGTAAAGTTATATGTTATTCATGAAAATCGCATTCCTTTAAATTGGAGTCATGACAAGTTAGTATAAGATAATTAGGCTTCCCTGGGGATACCAATGCAAAGGATTTTTTTAGTATGGATATGAACCGGACATATTTATACTTCAGGTGCTACTGAAGGATTCTATAAGGTTTCAATTTTTTTTCTATTCTATGTTTGTTAAAGTTCAAAGTATAAGGCTTTCTGAATATTATGGTATTTTAAAAAAAGCTATTTTGTTTTGCATATCCTATGATGCTGCCAAAAACTAGAGCCGTTGTTAAAGAAGCTGTAGATCATACACCCTCTACAGAAAAGTCTGCACAATTTGTAATTTTAGTACAAAGAAGCCGTGATAGAGGCCGACATAAAGGAAAGGGTAGAGAGCATGCACGGGGTATGAGAACTCCAAGACATGATGAACATGTCTATGTATCTAATAGAGTTCTTGAGGAGAGAGTAGAACCCCCTCAAGAGCCACAGAACAATTTATATGATTACTGGCATACCTAGGAGATTAAAGACATTAGGTGGATTTATAGTAGAACAGGGCAGTAAGCATGATCGACCACCAGAAAATGCTCCTGAAGCACAAGAAATAGAAATACCAGCTGAACAAGAGAACAAGTTTACAAGGATTAAGGTGACATTACTACAATTCTTTACGCTGAAGCCCCCGACTTTTTTTTGGGTCAGATATTCAGGAGGACCCACTTATGTTCATCAATGTTGTAGAACAAATTCTCCGAGCTTTGAGGTGTTCCACTAGAAGATCTGTTGAACTAGTATCTTTTCAACTATCAGATGTGGCCCAGGTTTGGTTTGATACTCTAGTACAAAGAAGAGCAGTTATTTTACCACTAATAGAGTGGGATGAATTTAAGGAATCATTTCTGAATCATTTTTTGCCAATGAGTGAAAGGGAAAAGAGGGCCAGAGAATTTAAAGAATTAAGACAAACGCCGAATATGACAGTTTCTGAATATGACATCCATTTTATCTGGTTATCTAGATATGCACCATATCTAGTTCCTAATAAAAAAGATAGAATTAAGAGATTTATTTCGGGATTGATACGTCTATTGTTTAAATCAGTGGGTCCCCAGATGAACCATTTCATAACTTATTTAGTGGCTGTGGATTGTGCTAGAATGATGGAAACACGAGTGCTAGCAGACATAGAAGGTCTAAAGAGAAGAAAAGATATCGAGATAATAATATCTAGACTAGTTATAATACTAATGTAAAAGGACCAAGATTTCAGAATCCACTGCGTTTGATTCAAGCAAGGTCTAGTAGCTCCAGCCAGACATCAGTTAATATTAATAAGCAAAGAATGATTCAAAGAGATATGACACCAACTAGCCAACAGGATTCAAGATCAAATCCACTGTGTCCCATTTGCGGCAGGTCTCGTAATGGACAGTGCCATAAGGAAACTGGTACATGTTTTAAGTGTGGACAAGTGGGTCATCAGAAGAGGAATTATCCACAATTACGTAATTTGAATCAAGTATCAGTACAACTAACTTCACACCTTGTATTTGTACTAGCACGACCAGTTAGAGCAGCTTTAGTTCAAGTAAGTCGTGGTGGTACTGGTAGAGGATCAGGAAGTCGAGGCCGAAAACAAGCCCGAGCTTTTGCCCTGACACGACAGGATGCTCAGGCCTCAAATGTAGTGATGACAAGTACATTATCAGTATGTTCCTATAGAGCATATGTACTGTTCGATCCTGGTTCTACTCATTCTTATATATCACCAATCTTTGCTAAGAAATTAGGTAGAGATCCTACTAGTTTACATTGTTCTTTTATAGTTGTTACTCCATTGGAAGAATTATTACTGGTAAACGATATGTATAAATCATGTGAGATTTCGATAGAAGATAAGGAGACTTTTGTATATTTGATAGTTTTAGATATGGTAGACTTTGATGTGATATTGAGAATGCATTCATTGTCATCATGCCATGCCATTTTAGACTATCATCTTAAGGTGATTAAGTTTAATATTTCTAGAGAATCTTCCTTCCTGATACAAGGAGATCATAGTGAGATACCCAGTAATTTAATCTCTACTCTAATAGCTAATAAGTATTACAAAAAGGATGCCAGGGGTATTTAACAATGGTCAAAGATGTTGATATAAAGTACCCTAATATAGAGCAGATTCCGATGGTTAGAGAATTCTCTTATGTGTTCCCTTAGGAATTGCTAAGGTTACCTCTAGAACAAAAAATTAAGTTTGGTATTGATTTACTTCTTAGAATCTAACCAATGTCTATACACGGAATAAACAAATCTTCTAAATTATAACTAGTGGAAGAATTATACTTACCTGAATCCAAATAGCTTTTCCATCGCAACCCCCAATGTAACAACTTCATTTATGTAAATGTAACAATTTTTTTTATATTTGTAAAATTGCATGAAGTTATTACTACTTTAATTCTAACCACTTAACTTGTAATAATAATTACTTTAACCAAGTATAATTGTTATTAACAGTGATAAAATACTGAGTTTCCAAATACACCATTATTTTACAAATACTTGTGCATAGATACATATTAACTCTAATCATCTATGTCGACTACTTCTGGGGACACTGGTGCGGGTGGCACCTCCACTGGAATCACAATCACATCTACTACAGATAAATCTGATATAACTGATAGTTGCCTAAGGTAGGGCACCTCGATCCAACGTATGGAAATAATAAGTGTCATTGAGAAAATCTGCATAATTATTCTTTTGAACATGATATGGAAATATAGTGAGAATTAAATCCCAGTAGGTTCAACAATAAATCATTATCAATATAGTCATCACGTCATGTTCAGTTGTATAAACTACAGTAAATAACTTTGGTCACATGAATGTACAAAATCTATGCACATGAGAATCGTACAGTAATGACATGTATGACAGGATTGATTATTTTCAGAATATCATATAATGACTATCAATTTATTCTCATATCAAGCTACCCCAGTCAGAGTGAGTATTTTCTACTCTTTAGTACGGGCTTATCTCGCTCCGTCCGACATGACACACTTTCTCTTTCTTTTCTCATTAACATATTCATAACCGTTGGTAGGGCGTCCCCTACTGGTGCACCACACAGATTGCCATGTGACCGTGCTCATTTCTTTTCTTTTCACAATGATAGCCAAAAATATGCTTTCAATAACAAGTATGTTCATCAAAATATAACTATTACCAAAAATCATTAGTAATCATGCCATGAACATAACCATTTCAAATATCACTTTATAAAATATTTTCATGTCAAAATTTTACACTTAAGATGGTAAGAAGTTCATACAATGGCAATGGCTATGGCATATACTAGTCATTTATTATTTTCATTTATAAGATTCGTCTTCCTTTTTAAATATTAATTTTATTTCTTTATTTTCTTGATGCAGGTTTTCATCATATCTAACCTTCTCTTACTAATCAGAGCATAACGCCCTCAATTGAACTTCGATGTAGGTAATCTTAGTGTCCATTTCAAGATAAAACAATTATCTAAAAGTTTTATGTTGAAAAGTTTAGCAAAATATTAAGAAATCAAGGTGATATTACTCCCTCAAAGTACATATTATTTCCTCTCGGATAGGTTCTGACCTTTATCTACTAATCTGTCCATATCTCCCTCATATGAATTCTAAATTAAGTTATTCCAGTGGCTAAAACTCTGTGCCACATATAGCAATAATTTTTTATGTTAACCATTTATTTTAATTCCCTACAGAATGTTCCCAAAAATTCAAAAACAGAAGCTATCCTAACATATTCTTCCCTGATTAACCATTTTCTGACCATTGCTAACTAATTGGACCATATCTACCTCATATGGACTTTAAATTAAGTGATTCCAGTTGCTAAAAATCTGTGAGACATATATCTACAATTGTTATGATAACAAGTTATTTTAAGTCCTTATAAAATGGTCCCATAAATTCAAAAACAGAAGCTTTTCTAACAGATTCTTCCCTCATTAACCATTTTCTGAACACTGCTTACTAATAAGACCATATCTACCTCATATAGACTCCAAATTGAGTGATTCTAGTTGTTAAAAATTCGTAAGACATATATCTATAATTGTTATGTTAACAAGGTATTTTAATTCTATCACATCCCTACGTTAGGGACGCGAAAATCTCTTATATTCGATAAATTTTTTTTTCTATTATGTTCTTGAAAATAGTTTCACAATATAACATATTCGAGTATTACCATACGTTTACAAATTTGCAATATTAAGTACAATCGACCACATAATAAGTCATAACAGGGTAACATCATACATTTACATATTATTCAGTATAGCTAATTATACATGCCAAGTCTACTCTTATCAGTTTTATAGTAGAAACAAGGATCCTGCCCGTGACGTTCAGAGCAACTCTAGAGTACAAATATTTTCCAAGTTTACATTCTGAGAGCCTAGAAACAATTTAGGCTCACCACTTAATATGACACCCAATCGATCAAGTAGCCACAGGACCAAATTCTGGGTCTTTATCTAAAAAATATATCTATCACGTGTAGTGAGTTTTATAACTCAGTGAGCAGTTAATACCTCCTATAAACTCTCAGATCAACATAAGGATGTACTCTTATTTTAAAAATTTATCATATCAAAATCTACCGTTCAGAAGTACATCCTTATGGGACCCGCATTTTCAAAATATTCTCAGTTCCTATACCCATATATGATACAAATTGATCTTAAATCAAATTTGACATGCAATAAAAATCAATTCTTATATATAATGTTCAAGTATGCCATAACTTCAATATACTCAATAGATAAACATGGATTGTGAGTTCATCACCCTTCTGCCTCCTCACAATACCATAGTCACAATCATCAGGGAATGTGAGTTCATAACCCTACTGCCTCTTCACATTACCACTGACTACAACTTCAACAGATCAACAGGGAATGTGAGTTCATCACCCTTCTGCCTCCTCACATTACCACTGTCATCATCACAATAGGTACTTAGGGAATGTGAGTTCATCACCCTACTGCCTCCTCACATTACCACTAATACCACCTTCACAATACCGTCTCAAGCCATATAATCCCGTCATTACTCATCAGTGCATATATATATATATATAAACATGTATCACTGTGCATATCCATCAAATGCAATGCATAATTATCATATAACTCGTCATACAATCATATTTAGCAACTTATCACTTTCAAAACAGAGCTTTCAGTCTCAGCACAAAATATTTTTCATAAATTTTCCAATCAGAGAAATCATATAATCATGCGCATATCTGAGGCAAACATAACATTATAAAATCAATGTCATATGCATATCATATTTCCTTTGCCATGTAATGCGAAATGCATTTAGAAATAACATATTCAAAGCATTTCAAAATCCCTTTCAAAAATCATACTCTTCTTGAACTAAATACCATTTCTCAATCATTTCAAATATTCCAACCCATTTCAGAAACATATGAACATATAAATAACATGTAATCATACTCATTAATCAATGAAAAGTTCAAGAAGAGTAAAAACAAGCTATAGGAAGAATTATCTACTCACACTTTGAAGTACAAAGTTGGACACCCTTAAAATCCTAGTTTCTGATCCGAATTCAGCAAAATAAACCCCAAAATCGAGTCTGGAATGTCCGAAAACCTTAAAAATGACTCCAGATTTGCAAAATTTGGCCTTCTGGAGCTCGGTCAACGCAAGAAAGTTCGGCTGCCACGCGCTACCCAAGGAGCTGCGCGTGGGCTTCACTCGCCAAGAGAGATTCGGCGCGTGGGGGCGCGTGCGGTGGTGGATATGGCTAAAATTTGAGATGCAAAGGTTTCGGTGCCTTCTGGATCGATCTACGGTGTTAGTTTTTGCGTTTGAGAACTAAAAATAGGAGTTTTGGGGGTTACTTTTTGGCCGATTTTCCCTTCAATTTTCCAGCCAATTTCCAGCCAATTCTCCAGAAACCAATCGGATGGATTTGAAGAACTCTTCGTCCTGAGTCCGTTGGTGGTGGTGGTGTCGAAATCCGAGTTCCGGAAGTGCGAGAATCCTAGAGAGAAGATTTAGGGATTTTAGAGAGAGAAAATAGGGAGAGAGAGGAAGGGATCCGAATTTTCTCCAGTTTTCTTGCTGTAGAGGGTTTAAAATATCTTAAGGGACGAATTTGCAAATTTTCTATTTATGAGGAAGGTCCTTGCAAATTTTTCATATTTACATTTTGACCCTAAAACTTTTAAGTAATTGCATTTTTGCCCCGAAACGTAAATTCCTCACATTTCTTTTATAATTCTTTAATTAATGTAAATAATAACTTATTTTCACCGGGTTCTAACTCCATCTTCGAAATCATCTCTTTAATTCTAATTTTTCTTTAATTGAAATCCCCATTTTCAAAATTATCTCTTTTATTCCAAATTTTGTTTAATTGAAAATTTACGTTAAATTTACGGCTATTACATTCTTCCCCCCTTAAAGAAATTTGGTCCCCGAATTTCATCACCACAGTTGTAGATAAACACTAACCTCATTGTTCAAATAAATGCGGATATCTGGCGAGGATTTCATCTTCTCTTTCCCACGTAACTTCCTCAGATGAGTGATTTTGCCATATCACCTTAACCATATAAATATCTCGTGATCGCAACTTCTTCACTTGTCGATCAGCAATAGATATCGACTTTTCCTCATAGGTTAAATTCTTATCCAATTGAATTTCCTGGGGTTGAATGACATGAGTAGGATCCGGTAAGTATTTCCGTAACATAAACACATGAAATACTGGATGAACATCACTCAGTTCTGGTGGCAGAGCTATGCGATATACCACTGCACCTATTCTATCCAATATTTCAAAAGGGCCTATATACCGAGGGCTTAACTTCACTTTCTTTCCAAATCTCATCACTCCTTTCATGGGTGAGACTTTCAGGAATACTTGCTCACCCTCTGAAAATTCTAACTCCCTTCGTCTATTGTCAACATACGCCTTTTGTCTACTCTAAGCTGCTTGCAGCCTTTCTCTGATCAACTTTACCTTGTTCAAAGCTTCTTGTACAAGATCTGGCCCTATAAGTTTAGCCTCGCCCACTTCAAACCATCCAATAGGGGATCTGCACCGTCTACCATACAAAGCTTCAAATGGGGCCATCTGTATACTAGTTTGGTAACTATTATTATATGCAAATTCAGCCAAAGACAAGTACATATCCCAACTTCCACCAAAATAAAAAATGCAGGCTCGGAGCATGTCTTCTAAAATCTGAATCGTACGCTTAGACTGACCATCAGTTTGGGGATGGAAAGCTGTGCTCAAATCCAATCTCGTTCCTAATGCTTCTTGAAAAGCTTTCCAACATCGTGCCGTGAACTGCGGCCCCCGATTAGATATAATCGATATAGGGACTCTATGTAGCCTAACTATTTCATTTAAATAGAGCCTTGCATACTGAGTTACATTGTAGGTTGTTTTCACAGGCAGAAAGTGTGCTGACTTCGTCATGCGGTCTATAATAACCCAGATAGAATCATTTCCTTTGGGAATTCTTTGTAATCCAGTGATAAAATTCATAGTAATTCTCTCCCACTTCCATTCTGGTATTTCTATTCGCTGATGTAACCCTGCAGGTCGTTGATGTTCAGCTTTTACCTGCTGGCATGTCAAGCAATGGGAAACATATTCCGTAATATCCCTCTTCATACCATCCTACCAATACAATTCCTTCATGTCTTGGTACATCTTTGTCGTTCCTGGGTGTATGGCATACGTAGATCGATGTGCTTCCTCCAAAACTTATTTCCTCAAATCATTAACATTTGGGACACATAATCATCAATACCCCTTCAGTATCCACTAAGAATTCAGAATCTTTGCTATCCTTCATTTCACTCTTAATCTTGAGCAAATTAAAATCCTTGTCTTGATCGGCTTTGATTTGCTCCACTAAAGAAGATTGGAGATGCACATGAGCCAATAATATTCCCGGTTCTTTTACTTCAAACTTTATTCCCTTACTTTTTAACTTATGGATTTCTTCTAACAATGGTCGTCGCACCTCTGCTATATGAGATAAACTTCCCATTGACTTTCTGCTTAGAGCATCAGCTACAACATTTGCTTTACCTAGATGATACAAAATCGTACAGTCATAATCTTTCAGTAGCTCCATCCATCTTCTTTGCCTCAAATTAAGATCCTTCTGTTGAAAAATATACTTAAGACTCTTGTGATCTGTATAAATCTCACAAGTTCTTCCATACAGGTAATGTCTCCAAATCTTTAGAGAAAATACTACAGCTGCCATCTCTAAATCATGGGTGGGATAATTCTGTTCATGCTTCTTCAACTGTCTGGATGCATAAGCAACTACTCTTCCATTTTGTATTAACACACAGTCTAAGCCCACTCTAGATGCATCACAGTATACTACGTAATCTCCTGTATCTGTAGGAATGGTAAGGATTGGGGCTGTGGTCAAGCACTCCTTCAGTTTCTGAAAACTCCCTTCATAAGTATCAGACCACTCAAATTTTATTCCTTTCCTAGTCAATCTGGTCAAAGGAGCAGCTATTTTTGAAAAATCTTTAACAAATCTACGGTAATAGCCTGCTAACCCGAGAAAACTATGAATTTCAGTTACTGTCGTAAGGCGTGGCCATTGCTGTACTGCTTCTATTTTTTTAGGATCAACATGAATACCATCTTTGGTAACCACATGCCCTAGGAATGTAACACTATTAAGCCAAAATTCACACTTTGAAAACTTAGCATACAACTGATGTTCTCTTAGGGTTTACAAACCTATCCTTAGATGTTGCTCATGCTCCTCTGAACTCTTTGAATACACCAGAATATCATCGATAAATACAATAATAAACTGATCCAGGAAAGGTTTAATACTCTATTCATTAAGTCCATAAATGCAGCTGGGGCATTCGTTAAACCAAATGGCATTACTAAGAACTCGTAGTGCCCATACCGAGTCCTAAAAGCAGTTTTTGAAATATCTTCCTTCTTTATTTTCAATTGATAATACCCAGATCTCAGATCAATTTTTGAAAAACATTGAGCACCTTGTAACTAATCAAACAAATCATCTATTCTGGGTAGAGGATATCTATTTCGTATAGTTACTTTGTTCAACTACCTATAATCAATACATAAACGTAAGGATCCATCCTTTTTCTTTACAAAGAGGACAAGAGCACCCCAAGGAGATGTGCTAGGTCGAATAAAACCTTTATCTAGTAAATCTTGCAGTTGCTCCTTCAATTCCTTGAGTTCTGCAAGTGCCATCCTATAAGGAGGTATGGATATTAGTTGTGTTCTGGGAAAAAGATCAATACCGAACTCAATCTCTCGGTCTGGTGGTAATCCTGGCAACTCTTCAGGAAATACATCAGGGAATTCTTTAACTACTGGAACCTGCTCTAAACTTGTATACTTCATATCAACATCCCTGACTACTGCTAAATATCCCTGACATCCTCTTCGTAACAGTTTATGAGCTGTTAAAGCTGAAATTAAATTACTAGATTCCTTACTACAATCTCCTTGTATCATAAAGGAAGATTCTCTAGGAACATTAAACTTAATCACCTTATGATGACAGTCTAAAATGGCATGGCATGATGCCAACCAATCCATTCCCAAAATCACCTCAAAGTCTATCATATTTAGAACTATCAAATCTATAAGAGTCTCCTTGCCTTCTATCGAAATCTCACATGATTTATACACATCATTTACTAATAGAAATTCTCCCATTGGAGTAGCAACCATGAAAGAACAATGCAAACTAGCAGGATCTCTATCCAAGTTCTTAGCAAAGCATGGTGATATATAAGAATGAGTAGAACCAGGATCGAACAGAACATATGCTTTATGGGAACATACTGATATTGTACCTGTCATAACTACATTTGAGGCCTGAGCATCCTGTCGTGTCAAGGCAAAAACTCGAGCTGGTTCTCGCCCTCGATTTCCTAATCCTCTACCAGTACCACCACTACTTGCTTGGACAGAGGCTGCTCTACTAGGTCGTGCTGGCACAGATGCAGGGGGTGAAGCTGGTTGCACTGATGCTTGACTAAAACATCGCAGTTGTGGACAATTTCTCATCAGATGACCCATTTGTCCACACTTAAAACATGCACCAGTTTTTCTGCGACACTGTCCAGTATGGGACCTACCACAATTTGGACATGGTGGAATCGATCTTGAGTCTTGTTGACTTGGGGGTCTCATATCTCTTTGGAACATTCTCTACTTGTTAATGTTAACTGATGGCTGGTTAGAACTACCAGCTCCTGTTTGAGTAAAACGCTGTGGATTTTGAAATCTTGACCCACTGACAGTAGGATTATATCTAGTCTGGGCATTACTATCTCGATCTCTTTTCCTTCTCTTAAGACCTTCTATGTCAGCTTGCTCTCGTGTTTCCATCATTCTAGCACAATTCACAGCTGCTGAATAAGTTGAAAAATGATCCATCTGAGGACCCACTGACTTAAACAATGGGCGTATCAATCCCAAAACAAACCTCTTAATTCTATCCTTTTCAGTAGGGACCAGATATGGTGCATATCTGGACAACCGGGTAAAACAGATGTCACATTCAGAAACTGACATGTTTGGTGTTTGTTTTAATTCCTCAAACTCTCTAGCCCTTTTGTCTCTTTCACTTGTTGGTAGAAAGCGATTCATAAATGCTTCCTTAAATTCGTCCCACTCCATTGGTGGTAAAACAACTGCCCGTCCTTGTAGAAATGTCTCAAATCAAACTTGGGCCACATCAGACAGTTGAAAAGATACCAACTCAACATATCTTCTACTAGAGCACCCCAAGGCTCTAAAAACTCGTTCCACAGCATCAATAAATATCTGTGGGTCTTCCTGAACATATGACCCAGAAAAAGTCGGAGGTTTTAACTTAAGGAATTGCAGTAATGACACCTCAATCCCTCTAAGCTTATCCTCTTGGTCAGCTGTTCTTCTCAGTTCTTGCACTTCAGGAGCATGTTCTGCTGACTGGCCTTCCTTTCTACCCTGTTCCACTACAAATCCAGCCAATGTTTCTAAACTTCTATGTATACCAGCAATCATATCAGCAGTTCTATCTGGTGGCTCCTAAGGGTTTTCTACTCTTTCCCCAGGAACTCTATCAGATACTAGAGTCTGTTCATCTTGTCTTGGGGTTCTCAATCCCCGTGCACGTCCTCTACCTCTACCTCTTCCTCTAGGTCGGCCTCTACCACGGCCTCTTTGTATTGGTATTGTAGATTATGCAGACTCTTCTGTAGAGGGTGCACGATCTACAGCTTCTTCTCTAGTGACCGCTCTAGTTCTTGGCGGCATCATTAACTATACAGAATAAAGCACCTCTTTAAAGACACTTGGAATAGAAAGGAAGTGAATATCATATAGAATCCCTCAGCAGCACCTAAAGTATAAATATGTCAGGCTCATATCGATACTAAAGGTCCTACTAAAGAATCCTTTGCTCTGATTGTCACAGGGAAACCAGGCTCTGATACCAACTTGTCACATCCCTACGTTAGGGACGCGAAAATCTCTTATATTCGATAAATTTTTTTTTCTATTATGTTCTTGAAAATAGTTTCACAATATAACATATTCGAGTATTACCATACATTTACAAATTTGCAATATTAAGTACAATCGACCACATAATAAGTCATAACAGGGTAATATCATACATTTACACATTATTCAGTATAGCTAATTATACATGCCAGGTCTACTCTTATCAGTTTTACAGCAGAAACAAGGATCCTGCCCGTGACGTTCAGAGCAACTCTAGAGTACAAATATTTTCCAAGTTTACATTCTGAGAGCCTAGAAACAATTTAGGCTCACCACTTAATATGACACCCAATCGATCAAGTAGCCGCAGGACCAAATTCTGGGTCTTTATCTGAAAAATATATCAACCACGTGTAGTGAGTTTTACAACTCAGTGAGCAGTTAATACCTCTTATAACCTCTCATATCAACATAAGGATGTACTCTTATTTTAAAAATTTATCATATTAAAATCTACCGTTCAGAAGTACATCCTTATGGGACCCGCATTTTCAAAATATTCTCAGTTCCTATACCCATATATGATACAAATTGATCTTAAATCAAATTTGACATGCAATAAAAATCAATTCTTATATATAATGTTCAAGTATGCCATAACTTCAATATACTCAATAGATAAACATGGATTGTGAGTTCATCACCCTTCTGCCTCCTCACAATACCATAGTCACAATCATCAGGGAATGTGAGTTCATCACCCTACTGCCTCTTCACATTACCACTGACTACAACTTCAACAGATCAACAGGGAATGTGAGTTCATCACCCTTCTGCCTCCTCACATTACCACTGTCATCATCACAATAGGTACTTAGGGAATGTGAGTTCATCACCCTACTGCCTCCTCACATTACCACTAATACCACCTTCACAATACCGTCTCAAGCCATATAATCCCGTCATTACTCATCAGTGCATATATATATATATATAAACATGTATCACTGTGCATATCCATCAAATGCAATGCATAATTATCATATAACTCGTCATACAATCATATTCAGCAACTTATCACTTTCAAAACAGAGCTTTCAGTCTCAGCACAAAATATTTTTCATAAATTTTCCAATCAGAGAAATCATATAATCATGCGCATATCCGAGGCAAACATAACATTATAAAATCAATGTCATATACATATCATATTTTCTTTGCCATGTAATGCGAAATGCATTTAGAAATAACATATTCAAAGCATTTCAAAATCTCTTTCAAAAATCATACTCTTCTTGAACTAAATACCATTTCTCAATCATTTCAAATATTCCAACCCATTTTAGAAACATATGAACATATAAATAACATGTAATCATACTCATTAATCAATGAAAAGTTCAAGAAGAGTAAAAACAAGCTATAGGAAGAATTCTCTACTCACACTTTGAAGTACAAAGTTGGACACCCTTAAAATCCTAGTTTCTAATCTGAATTCAGCAAAATAAACACCAAAATCGAGTCCGAAACGTCTGAAAACCTTAAAAATGACTTCAGATTTGCAAAATTTGGCCTTCGGGAGCTTGGTCAACGCAGGTCAACGCAAGAAGGTTCGGCTGCCACGCGCTACACGCGCCACCCAAAGAGCTGTGCGTGGGCTTCACTCGCCGAGAGAGATTCGGCGCGTGCGGGGGTGGATATGGTTGAAATTTGAGATCCAAAGGTTTTGGTGCCTTTTGGATCGATCTACGGTGTTAGTTTTTGCGTTTGAGAACTAAAAATAGAAGTTTCGGGTGTTACCTTTTTGGCCAATTTTCCCTTCAATTTTCCAGCCAATTTCCGGCCAATTCTCCAGAAACCAATCAGATGGATTTGAAGAACTCTTCGTCTTGAGTCCGTTGGTGGTGGCGGTGTCAAAATCTGAGTTCCGGAAGTGTGAGAATCCTAGAGAGAAGATTTAGGGATTTTAGAGAGAGAAAATAGGGAGAGAGAGGAAGGGATCTGAATTTTCTCCAGTTTTCTTGCTGCAGAGGGTTTAAAATATCTTAAGGGACAAATTTGCAAATTTTCTATTTATGAGGAAGGTCCTTGCAAATTTTTCATATTTACATTTTGACCCCAAAACTTTTAGTTAATTTCATTTTCGTCCCAAAACGTAAATTCCTCACATTTCTTTTATAATTCTTTAATTCATGTAAATAATAACTTATTTTCACCGGGTTCTAACTCCATTTTCGAAATCATCTCTTTAATTCCAATTTTTCTTTAATTGAAATCCTCATTTTCAAAATTATCTCTTTTATTCCAAATTTTGTTTAATTGAAAATTTACGTTAAATTTACGGCTATTACAAATTCCTTACATAAGGATCCCATAAATTCAAAAATAGAAGCTCTTCTAATATATTCTTCCCTGATTAATCATTTTCTGAACACTACTTACTAATCAGATCATATCTACCTCGTATAGACTCCAAATTGAGTAATTCTAGTTGCTAAAAATCCATAAAACATATATCTATAATTGTTATGTTAACAAGTTATTTTAATTCCTTACAGAATGGTCCCAAAAATTCAAAAATAGAAGCTTTCCTAACATATTCTTCCCTCATTAATCATTTTATGAACACTACTTACTAATCAGACCATATCTACTTCATATGAACTCCAAACTGAGTGATTCCAGTTTTTAATAATCCATGAGACATATATCTATAATTGTTATGTTAACAAGTTATTTTAATTCCTTACAAAATGGTCTCAGCAATTCAAAAATAGAAGCTTTTCCAACAGATTCTTCCCTGATTAACCATTTTCTGAACACTACTTACTAATAAGACCATATCTACCTCATATGGACTCCAAATTGAGTGATTCCTGTCACACCCCTAATTTTAGGGCACGTGAAACACGTATATTATGAACATATATTTTCTATAAACATGAATATTCCCATCCTTTATCAAGAAAATAGATACATATAAGTTTTCCCATATAAATACCATATACAAATCAAGTACATATACATCAGAGTATAGCAGAAGCAGGGATCCTGCCTGTGGCATTCAAAGCAACTCTATAGTACAATTAAATTATATTTTTAAATACTGAGAGCCAAGAAACAATTTAGGCTCACCGCAGAAGTACGACACTTAGTCCATCAAGAAGCTGCAGAACCAAACTTTGGGTCTTTATCTGAAAAATATGTCAACTATGTGTTGTGAGTTTTACAACTCAGTGAGCAGATAATACCTCCTATGACCTCTTAGGTCAATATATGGATGTACTCATATAATAAAATTTATCTTATCAAAAATTACATTTCAGAATTACATCCACATGGGACTCGCATTTTCAAATATTCTCTGTTCCAAAAATCATAATCAGGTCTTTCAAACCATATGCGGTACTGTATAAACAATACTCATATCAAGTTCAAAATCATATTCAATACTGTAAAATCATTAATCAAATTATGCTATACATCAAAACATTTCTCATAAAATATTCGGAGGATCCCATATTAGAACCACCATACCAGAGTTTGACCCCTTTCGTACTTTGGTGGTATAGGATTTGCCTAAACTCAGCATCCCGCTGAGGTTTACCCTACTACCATTCAAGAGGACACGCGAAGGGACTCTGTATGGGTCTTTCCCAAGCACACAGCAAGGGATGGCAAATAACATCTCATATAACTGGCATTTCACCATCATATAACTGTCATCTCACCCATATATAGGAGGCATTCCGCTCTCCTTCACATATAATCTCCCGTGTGTTGGCCCTCATACGAGGCTAGCACCACCTCCCTTGCTAGTTAAGGCAATCAAGGTGCGCACCAAGGCTAACATTACCTGCTGTTAGCAGACAGTGTTTCTAATAGGATTCCTCCCTAAAACCATAATTTCCATATGCACATATGTCATATAATTCAGTATAAAATTCTCAATATGATACAGACTTTCAGTCTCAGAATATTCATCTATCAAAACTTCACATTCAGGGGAATCATGTATACATGCCCATATCTGAGGCAAAGATATCACTGTATAAATTAATGTCACATGCATAACATATTTATTTTGTCATGTAATGCGAAATATATTTAAAAATCATATGTTCAATGTGTTTCAACATTCATTTCAAAAGTCACACTCTTCTTGAACTGAATATCATATCTCAACCATTTCAGATATTTCAAACCATTTCATAAACATATGAAAATATAAATAACATGTAATCATGATCATTTATCAATGTAAAGTTCAAGAAGAGTAAAAACAAGCCAAAGAAAGAATCATCTACACATAGTATAAGGGCTCCAGATTGGACAGCCCTAAAATCCTCGTTTATAGTCCGAATTCGGTAAAATAAACCCCAAAATCGAGTCCGGAATGTCCAAAAACCTTGAAAATGACTTTGAATTTGCTAAATTTTGCCTCCAGAAGCTTGGTCAATAAAGGTCAACGCTAAGGGTACTGTTCACCGCCGGAAAATACTATTTACTATCGGAAAATACTATTCACTACCACTATTTACTGTCGAAAATCACTATTCACCACCACAAAAAATTTACCAAATCACCAAAATGAATTCATATCCTAATGTTTATCTAACTTCTGAATCCATCTACGGAGTCAGATTTCTAATTTGAGACCTCTAAGTAAGTGTTTCAGAACTTACATTTTACTGAAATTTTTTACTTCAGATCTACGGCGATTCAACGGTTGATTTGAAATATTGATCGGTCAAAACTGAAGTATTTTTTGTCCTGAATCCAGAAACACCTTCAGTTTTGAGATCGGAAACCAACAGACACTCCAGATCGAGAGAAAAATTTGAAAGTTACTATTCATGCACTATTCACACATTCTCGTTTCTTCAAAATTCTAATAGCGTCCTTTGGTTTCGTTTATCCTTTTTTTAATATAATAATAATTATTAAATAATTAATAATGGCATTTTCTTTTATATAAATTCATATAAATTCTGTTTTTCATCATAAAATATCCCAAAAATTTCTAATCTCATAAATCTTTAGTTAAACTCTTAAATCATACTTTTTCTTGATAAAAATCATAATAAAAAAAATTCTAAAATGAATATCCTTATTCATATTAAAAGAAAGAATATTTCTAAAAAATACAACAAAAATTCATTAGAAGCCAATATAATTATTTTAAGCAAAACAATAATTATTTTAATTAAAAGTCTACTTACTTTTAGCAAGACATAATCATTTTTGAACAAATAAAAATATATTTGTTTATAGAAAAATACTATCATTTAAAAATAAAAAGTATGCACCAAAATATAAATTCTCATATTTTCTTTGTACTTCTTTAACCCATGTAGAAAATATACCTATTTTCTACGGTTCTTATTTCTATTTTCGAAATTCTCGCTTTTATTCCAAATTTTTCTTTCATTGAAGTTTTCGTTAAATTTTACAGTTATTACAATTCCAGTTGGTAAAAATCCGTAAGACATATATCTATAATTGTTATGTTAAAAATTTATTTTAATTCCCTACAGAATGGTCCCAGAAATTTAAAAACAGAAGCTTTCCTAACAGATTCTTCCCTGATTAATCATTTTCTAAACACTACTTACTAATCAGCCATATCTACCTCATATAGACTCTAAATTGCGTGATTCCAGTTGCTACAAATCCGTGAGACATATATCTATAATTGTTATGTTAACAAGTTATTTTAATTCCTTACAGAATGGTCTCAGAAATTCAAAAATAGAAGCTTTCCTAACATATTCTTCCCTTATTAATCATTTTCTGAACACTACTTACTAATCAGACCATATCTACCTCATATGAACTCCAAATTGAGTGATTCCAGTTGCTAAAAATCCGTGAGACATATATCTATAATTGTTATGTTAACATGTTATTTTAATTCCTTACATAATAGTCCCAGAAATCCAAAAACACAAACTTTCCTAAGAGATTCTTCCCTGATTAACCATTTCTGACCTCTGCTTACTAATCGGCTCATATCTACCTCATGTGGACTCTAAATTGAGTAATTTATTTGGCTAAATATTCGTGAGACATATATCTACATTATTAATATTAACCATTTATTTTAATTCCTTACCGATTCTTCTCAAAATTTTAAAAACATAAGCTTAAAGTTTTACCACCCATAGCCATACCTATGCAGAACTATCTAAACCAGCCTAAGTATTCAAACATACATCACATGCAAGATCAATATGTAACATGATAAAGCAACATCCATGACTAATCATCAAAGTTCTAAGATCAAATTCCCATATTGATGTTACAAATTTCAAAATTTTACTTCGAAAAGAAATATTGTTAAACTTACCTAAGAATCTCCCTAGCTCACTTAGTGAATTGGTTTTCTTGTTTCCTCTTGAAAGAAGTAGCAAGATTCCTCCCTTCCCTTAGCTTTTCTAGGAGCTTAGGTAAGAGAAGGAGGGTGAGTTTTTGAACCTCAAGGATGAAGAAGAAAAATGGATTCAAGTGGAGATTAAGGTAACTTACCTTTAGTACTTAGCCTTCTAAACTTCTCCTTCTTCTTCCTTCCTTTCTTCTCCTCTCTTTCTCTCCTTTCCTCACTCTACCTTGCTTCTATTTCTCTCTCTTCCTCACTTGGATGAAATTAAAATGTTGTAGGGGTGGGTTTTGCCTAAATAGACCACCAAATAATACACCTTTCATGATCATGGTTCTACCTTATCACAATTAGGATACACTTTGTTGAATTTTTGGAAAACAAACAACTTATATTCTTGTCTTCCTCTTCCTTAGTCAAGATATGCATAGGAAAAGGAGATTTATATTTTGAAAATTATGATGATATGTTCTTAAGATAAGGGACAAGGTCCCTTTGATTTAGGGATTCATTTCCATTTTCTTTTGTCTTAAACAAGTATAATAGGTTTGCCTTTTTAGGTGGCAAATTTCTAGCACTTGAATCTCCATTATTTGGTTGATATTATTTGTGTGGGATAGAAATGTTTTGTCCTAATGCCATGTATTATCATACTACTTGCTAAAATTATGAGTGTAGGATATAGATATTTTTGTCCTAAAGCCTTGTATTATCATGCCACTTGCCAAAATTATGAATGTAGAATCACACCATTTGCTAAATTTTTGACTTAATGCCATGTAACCTAATCTTTATTATTATTACATTATTACATCATAACCTAATTTATTTTATTTTATTTTTTCTATTGGATTTGGGCTTATTCCTACCCATTTTTTTGCTTTGGATAAAATTCTACCTTTCTTGGAGGGCTTGGTCACATTTTCATAATTTTTGGGCTATCAGTCCAATTACTATATCCTAGTCCAAGTCTATGTTTTATTTCTTGCTTAGGTTATCCAATGGGCTTGCTAGAAACTTATGTGAAGTGGAAAAACTCTATATGAAGTGTCCATAGGTAAAAGCCCAATGTATGGGTAAAAATGTTAAACTTAGTAACTCTAGTTCTTGAAATAGGAAAAATTACCCTAATCCAATGTTCTTGAAATTTTAAGATCTTTACTTGTTTCTAAAAATTTATCTTCCTTATCCAAGAATTTTGTATCTCTTTAGTATGTTATTTCTATTTTTTTTCCTATTAGGTTTTCCCTCTTTATTTGTTCTCTTAATGTTAGAAACATTTTCTATGCATATACATAAGGTGAAGAATTTCTAAGGATTATATTTCCTTAGATATCTAAAATATTATCTAATAAAATTTATTTCCTTAATTAAATATTTATGTCTTTTATTAATACATGAAACGAAATTTGGGATGTTACATCCAGCAACGGCACCAAAAACTTGTTGTTTTAATTAAAACTTGTACGTGCACAAATCTATTGAAGTATAGATTTAGTGGTTTACGAGGTCGATCCCACGAGTATTGCCAATTGAGAGAAAACTCTAATTTAGATCCAAAATAAATAATTTTAACCTAGTTGTCATATTATTTGTTTGTGAGAAGAATATTAAATTAAATAAGCAAGAAACTAATTTAAATTGAAAATGCATTCAAAATAAAAATACATGCTAAGGTTAGGGGATCCACTCTTGGTATATTAAATAAAGATAAATTTAACTCTTTTATTATTCAATTAAAATCCTTACATGAATGAGATTCTAATCGGAATATATATCAATTTAAGCTCACTTTTATTTATACATGAATCATATTTACCTCCTTTGTATTATATTACTAATAATTAAGATGTTCTTGTAAAATAGATTCAAGTATACATTGTGCCAATCAAATTGTCTACAATATATCAAGATTTATACTTCACAAGATTAAAGATGCAAAGATAAAAGATAACTTGCAAATGGATTCAAGCATAAATTGTGCCAATCATTATATTGTCTACAATAAATCAAGATTGATTCAAGCATTTATTGTGCCAAAGATTGTCTACAATATATCAAAATTCACACTTCACAAGTTTAAAGAAGAATGCAAAAATAGGAAAGATAACTTGTAAATAGAGTTAAGCATACATTGTGCCAATTATCATATTGTCTACAATATATCAAAATTTACATTTTACAAGTTTAAAGAAAAATATAAAAATGAGAAAGGTAACTTGTAAATGGAGTCAAGCATATATTGTGCCAATTTTTGTATTGTCTACAATATATCAAAAATCACATTTTACAAGATTAAAATATGCAAAAAATGAGAAAGGTAGAAAGCTAATTAACATAACAAAATAAAATAAAATAGGTGCCAAAGCCAACCATTAAAAAATAAAAATAAGAAGTAGGTGACAAAGCCAACCATGAACAATAACAATAAGAAATAGGCGGCAACACCATCCATTAAACAACAAGAAAAAGAAGTAGGTGGCACAGCCAGCCATTGAAACATAAAATAAGAAAATGAGGAGGTAAATACAATATCAAATATAAACATTAAATACTTACAAAAGAGTTAAATAAATCATTATTTCTCTACTAAGAGTTTCTAACATTAAGAGAACAAATAAAGAGGGAAAATCTAATAGGAAAAAAAAATTAGAAATATTAATATGGGACCCGTATTTCAAATATTCTCAAATCAAAGGATATTCAGATATCCAAAACCATATGATGCACGGTATGATCATTAAATAAATGTTGTTATACTCAGCTGTATAAGTTATAGTAAAATATTAAGATTTAAAGATAAAATCATCACTTTTAATGCAACTGCCTCACTTGACAATCTAGTCAATGCAATGAAAATATCACTCATTTATTATACACATAGTGTCCTTGACCACAGTCACAATAAGTGATCAGGGAATATGAGTACATCACCCTCCTGCACCACCCCCTCCCCACATTACCACTGTCACCCGGTTGGAGCAGCCTTCCCTCGGCTCACTCAGGCTAATAGGGCGTCCCTTATTCGATACCGTCACAAGCCATACAACCAGCCGATATTCATCCATACATATAAATACATGTAAAATTATCAAGCAACTCGCCATAAGCTTTACGCTTGCCATTCAATCTCATTTATAATATGACATGCATCATTTTTACAAGTATATAGCTTTACAAATCATTGCATCGTGCACATAATATTTACTTTATCAAATAATGATAAATACATTTAGGACCACATATTCAATGAGTTCCAAAATTTATTTCTAAAATCATACTCTTCTTGAACTATGTGTCAGTTTGTAAGTATAATAGATATTTTAACACATTTCATAAACTTATAATAGTATAAATAATTTAGAAACAGAAACAATAATATATTTATAGTTCAAGAAGAGTAAGAGGCAAGTCATAGAAAGAATTATCTACTCACAGGGTAGGGATCCTAGTTGGATAACCTTAAAATATACTTTTCCAAATCGAATTTGACCAATTAGACCTCAAAAATGTATCCGGAGGGTCCAAAGACTTAGAAAATGACTTCGGGAGCTTGGTCACTATTCTAATTATACTTATATCCTAAGGTTTATCTAGCTCCTGAATCTTCTACGGTGTCAGAATTTTAATTAGAAGTATCTAAGTAAGATTTATAGAATTTACCTTTTTTTGAGATTTTCTACTTCAGATCGACGGCGATTCAACGGCTGATTTGAAAAATTAATCAGTCAAAACCGTAGAGAAATTAAAGGTTACTATTCACTCACTATTCATCTATTTTTCAATTTTTCTGTAGCCGTTTCCTTGTCTCCCCCTTCCCCTTTTTATTTTCTTTTTATAATAATAATTTAATAATTTAATAATAGGATTTTATTTTATATATATATTCATATAAATACCGTTTTTCATCCTAAAACATCACAAATTTTTTAAAAAATTTACATTCTCATAAACATTTAGTTGAACTCTTAAGTCATGACTTTTCTTGATAAAAATCTTAAGAAAAAAAATCATAAAATAAATGTTTTTATACATAATAAAAAAAAGAATATTTCTAAAATACAGCAAAATTTATTAAAAGCCAATATAATTATTTTAAGCAAAACAATAATTATTTTAATTAAAAATATACTTGCTTTTAGAAGAACATAATCATTTTTAAACAAATAAAAATATATTTTTTTATAACAAAACATTATTATTGAAAAACAAAAATTACGGAATGTTACATTCTTCCCCCTGAAGAAATTCGGTCCCCGAATTTCAGCCCATCTTACCACATGTAGGGAATGAAATCAAGGCATAATTCGGAGTTACCAACTTTATTACTCAAATAATTGGGGATATCGTTTCTGTATAACATCTTTACTTTTTAAAATGTCTCTTCACTTGAATGATTTTTCCATATAACTTAATCATAGTTATTTCTTTCATCCATAAGTTCTTCACTTATCGATCAATAATAAACATCAATTGTACCTATAGTTAAGTCAAATTTTTGTCCAATTGAATTTTTTTGGAATTAGGTAACATAAGAAGAATCTAATATGTACTTCTTTCGAAATCTCATTACCTCTTTCATTGGCGATTTCTTCAAAAATATGTGGTCACCAACTGATAATTTCTAATACTCAACATTCATGATTCCTTTAGACTTTTGGCCTGTATTGAATTATTTGTATTCTTTTTATAATCAATTTCACTTTATATCCTCAAGCTCACATGGATATATCTATGGATCGATATTAGAAAACACACTCATAAAAGAACATATTCACATCCATATTGGGGTAACTATCTTTTCTTATTTCAGACTTCTATCAAGTCATCTTTGATTCTCACATGTCAACATCATCCCATGAATATCATCATCTTAATCTATCATCTATTTTTATCCTAAAATCCATTAATCAATATGTTAAACATACATAGTAATAAATCCATCAATCCTTTTATAACATTTATGTACTATTGGCACATATCTAATAATTCTAATTATCTCATCACAGTAACTCTATACCTTCTTATTCACACCAATAAATTCATTATAAAAAAATTCAAGCCTTTCTCTATCATATCCAAAAGCACCTCATTCTAACTTATGTTAGTCCCATTTAATTCACCCAATCATTTCAAGAAGATTTTTCTCAACAATTACTCATACATGAATTCTCAATTTCAACATAATTCTCAATTTCAATTTAGTATAATATAAACCTTTAACACAAATATCTTAATCACTTACATTATTTTCAGACATGATTCTCATAGTATTCTCCATATTTCCAAATTAAGCATTCAAAGATTAAATTAAATCCTACTTCCCATATTTTATTCTTCAAGAACTTCAACACCACAAAGTCTCTTGATTACATTCATCAAAACACCATAAGATCATCATCCATCCACTCCTTTCAAATTCTCTATTACTTTAACCTACTAACCAATTGGACACCATAATAACTGAGTTTCAAAGAAAAAAAATTAACCTTCCTTATAATATGGAAAAAGAATCTTATATTTAATACCAAATATTAAGGTAGGACAATACAGCAGAAAATGTGGAATACTTAATAGAGCATGGTGCCAAAATAGAAAGTTAGAAATTTGGACAAAACATTGAAATAAAATTAAAATCGGTGGCCGTAATTCTTGAAAATCTGTAAACAAAAATTTAGCTGTTATATCGGCAAAAATCAGTGGCCGCAAGGTTTGAATATACATGCCAAAATCTACTTTAAATCTGTTGGTATTCGGTGGAAAGATAGCACATGAAAAAAATATATTTCTGAACTTATAAAAGCTTATGCAAATCAAAGAATATGTAGTTAACTGGTAGAATGCAGTTGATTGCTTCAAAATAGATGTAATTAATTAATTGTAAAATAATCAATTCAAATTAAAATGTCTCAAAATAGCTAGTCGACTTAATAATACCGATAGTCGACTGGCAAGAACAATGAGAAAATAAAATAAATCATTTGATTATCCCTCTTCAACAACTAACTTGTTTGCTTTTTCACTCTTTCTTTTTTACAATTACACCTATTACTTACAACTTCTCTACAAGAATCAAGACATCAATGCTTCATCAAGAACAACAAGGAAAAGACAAATTTCTGGTGATATCTTAACCTTATTCTCTTTATATGCCTAATATGAGCGACTATCACAACTACTGTACATATACATGCTTGCCGTCATTTTTGAAAATTTCACCTTCAATTTAACTTATATCCACTAATCACTCACGTAGCTGTTCTAATTATACTTATCCTATTTGTACATCTATCATAAGTATACCCTTCTCTAAGTTCTATAAATACACACATTAGTATCTTTATCTTCTCATACTCAAAGTTAGGGTGTGTGCAGCTGTGGAGGGAATTGCATTCCGTCCATTTTGAAATATTTGTGTCTTTTGTGGTTCCAATCCTGCAAAAGATGGAGAGTACGTGAAAGCTGCACAAAACCTGGGTATGGTATTGGCCAGGAGAAAAATTCATTTAGTCTATGGTAGAGGTAACCGTGGATTAATGGGGTGTGTGTCTACAGTTGCCCATGTAGGAGGATGCCAAGTTCTAGGTATTATTCCTACAGCTCTAGCTGCATCTAACATCATAGGAAAGACAATTGGGGAAGAGTTTAGGGTAGCTTCCATGCATGAGCGCATAGCTAGAATGATGAACAATGCTGATGCCTTCATTGCCTTACTAGGGGGTTTTGGTACTTTAGAAGAAAATTTCCAAATAGTCTCTTGGGCACAACTAAATATGCATCACAAACCGATAGGTTTGTTAAATGTTAACTACTTCTTTGTTGGTTTGTTGTCTTTCCTTGATCATACTGTGGAACAAAGGTTCATCTCACACTCAGCACGATGAATTCTCTTCTCGGCATCAAATGCTGAGGAGTTGATTGATGCTTTACAAGCATATGTTCATGTACCTGATCCAACTATGACTTAAATAGAATGGATGGCAGACAACTGCAGGAAGCGCAAATTGGATTTAGATCTTCATCTTTAGATGTAGTAAAACGTAGCTATTATTGTACTATCTTAGAGTCTACTTGGATACCATCTTTACTAACTATACTCCCTTAGAGTTGATAAAACTATCTTTGAATGTTGTTTATGATCCTCTGAACTTTTGAAATATTCTAGTATATCATCAATAAATATAATAACAAGTTTATCCAAGGATGACCTAATTACTATTTATTAAATCTATGAATGCAGCTAGGATATTTTTCAAACTAAATAACATAACCAAGGACTCATAATTCCCATAATGAGTCCTAAAAGAAAATTTTTGTACATCCTCTTCTCTTATCCTCAATTAATGTTACTCATATCTCAAATCAATTTTTGAAAAATATTGAGCACCTTGTAACTGATCAAACAGATCATCTATACGAGGTAATGGGTATTTATTCCACACTGTCACCTTATTCAACTGTCTATAATTTATACATAGTCATAGTGATCTATCTTTCTCTTTCACAAATAGAACTGGAGCACTCCAAATAAAAGTACTATGGCATTTAAATCCCTTATCTAACAAGTCTTGTAACTATTTTTTTTTTAAATTCAATCGATATCATTCTATATAAGGATATAGATACTAGTTGAGTTCCAAGAAGTAAATCCATATCAAATTCTAGTCGGGGGTACTATAGGAAATTCTTCTAAAAACACATCAGGAAATTTCCTAACTACTGGAACCTGATCTACATTAGTATACTTTATATCAACATCTCTCACCACTGCCAAATATCCTTAGCACGCCTTTTTTGTAATAACTTATGGTGGCTAAAGGTGAAATTAAATTATTGGGTACTTGCTTCCATGATTGCTCACTACTTGCAACTCTTTTACTAACATTTTCTGCTATTGATGACATCTTCATACTGTATCAGTTAGATCGCACTTCAAAACACTTAAACAAATTCAACCTATTGTGACTTTATTCTTTAACATGCTTATGCAATATCTTAACAATCAATCATGGAAAACTTATGTCTATCCAAGAGCCCTTCACATAATTTACCCATTTTTCATACCTTAAATTTTAAATTTCCATGAGTAAACCCTCCTTTATCATAATGCTTATACATAGTATTATTGAAAACCAAACTGTCTTCAAATTCCTTATATCAACAAAATATATCATTGAAAATATTATCTTCATAGATTTTCTGCTCTCAAATTCAATCCAACCCACAACTTACCAAATCCATTTATATATATAGATTCCAACTCATGCATCCAAAAAAAATTTAAATCTATTTTCAAAACACTCACTTTATTTTAAATCATTATCTTGGAGTTAACAATCTCGATCACATCATAATCCACCATCAATATTATATTAGCCATTCGTCATATTGTTTCACATAAGCAAATCAAACAATCAATTCAAACCTTCTTAACATCCAAACAAGCCATTCCCTTTGTGTTCAGATAGAATTTTCTTATTTTTAGCTAAATCCCCAAGAGGATTCTCTTTATCACTTTTCGTCAAAACAAGTTCAAAAGCTGAACTAGTAGTCCACACACAAAAGGTACCATCTAGGACATATGTATAGATATTTAAACCTCGAATATCTAAGGAAAAGAGTTAGAAGGAAGAAAATGATAACACCCTATAGAATTCCACAACAGCACCGTGAGTATAAATATATCTGCAGTTACATACCTATACTCAAAGTTCTACTACAGAATTCTTTGCTCTGTTAGCCACAGGGAAACCTAATACTCTGTTACCAACTTGTAACGCCTCCAATTTACGTTATGTAAAATAAACATTTTTTTTTAAATTATTATTTCTGCAATCAGATATTTTTCATAAAGATACATAATTCAATTCTTTATCATGCGAAAAAATATATATATATGATCTCTCATGTCTACACAATATACAGACCAAGTCTATAAACATAAAGTACAACAGAAACGAAGATCCTGCCTATAGCGTTCAGAGCACTCTAGAATACAAACACAGTATAATTCAAAGACCGTGAGTCTTGGAAGCAACGTAGACTTACCCAGAGAATATATCAACTATTTACCGAATCAGACTCTGATATTCCTATCTGAAAAATGAGGAAATATCGTGTAGTGAGTTTGACAACTCAGTGAGCAAATAATTCCTCCTATAACCTCTTAGGTTAGCATATGGGTGTACTTATGTTTTAAAATATATCACATAGAAAATACAGTTCAGAAGTACATTCATATGGGACCCGTATTTCAAATATTCTCAAATCAGAGGATATTCAGATATCCAAAACCATATGCTGCACGGTATGATCATTAAACAAATGTTGTTATACTTAGCTGTATAAGTTATAGTAAAATATTAAGATTTAGAGATAAAATCATCACTTTTAATGCACTTGCCTCACTCAGCAATCTGGTCAATGCAATGAAAATATAACTCATTTTCTATACGCATAGTGACCTCGACCACAGTCACAATAAGTGATCAGGGAATATGAGTACATCACCCTCCTGCCTCCCCCCCCCATTACCACTGTCACCCGGTTAGAACGGCCCTCCCCCAGCTCACTCAAGTTAATAGGGCGTCCCCTATTTGGTACCATCACAAGCCATACAACCAGCCAATATTCATCCATACATATAAATACATGTAAAATTATCAAGCAACTTGCCATGAGCTTTACGCTTGCCATTCAATCTCATTTATAATATGACATGCATCATTTTCACAAGTATATAGCTTTACAAATCAATACATCATGCACAAAATATTTACTTTATCAAATAATGATAAATACATTCAGAACCACATATTCAATGAGTTCCAAAATTCATTTCTAAAACCATACTCTTCTTGAACTATGTGACAGTTTGTAAATATAACAAATATTTTAACACATTACAGAAACTTATAATAGTATAAATAATATATAAACAAAAACAATAATACATTTATAGTTCAAGAAGAGCATGGGGCAAGTCATAGACAGAATTATCTACTCACAAGATAGGGCTTCTAGTTGGACAACCTTAAAATATACTTTTCCAAACCGAATTTGACCAATTAGACCTCAAAAACGTATTCAGAGGGTCCAAAGACTTAGAAAATGACTTAAGGAGGTTGGTCACTATTCACCGCCGAAAAACACTATTCACCTACCGAAAATCACTATTCACGACAAACAAAAAACTATCAGATGGTCGAAAATATTCATAACCTAAGGTTTATCTAGCTCTTGAATCCATCTACGGCGTCTGAATTTCAATTAGAAGTTTCCAAGTAAGAGTTTTAGAATTTACCTTTTTTTGAAATTTTCAACTTCAGATCTACGGCGATTCAACCGCTAATTTGAAAAATTAATCAATCAAAATCTTAGTATTCTCCATCCTGAATCCAGTGGTATCCTCAGTTTGGAGATCGGAAGCCAATAATCACTCCAGATCTAGAGAGAAATTGAATGTTACTATTTACTCACTATTCACTCACTATTCATCCGTTTTTCAATTTTTCCGTAGTCGTCTCCTTGTCTCCCCCTTCCCCTTTTTATTTTCTATTTATAATAATAATAATAATAATAATAATTTAATAATTAAATAATATGATTTTATTTTATATATATTCATATAAATACCGTTTTTCATCTTAAAACATCCCAAAAATTTCTAAAAATTTACATTCTCATAAACCTTTAGTTAAACTCTTAAATCATGAATTTTTTTTATAAAAATCTTAAGAAATCAAATCATAAAATAAATATCTTTATACATAATAAAAAAAATATTTCTAAAAATACAACCAAATTTATTAAAGGCCAATATAATTATTTTAAGCAAAAACATATTTATTTTAATTAAAAATATACTTGCTTTTAGCAGAACATAATCTTTTTTAAGCAAATAAAAATATATTTGTTTATAACAAAACATTATTATTGAAAAATAAAAATTATAGGATGTTACACACCTTAATACCTCAATTAGTAGGGGTGGTGCTAACCTCGTTTGACAACCAACACACGAGATATGATATGTGAAGGAGAGCAGGATGTCTCCTATCTAAGCAAGATGCCAACTATATGATATGTGATTTGCCCTCCCTTACTGTGTGTTTGAGAAATTGTCTATATTAGAGTCCCTTCGCGTGTCCTCTTGAATTGTGGTAGGACAAAGCTTAGCTGGAATACTGAGTTTAGGCAAATCCTATACCACCAAAGTACGGAAATGATTGAACTCTGATATGGTGGTTCTGATATGGGATCCTCATAATGTTTTCATGAAAAATATTTTGATGCATAACAATATTTGAATAATGAACATATTGTATTTCATATGGTTTTAGATATATGAATGTATTTGAAATATAGGTCCCATATGAATGTACCTATGAACTGTAATTTTTTATAAGATAAATTTTAATATATGAGTACATCCATATGTTGACCTAAGAGGTCATAGGAGGTATTATCTACTCACTAAATTGTCAAACTCAGTACACGATATTTACATTTTTTTTATATAAGGATACAGAGTTTGGTCCTACAGCTACGTGATCAATTAGGTGTCATATTCTCTAGGAGATGCTACATTGCTTTCAAGGCTCACAATGTTTAAAACATTATATATTTGTAATTTAGAGTATGCTCTGAATACCACAGGCAGGATACCTGCTTATGCTGTAATATTATAACCGTAAATTTAACGAGAAAGTTGAACTAAAGAAATATAGAATAAAAGAGATAATTTTGGAAAATGGAGATTTTAATTAAGGAAAATGTGGAATTAAAGAGAGGATTTCGAAAATGGAGTTAAGACTGGTGAAAATAAATTATTATTTACAAGGATTAGAGAATTATAAAAGTAATGTTATAAATTTACGTTTCGGGGTAAAAATGCAATTTCTTAAAAGTTTCGAGGTTAACATGTCAATAAGAAAAATTTACAAGGACCTCCCGCTAAAAGTGAAATTTTGTATAAAGGTCTCCCGAGATATTTTAAGGGCCTCAACCACTCCGGAAGCGGTCATTTGCAGATTTTTTCCATCTCTCTTCAGAAAAATTCTTCCCGAAAACCCTCTAACTTCTCTCTAAGATTTCTTCGCCTACGGACCTCGGATTTCGACACCACCACCACCAACGGACTCAGGACGAAGAGTTCTTCAAATCCATCCGATTGGTTTCTGGAGAAGTGGCCGAAAACTGGCCGAAAAATTGAAGGGAAAAACGGTCAAAAAGGTAACCCCCGAAACTCCTACTTTGAGTTCTCAAACGCAAAAACTAACACCGTAGATCGATCCAGAAGGCACCGAAACCTTTGGATCTCAAATTTCAGGCCGATCCACCACCGCACGCGCCCCCACGCGCCGAAACTCCCTCGGAGAGTGAAGCCCACGCGCAGATCCTCGGGCGACGCGTGTAGCGCGTGCAACCGGACCTCCTCGCGTTGACCTGCATTGACCGAGCTCCCGGAGGCCAAATTTCGCAAATCCGGAGTCGTTTTCAAGGTTTTCGGACGTTCCGAACGCGATTTTGGGGTTTATTTCACTGAATTCGGATCAGAAAATAGGATTTTAAGGGTGTCCAACTTTGTGCTTCAAAGTGTGAGTAGATGATTCTTTCTATGGCTTGTTTTTACTCTTCTTGAACTTTACATTGATAAATGAGCACGATTACATGTTATTTATACTTCCATATGATCTTGAAATGGTTTGGAAATGTCTGAAATATTTGGTATATGATATGTAGTTCAAGAAGAGTTTGATTTTTGCAATAAATTTTGAAACACATTGAACGTGTTATTTTTTTTATACGTATTAATTGTTGGATATGAAAATTATGCATATTATTTTGTGAAAGAAATTGAATGGCAAGCGTAAAGCTCATGGCGAGTTGCTTAAAAATTACGGCAAGCGTAAAGCTCATGGCGAGTTGCTTGATAATTACGGCAAGCGTAAAACTCATGGCGAGTTGCTTGAAAATTTTACATTCTATTTGATGAATATGCATTAATATATATATATGTTATAAAAGATTTTGTACTGAGATTGAAGGCTCTGTTGTTTTTCTACATGCATGTATCTATATATATATATATATATATATATATATATATATATATATATATTGATAAATTTTGTTGGTTATATGACTTGAGACGGTAATGTGAAGTTGATGGAAGTGGGAATATGAGGAGGCAGTTGGGTGATGTACTCACATTCCCTGTTGAAGGAAGTTGTAGTCAGTGGTATTGTGAGGAGGCAGTTGGGTGATGTACTCACAATCCCTGATTACTTATTGTGATGATGACAGTGGTAATGTGAGGAGGCAGTTGGGTGATGTACTCACATTCCCTGTTGATCTATTGAAATTGTAAGTCAGTGGTATTGTGAGGAGGCAGTTGGGTGATGTACTCACAATCCCTGATTACCTAGTGCTTATGGAATTGTGAGGAGGCAGTTGGGTGATGTACTCACATTCCATGTTTATCTATTGAAAAGATTTGATTTTTAAATGCATATCAAAATTGATTTAATATTTACTTGTATCATATGTGGTTACAGCTATTTAAATGTGATTTAAACTGAGAATATTTTGAAAATGCGGGTCCCATAAGGATGTACTTCTGAACGGTATATTTTGATATGATAAGTTTTACTATATGAGTTCATCCTTATGTTGACCTGAGAAGTCATAGGAGGTGTTATCTGCTCACTGAGTTGTAAAACTCACTACACGTGGTTGACATATTTTTCAGATAAAGACCCAGAATTTGGTCCCGCGGCTACTTTACCGACTAAGTGTCGTGCTTCAGTGGTGAGCCTAACTTGTTTCTAGGCTCTCAGTGTATTATATTGTAATATATTTGTACTCTAGTGTTGCTCTGAAAGTCACAGGCAGGATCCTTGTTTTCGCTGTAAACTTGATGTATATAGTTTTGGTATGTATAATTATTGGTTTTGTAAACTTGTGAACGTTGAATAATACTTGGATATGTGTTATCGTGAGTTTATTTTCATATGCGAAATAAAAAGTTTATCGGATATTAAAGGTATTCGCGTTCCTAAAATAGGGACGTGACAATATTGATATGTGTAGACTTGGCATATATATTTGGGTATACTGAAAACTTGTTGTAATAACCGTAAAATTTAACGAAAAATTTCAATTAAAGGAAATGTAGAATAAAAAAAAGAATTTTGACAATAGAGATAAGAACAGTTGAAAATATGTATATTTATTACATGGATTAAGGAATTACAAAAGAAATATGAGAATTTATATTTGGGCGCGCTATTAGCAAAAATATTTTTATTTATGTAGAAATAATTATAATTTGTTAAAAGTAAGTGGACTTTTAAGTAAAAGAAATATTGTGTTACTTAAAATAATTATACCGGCCTCTATTAAATTTTTATGGTATTTTTAGAAATATTCTTTCTTTTAATATAAATAAAGATATTTGTTTTGAAATTTGTTTTAATATGATTTTTATCAAGAAAATTCATGATTTAAGAGTTTAATTAAAGGTTTATGAGAAAGAAAATTTTTAGAAATTTTTGGGATATTTTATGATGAAAAACGGAATTTATATGAATTTTTATAAAAGAAAATCTTATTATTAATTATTTAATAATTATTATTATATTAAAAAAAACAGCAGAATGTTTAAATGGAAGGCCGGGAGAGGAATTGAGAAAGGAAAAAAAATCGAAGAAAATGCATAGTAATAAATAGTGTATGAATAGTAACATCCAATTTCATCTTTCGATTTGGAGTGCTTATGAGCTTCCAATCTCAAAACTGAAAATGTTATTGGATTTAGGACGAAGAGTACTTCAGTTTTGACAGATCAGTTTTTCAAATCAACCGTTGAATCGCCGTAGATCTGAAGTAGAAAATCTCGGTAAAAGGTAAGTTCTGAAAAACCTTACTTAGAGACTTCTAATTAAAAATTTGACTCCGTAGATGGATTCAGAAACTAGATAAACATTAGTATATAAATTCGTTTTGTTGATTCGGTAAAAAAATTTGTGACGGTAAATAGTATTTTTCAGCGATGAATAGTGGCAGTGAATAGTATTTTTCGGCATGAATAGTGTTTTTCGCGCGGTGAACAGTACCGAGCTCATTTAAGGTTTTCGGACTCTCCAGACACGTTTTTGAAGCTTATTTGGTCAAATTCAGACTAGAAACGAGAATTTTAGGGCTGTCCAATCTGGAGCCCCTACCTGTGAGTAGATGATTCTTCCTATGACTTACCTATACTCTTCTTGATACTTGAATATGTATATGATTATGTTTATGAGATATACACACTGTGATATGTTTCTGAAATGCATTAAAACAATTTGATTTGCTTACATTTTGAAATACAGTTCAAGAAGAGTATAGTTTTGAAAATAGATTTATGAACACATGGTGTATATGATTTTACATGTATTTCTCATTAAATGATAAAGTGAATATTATACACGTGACATTGATTTATAGAGATATATGATTGCCTAGAGAAAGGGCATATATATGTGATAAACCCTGAATGGGTAATTTATAACAGATGAATTTTGAAATACATTGAACAGGTGATTTTTACATGTATTTCGCATTACATGTCAAAGAAAGTATGTTATACATATGACATTGATTTTACAGTGATATGTTTGCCTTGAATATGGGCATGTATACATGTTTCCCTTGAATGGGAAGTTTTGACATATAAGTATTTTGAGACTGAAAGTCTGTATTATATTGAGAATTTATACTGGATTATATGGCATATGTGCATATGGTATTTTCTGTGAAGGAATCCTATTGGAAACACTGTCTGCTAACAGCAAGTGATGTTAGCCTTGGTGCGCACCTTGATTGTCTCAGCTAGCAGGGGAGGTGGTGCTAGCCTCGTGTGAGGGCCAACACACGGGAGATTATATCTGAAGGAGAGCGGAATGCCTCCTATATATGGGCAAGATGCCAATTATATGAGATGTTATTTTACCTTCCCTTACTGTGTGCTTGGGAAAGACCCATACAGAGTCGCTTCGCGTGTCCTCTTGAATGGTAGTAGGGCAAACCTCAGCGAGATGCTGAGTTTAGGCAAATCCTATACCACCAAATTACGGAAGGGGTCAAACTCTGGTATGGTAGTTCTGATATGGGATCCTCCGAATATTTTATGAGAAATGTTTTGATGCATAGCATAATTTGATTAATGATTTTACAGTATTGAATATGATTTTGAACTTGACATGAGCATTGTGTATACAGTACCGCATACGGTTTGAAAGACCTGATTATGATTGTTTTGAATAGAGAAAATTTGAAAATACGGGTCCCATGTGGATGTACTTCTGAAATGTAATTTTTGATAACATAAATTTATTATATGAGTACATCAATATGTTGACCTAAGAGGTCATAGGAAGTATTATCTGCTCACTGAGTTGTAAAACTCACTACACGATGTGGATCTATTTTTCAGATAAAGACATAGAGTTTGGTCCAACAGCCACGTGATCGACTAGAGGTCGTATTTCAGTGGTGAGCCTACATTGTTTCTAGGCTCTCAATGTTTTATATTTGTAAAATATTTGTACTCTAGAGTTGCTCTGAACGTCACAGGCAGGATCATTGCTTCTACTGTTACTCTGGTGTTTATATATGTAAACTGTATATTGTATATGTGTATGGGAACTTATATGTATTGATTTATATGATGAAGAATGGCATTATGTACATTTATGGAAAATATATGTGTATGATATATGGATTTCACGTGCCCTAAAATTAGGGTCGTGACACTTGTGAACGTATGTTTTACTCTTGTTATGTGATATACTTGAAGTATGTATGTAATAAAATAAGATAAAGTTATCTTCTATTCATGACAATCACGTTCCTTTAAATTCAGGGCGTGACAGTAGGGGAGTGACAAGAGTAAACTCATATGAAGAAAAAACTAACATATACTAAGAGTTATAATAATTATATGAATTATTTTTAACATTTTATGCAAACTTGAAAAATAGTCACCACTGAAAGGTGAGTTTTGGTGATGACTCTGTAAAGTCATCAAAAAAGATAGCAGCTTAATATCTTTCAATAGAATAAAAAAAGTCGCCATAGAAAAATGACATTTTATAAGAACATTTGTAGGATCACTACTAAAAATCTTTCACCTAAAGGCATTATATGGCGACTATGAAAACGTTGCCACTAAAACCTTTCTCTGAGAACATCGTCGCCACAAAAAGGTTTCAATGGTGCATTTCCCCAAGTCTCCACAAAATGTAGAAACAATAAAGACAACAAAAACTAACCCATCTACATTTCATGCTTTCCCTCACTTTTAGTCAAAACTACATTTCCCCCATCCAACAAAGAAAGTTGCAATGTCATTAGACTACAAGGGCTTTCTAAGGGCTTCCACGACATGAAAATAAAGAGCAGAGAGAAGGGCTTTTATGTTAATTATGTGTGTGTGTGTGTGGGGCCTATTTTTATACAGTGGTTATCTCCTTATGTGAAAATGTGATTTTATGTAAAAATGTGTCCCTATATGAAAAAGTACAAGGTAGTTATAGCAACCATTTATTAGTTATAAGTATCTCTCTTCTTTGATAGGAAGAAAGATATATTAAAACACTCAAAAAAATATTTGTCCAATATTAAGGTCTTTAATTTATAAGAAATATGTGATTCTCCATCAAGTATATAGATAAATATCTTGAATAGATTATACAAATTCTCTCGATTTTAGTTTATATTTAGTGATTGTGTTCATAAGGAATCAAATTATTATGGCTGAAGGTATGTTCTTTAGAATTTTGTTTTTAGTTTATTGTATTTATGTAAATTTATAGCTTATATTTGGCATTAGAGTCATCTTCTAGTCTAATTTTTTATTCCATTAATCAAGGCATTTGAGAAACTTGAAGCAAAAAATCGTAGATTGGTTACGCTCGTTTTTCAAAAACACCTTGCAATTCTTGTTTTATATTTCAGAAACATTGAGTATCACTCACTAAAGTCATAGGGCATTAAATGACTTGCATTAAAGTAGACTAATATGGTAGAATTTGGTTTTTTATAGCATCTCAATTCCTATCGATTATTAAAAGAAAAAAAAAGAGTCACATCCTTTCTACCCCCTAGTGGAAGAAAGAGGTTCATTTTGCCATCTCAACCATCAACATCTTCTGAAGTGTGCATCTTACAATTATATTTATAATTTTTTTTTTATGTTTTGTGATATTTATTTGTAAAATTAATTTTGGATTTTGTAATTTAATTAATACTTCAGATTTATTTATGATTTTATGTATACTTAATTTTATATGCATGTATATAATCTTCTTAAATATAAAGAATTGATTCTTGACATGAATTTCAAGTCAATATTTTTGATGTTGCATTTAAATTGACATTTGAGTAGTTAAGTAATAGTCAACATTCTTAATTACAAAAAAGTCAAGTGATGTTAAGTTTAGTCACATAAATTTAATGAGATCAATAATTGTAATTAATCGTGGATATATAATAATTCAATCCTACAAGGTAATTATTATAATTAAGTGATTATTAGAATGGGATAGTAACATTTGATATATTTAAATTCTAATTATTCACAAGTCTAAATAATTATTTATAGATTCCGTTCTAGTCCCATCATAAAGAAATCAAATCATTTATGTGTTATAATATAAGCCCACAAGAAATATTATAATGATATGTTGATTTATTTGTTTGGATTTATTTACATGGATAAATATTCTATATTTGGTTTCATTGCATGTGTAGTAAGCTTGTTTATTTTTGTAGCAGTTCAAACTTTATTTGTCCCAAATTTTGATTTCTCAAATATTGTTCCTCTAAGTTGTAATAACTATTTTAATTGGAAGGAGAGAATTCTCCTTGCATTGGGGTGCATGGAAACTTCAAGTGGATGAACCACCAAAACCCACAAAATCAAGCACCCAAGTTGAGAAAATATCATATGTTATTTGGGATTGATCCAATCTCTTGAATTTGATGTTTATGAAGTTTAATACTAGGAAAAGTATCTGTGGATCTATCTCTGAATGTGCTAAAAGTAAAAGAATATTTCAAAACTTTTTCGGATCAGTGTGAGACTTTTGAAAAGGCATTAATGAGCATCTCTATGATAAAATTATGTTTCATAAGGTTTAATGGCACCAGTGCTATGTGTGAACACATTATAAACATGCAAGACATAGCATATCAGCTGAAATTTTTTGAAGATTGAGATTTTTAAATAATTTTTTATTCACTTCATCCTTAACTTACTTGCTTCTAATTTTATACTTTTTAAAGACATCTTATAATACAAATAATTGTAAATGGTCAACTAATGAACTTTTGACCATATGTGTATAAGAGGAATGAAGATTGAATCAAGAAAGGATTGAAAGTGCACATTAGGAAAATCATGACAAGAAATCATCTGAAAAAGGGAAGGGTAAAATTCCTCTTAATCAAGTTAATAAATACAATGTCAAATGCTTCTTTTACAAGAAGAAATAGCATATAAATGAGGCTTATCTTAAATTCAAGCATTGACTTGAAAACAAAGGTAATCACATCTTCTTTGTGGTTTTTGAATCTAATATGGTTCATGTCTCATATAACACTTTATGGATTGATTTTGTTTCTACAATCCATGCTATCAATACAATGTAGGGCTTCCTAAACCACAGGAAATTGATCAAATTGAATGTTCCATCTATTCAGAAAATAAAATGTGTTTATATGTAAAGGCAGTTGGAACCTATAGACTTTTTCTTAGTTCTGGATTTGTATAAGACCTTGAAAGAACCTTTTATGTTCTATCCTTTTCAAGAAATCTTATTTAAATTTTAAGACTTTTACCTTGTGATTTAAGTTTTAGTTTCATTGATAATGCCTTACATTTTTATAAAGACAATGTTCTTATTAGTAATTGTATTATGGATAATGAGTTGTTTAAACTTGATTTAAATTCTACGCTTGATTGCAGTCTTATAATTATGCATGGTAATAATACTAGCATTAAGCATGGTGTTATAACATGTTATGCCATAGGAGATTAAATTATATCTCTATTAATAAAATTAAATGATTAGTAAATGATGGAGTTCTTGAGACTCTTGACTTTACTAATTTTGGTACTTGTATATATTGTGTTAAAGAAAAACAAACTAACAAGTCTAAGAAAAATGTCAAGAGGAGTTCTAATGTATTAGAGATTATACACACTAATATTTGAAGACCATATGATGTATGCTTTAATGATAAGAAATATTTCATTAACTTTATTGATGACCATACATGATATATGTATATTTATTTGATTTATAATAAGAGTGAAGAAATAGATACTTTTAAGTTAGAAAAATCATAAGTAGATAAATAGTTAAACAAATAAATTAAGATCATGAGGACTAATAAATGTGGTGAATTTTATGGAAGATGCACTGAAATATGACAATTACCAAGTTTATTTGCAAAGTTCCTTGAAGAATAAGATATTGTGCCATAATACACAATGCTCGGCTCACCATCACAAAATGGTGTGGCTAAAAGAAGGAGATGAACATTAATTGACATAGTGAGGAGTATGATTAGTAACCCCAATCTTCAATTGTCTTTGTGAAGTGAAGCTCTAAAAATTGTAGCATATGTACTAAATAGGGTTCTGACCAAAGCAATACAAAACACACCATTTGAATTATGGAAATGTTAGAAATCGAGTTTAAGGCATGTACATGATTAGGGATGTCCAATTGAAGTTAAGGTCTATGATCAACATGAGACAAAGTTAGACTCAAGAATAGTCAATGAAATCACAACTCGTAAACATATACCTTTGCTTATATTTTGTTAAACACTTTTTGTTCTTATTTTCCAGCCTTACCTACTCATTTAGGAGCTAATATTTTGTGCTTGAGTGAAATCCTATATTGTAATAGGCCTTTTACCTTATTCTCTTGTAATCGTAGTTGGTGAGAAAATGAAAATCATCCTTGTCATACATTTTAGGCAAGGGTGGTTAAAACCTAACGTTATTGGTAAACAGTAAAAATCTCTTGTAATCCATTGCTTTTGAGAGGGATTAAAGCATTTAATTAGTGAAGAAAATATATTAAGAGTCAAGGAGACTAAATGTAGGCCTCAATTTTGGGCTGAACCAGGTTTCTGTCTCGCTACTCTTCTCTTATCTCTTTTAACTACAACACTTTATCTTTATTTATGTGATTGTATTTATTCTTTCTAATTTTACTTTTGGAAGTGTTCAAGTCCAATTTTGTCAAAACTATTTTTGAACTTAGTTTCAATTTCAAATTTTTTTTTCTTATCTCTTTTTTCAATAATGTTCTGCCTCTATTTCAGGTTTGACTTGTGCTTTCATTTTGATTCATTCCTTGAGGGAATTAGTATTATTGTGTTCATAATTTATTTGTGTATTAAATCTTTTTTATTTGGAATATTTTTCTTGTTGCTAACTTGCAAGTTTAGGTTTGTGCATTAATCTTTTTAATTATAGATGAAGTTGAATATTTAATATGTCACCTTATTCACCCCCTTTTAGGATGTTGTTTTCAAAACAAATGCTAAATTTAAAACTTAGTATCGGTTTTGACCAATGTGAAAATGTAGAACAAGGCATGCTTATAATTTTATCATTTAGCATTGGTTGTAAATGACGCAAAAGTGTAGCCTTGACATTAATTATGATCAACATAGTTTTTGTAATAACCCAAACCTTTGAAGGTTAAATACAAATCATTTGAAACAAGGAAGTTGAGAACAATGTAAAACTTTTAGAGCGTTTCTGATCTTTTCTTCTGACCTTTCGTCACTCATATAAGCCTAACTCTCTCATATGAAATCCAAATTAATTGATTCTAATTTCTAATGAAATATAAGACATATATCTACAACTTTGATGTTGGGAACTTTTGCAAATTCCGTGAATATTATAGTGAGAAGAGGCAACAACCGAAACAAAGTGTGGTCTGGACCTTTGCTCACTATTTTATGCATAACTCCTTCATATGAACTCCAAATTAGGTGATTCAAGTGGCTACGGAAAGCTAAGATACAACTTTCATGTTGAACATTTTGTCAAATTCGGCGAAATAAAGTTCGCCGCAGTGAGAATGCTGCAGCATTTTCCTGAGAGCATGAGATTTCTGGTTTCCAAACTCGCCGTGGCGAAAATATGCTCGCCGCCGGCGAAAATCGCGGACCAGCAATCTCGCCACGTCAAGATTCGTCAGAGAGGCATTTTTGGCGGTCCCCCCTCGTTTTTCCTTCATTTCCTCCATTGCTGGACCTTCCTCTCTCTCTCTAAAATTTTTCTCAAACTTCTCTCTAAGATATCTCATCATCCAGACGTCCGATTTAAGCAAGTAAGGTACCATTGGACTCGTGGGAAGAAGAGCTACAAATCCCACCGATCAATTTCACTGGACAGTCGCCGGATTGTCGCCAGAAAATTGCATGAATAGTAACCTCCAAGGTAAAACTCCGTTTAATCGCGTTTTAGGCTCCGTTTTACCGAACTTCTTTCCATAGATAGTCTTAGAATTAGTTTCTATACTAGAATATAGGGTTTTTAGGTTTCGGCATGAATAGTGTTTCAGCGAGTGAATAGTATTTTTCGGCGTGAATAGTGACTTTTAGAGTTTTCTAATTTTCATGTTATGTCTATGTTTTCTAGGTTGTTGAGCCATCACGAGGTGAAATTCTCGTAGTTGGACTCCTAGTAAGGTGAGTGGGTTTTTCATACTATAGCGCATGTTTTAAGAATTTGATTTATAACTCTCTCGTATGATTTTAACTAGTTGGAATGTATGCTAAATTGTTTTACCGCTTTGGAAACCAATATATTCCAACCATGTTAGAAATTATAAATTTAAATCCTAGTTAAACTCTAGGTATGCAGGGCAAGTATCTAGGCTGATAATTCTCCATTTGAGTTAGATTTATAGAAATGCGAACTTAGTCATAGAAATGAACTAAGTTAGCCATGAAATGATTTGATGCATGATGAGCATCTATGTGACGTCTACGGACGATATGTTTAAAGGAAAAGTTTATGATGATAAAGGTCTCCATGGGAATTCATGGATGAGATATATTTTAGAACGGAATTTTATGCATGAAAAGAGCTAGATGGAGAATTATAGCTTTATTGTAAAGTTATTGAAATGTTTTACTTTAAACTCTTTGAATAGCATATTTCAAATGTTTTTTATTGGAGGGACCCTTTTAGATCACTGTTAGCTAGCCGCAGGTAGTGCTAGCCTTGGTGCACCATGATCATGTTAAGGCTTCGGCCTAGGATACTTGGGGAAATTTAGGGTGGACTTATGTCTACGCCTACAGTGATTACCCTACCCTTGCTGTGTGCTTGGGGGAGATGATAGATCTGTTAGGAAAGACCTCCAATAAAATAATGCATTTTTCTTAAAGATTAAATATTTCTAAACAAGCTCAGTCATCATTGTTATTGCATAAATATCTTCATTTATTACTTACCATGCATAATTGATTTGCTTACGGTTATTGATTTAATCATGTTTTATCTTTTGAACATACATTTGAACTGTTTAGCATTCTTTCAATAAATTATGGTTAAATGCTTAATGTTTTTATTATTATCTTTACATTTGGATTTCAATTATTAAACCCATTGCGAAACACTCGTGCTTGGTTTGCCCTGTTTCAGTTATAGTATGATTTACTCATTCACTGAGATGTGGTAATCTCACCCCTCTTTTGTTTCCTCCCCACAGATAGTCAAAGAGACTTTGATCCAGCTACAGCTTCGTAGGAGGCTGAAGATAGTGTTGGTGAGCCCCAGTTTGGGCAAGGCTCTTTTGTACTGTTTGTTTAGTTTAGTTATGTCTAGAGTATCTCCATGAACTTACAGGCAGGATCCTCGCTTCTTGCGTATTTTGATGTGTTGTTTGAAAAATGGTTTTATATTTTATAACAATGTTGGTATTATGAGGCCTTGGGCCAAGTTGAATCACATGAATATTATGAGGCCATGGGCCAAGTTGAATCACAGATGTTGGATTCATGAGATATATATATATATATATAGATATAGTATTTTTCTGATATTGGATGTGGCATATGTGGCCAGTTATATTTATTATGTACTCTGGATTGTGTGCTGGATGTTTGTGCATGCTATGTGTTAGGCTTGCAGCTAGGGGGAAACCCTTATGCCGTGCCGGTCATGTGTTCCATCATTTGGGGCCGTGACAGAGTGGTATCAGAGCATTAGGTTTCCCTGTGTTCATGGAGTAACGGACCTTTAGGTAGGACTTTGAGTATGGGTATGAATCCGGACATGCTTATACTCACGGTGCTGCTAAAGGGGTTCGATAGGATATTGTCTTTTTGTTTAAGTAAGTCAGTTTATAGTATGCTATGTTGGCATGGTTAAGCGATGGTTGGGCTATCTCTGTTTTATAGCGAGATGCGTCTTAAAGAATTTAAGAAATTGAGACAGATACCAAATATGATGGTTTCTGAATGAGATATCATAATGGTTTCTGAATGTGACATCCGTTGTACCCGGTTGTCTAGATATGGTAGATTGTGATGTGATATTGAGAATGAATTTGTTGGAATTATGTCATGTCATTTTGAAATGTCACTAGAAGGTGATTAAATTCAATATGCTTGGAGAATTTTCTCTCTTGATATAAAGAAATCTTAGTAAGATACCCAGTAATCTAGTCTCTGCTTTAGCAGTTCATAAGTGATTACAAAAATTGTGCCAAGAATAGTTGGCAGTGGTGAGAGATGCTGATATAAAGTATACCACTGTAAATCAAGTTCCAGTGATTAGAGAATGTTCTAATATAATTCCTGAAGAATTTCCAGGATTAACCCGAAATAATAAATAGAATTTAGTATTGATTTATTTCTTAGCCAGCATCTATATTTCCATATAGAATGGCATCCACTGAACTTAAAGAACTGAAAAAGAAGTAGTTACAAGACATGTTAGACAAGGGATTTAAAAGCCCTAGAATTTTTACTTGAAGTGCTCTAGTTCTATTTGTGAAAAAGAAAGATGGATCAATTGAATAAAGTGACAGTGTGGAATAAATACTCATTACCTCATATAGATGATATGTTTGACTAGCTACAAGGTGCTCAACATTTAAAAAAAAAATGTTTCTCCTTTGACGAGGTTGATAAAGGAAGCAATAAAATTTGACTAGTAAGGTGAATGTGAAAGAAATTGTTAGAACCTAAGAAATGTTAGATTACGGTGCCAGTACTGTCTACTTCTTTAGGCACTGAAGGATATACGGTATCTTGTGATACATAGAGAATGGGATTAAGGTATATGTTGATGCAATATGGTCGAGTCATTGCATATGTATCTAGACAGCTTAAGTCACATGAGCAAAAAAAATTTCAGACTTATGATTTGGAAATAACAGCAGTAGTTTTACTCTCAAAGCTTGGAGGCATTATCTGTATGGTGATACATGTAAAATTCATACAGTTTCAATCATCTTTAGTTGAGTAGGTGAAAAAGGCACAGGACAATGATGCCTATTTATGTAAGAAAATTTAAGAATGACAGTGACATTGAATTTAATGTAGACTCTGAAGGAATTCTGAGATTGAGCAAGCGATTGTGTGTATTTAATAAAGAAGAACTTAAGGAAGAAATTTTAGAGGAAGCCCGTAGATCCATATATACAATTCATCCTGAGGTAACTAAAATGTATAAAGATCTAAAAGAAATTCATTGGTGGGACAGTATGAGGAAAAATATAGTTGCTTTTGTATCTCGATGATTAACTTGTCAACAGGTAAAAGTAGAACATCAAAGACTTGCAAGATTACAATATCAGATAGAGATACCTGAATAAAAATGGGTGATTATTGATAGGTTCAAATTTGTCTTTGAATAAGATAGTAAGACTTCATAAGGTATTGATATCGATTATATCTGATCGAGAACTATAGTTCACATATTGTTTTTAGAGAGTATTTTAAGAAGTTTTAGGCATAAGTTTTACATAAAATACCGTAAGTTTTCTAATAGGTGAGTGAGTAAATGACTATTTCGTTTGTCAAGATTATGACTTGGGTGGTGTTTGATATTTGGATAGTATGTCATGAACATAATATGAATGTGTGAAAAGTAAAGTGAAATGGATAAGTGGCAGACATGATATGAATAGTGAAAGTAATATATGTTAGGATTGCTTAAGGATTGGATAGTGGTGGAAAAATGTTATAAGAGGAGGATGTGAACATATTGGGTTTACTGGAAGATAGATAAGACAAAAGTAGGAAATTTGTGATTTCAATTGGTTAGAAGTGACTAATGAATGAAATCTTGGAAGAATATAACTTAAAATAGTGAGTTTGGACACCGAACTATATAACGATTTTTAGATGAAAGGAATAGAAAAAAAAATGATGGCCTTATGGTGCTTTGAGGAATGTAATAAAGTGAATTAGTGGTACTGAAGTTCTTGAGGGATAAAATATAGAAAGTAGGATTTAAATTGATATTTAATTTGGAAATATGGAGAATATTCTGAGAATCATGTCCGAAAATAATGTAAGTAATCAAGATATTTGTGTTAAAGGTTTATATTATGCTAAATCGAATTTAGTATTTAAGATGTGAATTATGTTGAGATTGGAAATTCACGTATGAATAATTGTTGAGAAAAGAGATTTTAAAAAAAGCCATAGATTGTGAATATGGATTACCCGAGGTAATAAGGATATACTGAGATTAAAAAAATTGTTGTACTAGTATAATGGTAAAAAGAAGATACAAGTGAAATTTTTCATTAGCAGGTATGTTGGTAAGTACGAATCGAATATATTATCTCAAGAGAGTTATTCAGGAAGTCTAAAGATCTTTATTAGATAATAGTATGACTGATACTAAATTTAAATAATGTGTTTATACATTAGAAGTTATGCTTTAAGTATCTTTATATTATTGTGGTGAAAGTTTGGAGAAATTAATTGTCCTTAGTTGAATTTGCTCATAGCAGTAATTATCATGCCACTATACAATGGCATCATTTGAAGTTTTACATGAACATCATAGGTTTCTTAATATGTGAGTGAATTGAGAAAAGTTAAACTTTGGAAATCTAATTTGGAATAACATGCAATAGATAGCATATGAATTATCTAAATTGATGATGCTAGTTTGGAGAGCATGCTTCAAGCATATGTTTTTGAGATAGGTAGGAGATTTCTTAACAGAATTTGTCTATAATAAAATGATATTAGAAGATGTAAGCCTTATGTAAGAGGTGTTAAAAATGTTCTGTTAAATGACTCAGTGGAGTTAGATTTATTATAAGATGTTATTGATTAAGTGAATTTGATTAAAAAAAAATATACTGGAAACTCAATACAAGTCAAAAGTTTATAAGGACTATGAATGTTGAGCACGAGAAAGTATTAGTTGGTGACTCTATATATATTCTTGAAGGACTCACCCATAGAAGAGGTAATGAGATTTTGAAAGAAAAGGAAGTTACCCTCTCGGTATGTAGAATTATTTGAATTTTTAATAGGATCGGTTCAGTGGCTTATTGTTTGGTTTTACCACGTGCATTGGATAATGTTTATCCAGTTTTTCATGTGTCTATAGTACGGAAATATTTACCAGATTTTACACATGTTATACAGTGTCCATAGATTCAATTACAGAAAGATTTAACCTAAGAGGAACAACCAGTATACAGACAATTAAAGAAGTTACGGTCAAAAGAAATATTTACAGTAAAGGTGATATGGAAAAATCACTCTTTTGAGGAAGCAGATTTTGAAGGAGGCACATCAATCAGCCTATAATATCCACCCAGGAACAAATAAGATGTACAGTGACCTCAAGGACTTGTATTGGTGGAGTGGGATGAAGAAGGATGTAGCAGATTTTGTGGCTCAGTACTTGGTTTGTCAGCAAGTGAAAGCTGAACACCAGAAGCCTGCCGGTTTACACCAAAAGATTGAGATACCGGAGTGGAAGTGGGAAATGATCACTATAGATTTCGTTACAGGGTTACCAAGGACCCCTAAGAGTTATGACTCAGTATGGGTAATAGTGGGTCGAATGACCAAGTCATCCCACTTATTACCAGTGAAGACTACCTTTAGTGCGACTCAGTATGCAAGCCTGTCTCTGCGTGAGATCGTCAGATTGCATGGAGTCCCTGTATCCATCATATCTGACCGAAGTCCACAATTTACGACAAGGTTTTGGAAAGCTTTTCAAGAAGCTTTGGGGACGAGGTTGGATCTAAGCACCGCTTTTCATCCCCAAATAGATGGCCAGTCAGAACGCACGATTCAAATTCTGAAGGATATGCTTAGAGCATGTATTTTGGACATTGGTGGCAGTCAGTAAGGATACTTGCCACTAGCTGAGTTTGTATACAACAACAGTTATTAAGCCAGTATTCAGATGGCACCTTTTGAAGCTCTTTATGAGAGAAGATGCCGATCTCCCGTTGGATGGTTTGAAGTTGGAGAAGCCAAGTTGCTAGGGCCAGACTTGGTGTAAGATGCCATAGAGAAGGTCAAGCTGATAAGGGAACGGCTTTTAACTGCACCAAGTCGTCAGAAGGCTTATGTGGACTATAGGCGTCGGGAGTTGGAGTTTTCTCTAGGCGATCATGTGTTCCTCAGAGTTTCACCCATGAAGGGAATCTTGCGGTTTGGTAAGAAAGGGAAGTTAAGCCCTAGGTATATTGGACCCTTTGAAATTCTGGATAGGGTAGGAGTAGTGGCATACTGCCTAGCCCTACCACCTGGATTGAGTGAAGTGCATCCATTCTTCCATGTCTTGATATTGAGGAAGTATCTACCCAACCCATCTCATGTGATTCAACCGTAAGAAATCCTTTTGGATGACAAGTTGGCCTACGAAGAGAAACCCGTGGCCATTATTGATAGACAGGTGAAAAAGTTGAGGTCTAAGGATATCCCTACAGTGAAGGTGATCTGGCAGAATCATTCCCAAGAGAAAGTTATGTGGGAAGTAGAGGACGTCATGAGAGAGAAGTATCCACAGTTGTTCCAAGAGTAGTCTTATGTTTTCATGTTGTGGGTTTTTGTAAAATTCGGGGACCGAATTTTTATATGGAGGGGAGAATGTAATAACCCAAACCTTTGAAGGTTAAATACAAATCATTTGAAACAAGGAAGTTGAGAACAATGTAAAACTTTTAGAGCATTTCTGATCTTTTCTTCTGACCTTTCGTCACTCATATAAGCCTAACTCTCTCATATGAAATCCAAATTAATTGATTCTAATTTCTAATGAAATATAAGACATATATCTACAACTTTAATGTTGGGAACTTTTGCAAATTCCGTGAATATTATAGTGAGAAGAGGCAAAAACCGAAACATAGTGTGGTCTGGACCTTTGCTCACTATGTTATGCATAACTCTTTCATATGAACTCCAAATTAGGTGATTCAAGTGGCTACGGAAAGCTAAGAGAAAGGGATACAACTTTCATGTTGGACATTTTGTCAAATTCGATGAAATGAAGTTCGCCGCGTGACATGCTATAAAATAAGCATGTTTTTCACATGTTTTAAGTTGCTTTTTATTTAGTTTTAGTAGAAAATATGAATGAATTAACTGAGTGTTGTGTTTTGTGTTTTAGGAATAATAAAGAAGAAATGAAGAGAAAAATAGAGAGAAAATCATAGAAAAACGCTTATTTCTGACCTTGTGTCACTAATTGAGGCATATCTCACTCATTTGGACTCCGATTAAGGTGATTTCAGCGGCTATGGAAAGAAGAGACATAGAGCTACAACTTTCATGTTCGGCACTTTGGCAAAATCCAGAAGATTCTGGGCGCCGCGGCGCTCACAAGAGAGCGCCGCGGCGCCATGATAAGGAAATCCGGAGCGCCGCGGCGCTATGCTGCCCAGGAGGAACCGCCGCGGCGCCCATGCGTCGTAGGAGACTTGCTGATTTCGCAATTTTAGGTCATTTTCGCTCAAAATTGAAGGGAATGGACGGAAATTTGACCTAAAATACATTCTGACTTCGATTTGGAGAGAGGAGTCTATAAAAAGAGAGGAAAGCAACCAGAGAAAGCATCAAATCTTTCACCGAATTCTTCAATTCTTCTTCTGTTCATCTTATGGCCCTGCGTGGCTAATTCTCTTTAGTTGGTTGAGGTAGGTTGAAACCTCAAGGGATTTTTATACATTGTGAGATGTGGATCTGATGTTTTATTTCAATTTGATTTGAGTATTGATTGTTCATCTGTTCTTATTCTTAATGATTATTCATATGATTGCTAGGAGGCCTACTAGTATTTTGTGTGTTTTTAATCTACCGCTGAATTGTGTTTTGAACAAAGTTTTTCAATTCTGCGATTCGTGAGGCAAATAGGTTTGAGGGTTTTGGATTATAAATCTTTGAACCTATGATGAATGATTAACTAAATTAAATATAGCCGATGTGTTTATATTTGTTTAGCTCTGTCAGTTTCTCTAGTTCTTCATGCGGTTAGCAAGTTATGTTTTACCGATGTGCTAAAATATGACTTGTTAATTAGGGTTTAATTAGTGCGATTGCCATTAATTTGCTAGGCTTAAGGAGAAACGGGGTTAAAACCCCAATGATAGATATTCATTTGCGGATTGATTATTTTATCGATGATCAATGTAATCCCTTGACGGTGGATACCAATCGAAACCAACGTTTTTATTATTAATCTCTTTCTCTTAGTTATTTTCGTTATTGTTAACTTTACTTAATCTGCGATTATCAACCCCCCATTTTTCAATCACATAAGGTAATTCCAGTCTCTGTGGGATCGAACCTTACTCCCACTGCTACAGGTTAGTTTTGAGTAAGGTATTAATTTGGGTGCACCTGCGACAGTGCACACCACCGCGGCGAGAATAAGTTCGCCGCGGCGAGAATGCTGCAGCATTTTCCCGAGAGCATGAGATTTCTGGTTTCCAAACTCGCCGCGGCGAAAATATGCTCGCCGCCGGTGAAAATCGCGGACCAGCAATCTCGCCGCGGCGAGATTCGTCAGAGAGGCATTTTTGGCGGTCCCCCCTCCTTTTTCCTTCATTTCCTCCATTGCTGGACCTTCCTCTCTCTCTCTAAAACTTTTCTCAAACTTCTCTCTAAGATATCTCATCATCCAGACGTCCGATTTGAGCAAGTAAGGTACCGTTGGACTCGTTTAATCGCATTTTAGGCTCCGTTTTACCGAACTTCTTTCCATAGATAGTCTTAGTATTAGTTTCTATACTAGAATATAGGGTTTTTAGGTTTCGGCATGAATAGTGTTCCGGCTAGTGAATAGTGACTTTTAGAGTTTTCTAATTTTCATGTTATGTCTATGTTTTCTAGGTTGTTGAGCCATCACGAGGTGAAATTCTCGTAGTTGGACTCCTAGTAAGGTGAGTGGGTTTTTCATACTATAGCGCATGTTTTAAGAATTTGATTTATAACTCTCTCGTATGATTTTAACTAGTTGGAATGTATGCTAAATTGTTTTACCGCTTTGGAAACCAATATATTCCAACCATGTTAGAAATTATAAATTTAAATCCTAGTTAAACTCTAGGTATGCAGGGCAAGCATCTAGGCTGATAATTCTCCATTTGAGTTAGATTTATAGAAATGCGAACTTAGTCATAGAAATGAACTAAGTTAGCCATGAAATGATTTGATGCATGATGAGCATCTATGTGACGTCTACGGACGATATGTTTAAAGGGAAAGTTTATGATGATAAAGGTCTCCATGGGAATTCATGGATGAGATATATTTTAGAACGAAATTTTATGCATGAAAAGAGCTAGATGGAGAATTATAGCTTTATTGTAAAGTTATTGAAATGTTTTACTTTAAACTCTTTGAATAGCATATTTCAAATGTTTTTTATTGGAGGGACCCTTTTAGATCACTGTTAGCTAGCCGCAGGTAGTGCTAGCCTTGGTGCACCATGATCATGTTAAAGTTTCGGCCTAGGATACTGTGACGGGCATATGACTGCCTAAGACACAGGGATTTAGGGTGGACTTATGTCTACGCCTACAGTGATTGCCATACCCATTGCTATGTGCTTAGGGAAATTTAGGGTTGACTTATGTCTTCGCCTACAGTGATTGTCATACCCATTGCTATGTGCTTGGGGAAATTTAGGGTGGACTTATGTCTACGCCTACAGTGATTACCCTACCCTTGCTGTGTGCTTGGGGGAGATGATAGATCTGTTAGGAAAGACCTCCAATAAAATAATGCATTTTTCTTAAAGATTAAATATTTCTAAACAAGCTCAGTCATCATTGTTATTGCATAAATATCTTCATTTATTACTTACCATGCATAATTGATTTGCTTACGATTGTTGATTTAATCATGTTTTATCTTTTGAACATACATTTGAACTGTTTAGCATTCTTTCAATAAATTATGGTTAAATGCTTAATGTTTTTATTATTATCTTTACATTTGGATTTCAATTATTAAACCCATTGCGAAACACTCGTGCTTGGTTTGCCCTGTTTCAGTTATAGTATGATTTACTCATTCACTGAGATGTGGTAATCTCACCCCTCTTTTGTTTCCTCCCCACAGATAGTCAAAGAGACTTTGATCCAGCTACAGCTTCGTAGGAGGCTGAAGATAGTGTTGGTGAGCCCCAGTTTGGGCAAGGCTCTTTTGTACTGTTTGTTTAGTTTAGTTATGTCTAGAGTATCTCCATGAACTTACAGGCAGGATCCTCGCTTCTTGCGTATTTTGATGTGTTGTTTGAAAAATGGTTTTATATTTTATAACAATGTTGGTATTATGAGGCCTTGGGCCAAGTTGAATCACATGAATATTATGAGGCCATGGGCCAAGTTGAATCACAGATGTTGGATTCATGAGATATATATATATATATATATATATATATATATATATATATATATATATATATATATAGATATAGTATTTTTCGGATATTGGATGTGGCTATTATGTACTCTGGATTGTGTGCTGGATGTTTGTGCATGCTATGTGTTAGGCTTGCGGCTAGGGGGAAACCCTTATGTCATGCCGGTCATGTGTTCCATCATTTGGGGCCGTGACAGTTTTAATGACACATTGACTTTCTTTGCGTCACTTTTGACTTACGCTTAAGTGTGTTAGACCTTAAAATGTCATTCTCTTATTACTTTCTTCTAGTATATTAAACCATAAACATAAGTACACTTTTATAATTTGACATATTAATAAATAACTAAATATTTAACTAACATCTCATGCATTTTGCAATTTAATAACATATGCCTATGCATACTGCTTTAGAAAGCAAATCATGTTAATACTTAAGTAAATTTCTAGTAGAAAATTGTTACTTCACTATAGGAAACAAGTTTTTGGTTGCCATTGAAAGGCTAAAAGTAGCCCCCAAAAGTTTTTTGCAGTTACTTTTATTTGCTACAAAGTTGCTACCTATACCTCTAACATTGAAGGCATTTAGTAGTAACTTCTTTATTCCACAAAAAGTTTACTTTTCATGGCTACAAAATTTGCCATAGAAAGAATACAAATTGCCACCGAAAGGGTGGCCAGTAACTACTGTATACGTGTGTAGTTACTTTTGAATGTCCACTTTTAATGGCAACAAAATGTCAATACTGAATCTCCTTTAAGTGGCAATATTAAGAGGTTGCCACTGAATATCCACTTTCGGTGGCAACCTTTTAATGTTGCCACTTAATTGCTTGACTTTTTAAAATATATATATATATATATATATATATATATATATATATATATATATATATATATATATATATATATATATATATATATATATATATATATATATATATATATATATATATATATATATATATATATATATATATATATTTCATACTACCATTAATAAAACATTTTTATATGATGAAAAATCAAAAGAAATAAAAAAGTTGAAAAAAATTTATATCATTACATAACTTCAAATACGCCAAATATATACAATTAGTCAAATACCATGTTAGTTACGCATGAAACTAACTAAAAACAATATTCACAAAAAATAGTTAAGTAGGTAGTTCTCTTGGAAGGCTCAATGTAGCATTACTTGTAGTATTAACTACAAAACTTGGACTTGCATTTCTTGCACATTGGACCTGCATTTAACTTTATAATTATTTTTGTTACACGTTTCATATAAGGTCTAACTCTGCCTATATTCGTATAGCCAGTCCCAAACCCAGATAAAAGAGGAAGGTTGTGTTAGGCGTGCGACAGCCAACGTAAAACTTTGTCGTAGCTACATGAACGAAGCAATAGTGTTAAAGCTAGATCGTTGCCCAGAAGCAATGCGCTGTATAGCTCAAGTGCAGTGTCAAAAAGAGCAAGGGCCGCTGCATCGGCGCCTGGATGCAATGAAAAATAAGCAAGGGTTCCCACACTTTAATGAACGGGTATGGACAAAGAAGTTAGTTCATGAGGGTATGATCCATTTTGAAACTTGGAATGTAGGCACACTTACAGGAAAATCAATAAAAATAGTTGATACCCTGATTGGGAGAAGGATCAATATCATGTGTCTACAAGAAACTAATTGGGTAGGAGAAAAGGCAAAGAAATTAGATTCTTCAAGTTTTAAGTTTTGGTACATTGGCAAGATAAGAACTAGCAATAGTGCAGGTATAATAGTTGATAAGGAATGGAGGAACAATGTGGTAGATGTGAAAAGATTAGGAGATAGGATTATAGTTTTAAAACTTGTAGTTGAGTGGGATACTTTTAATGTGTTTAGTGTATATACACTCCAAGTTGGATTAGAAGAGCATTACAAGAGAACTTTTTGGGAGGATCTAGAAGGTTTGATTCAAGAAATACCTCTAAGAGAAAAGATTTTCCTAGGAGGGGATCTAAATAAACATGTAGAGATGGAATCTAAAGGATACGAGGGTATACATGGAGGTTTTGGATTAGAAGAAGCAAATGAAAAGGGTAAAATTATTTTGGATTTTTCTTTAGCCTATAATTTTACTATCGTAAACACTTGCTTTAAGAAGCGAATAGAACATCTTATCACATACAAGAGTGGGGGAGCAAGCTCTCAAATAGATTTCTTCTTGGTAAGGAAATCAGATAAAAAGTTTTGCACAAAGTGCAAAGTCAACCCTGGAGAGAGTTTGGCTAACCAACATAGAGTTTTAGTTTTAGACTGACGAGTTAAGAGAAGAGTAGAAAGAAAGAGCAAGAAAACAGTTCCCAAAATTAGGTGGTGGTCTTTGAAGAATGAACAATAAAGGATTTTTCAAAGAAAAGTGGAGGAAGAGGGAAATGCTAATGATATGTGGGACGAGATGGCCAAATAGATTAGGAATATAGCAAGAGAGATACTTGGAGAATTAAGAGGCATTGGACCAAAGGGTAAAGAATCTTGGTGGTGGGATGTAGAGGAGTAAGATAAAATTAAGGTTAAAATAGAGTATTATAAGGAATAGCACTTATGTAAAGATAATGAAAATTAGGATAAATATAAAGTGGCTAAGAAAGACGTTAAAAAGGTTGCGAGTGAAGCAAAATCTAGAGCTTTTGAGGGGATATATCAATCTTTAGGAACTAAGGATAGGGAAAGAAAAATTTACAAGTTTGCGAAGAGTAGGGAAAGAAAGACAAGAGACCTAGATCAAGTGAAATGTATTAAAGATGCAAAGGGTAATGTTTTGGTACCAAGCACGACGGAGGAGTTACTTTCAAGGACTTTTTAATGAAGGGCATGAGTTTAACTGTGATTCTGATAGACTAAATATTGCAAAGGAAGACCGTAATTATACTTTTTATCGTAGAATTCAAAAGCTTGAAGTAGAGAAGGCTTTGAAGAGAATGAAAAATGAAAAAGCAGTAGGACCCTATAATATACCTATTGAGGTGTGGAAAAGTTTAGACAAGAAAGGTATAAGTTGGCTCACTAAATTGTTTAATGTGATAATGAAATCTAAGAAAATGCTGGATGAACGGAGGATAAGTACTTTAATCCCTATCTATAAAAATAAGGGGGACATACAAAACTGCTTTAACTATCAGGGGATTAAGCTCATGACCCATACTATGAAGTTATGGGAGAAGATAATTGAGCAAAGATTAAGACAAGAGACTCAAGTCACAGAGAACCAATTTTGTTTTATGTCAGGAAAGTTAACTCTGAAAGCAATTTATTTACTGCGAAGATTGATGGAAAGGTATCAAAGAAGATATAAAGATTTGCATAGTTTTTATTGATATGAAAAAGGCATATGATAGAGTGCTAAAAAAGATTTTATGGAAGGCTTTAGAGAAGAAAGGAGTACGTATTGCATATATTCGAGTAATCAAAGACATGTACAATAGAATCACAACTTGCGTGAGAACACAAAATAGGGACACAAAGGATTTTCTCACAACTATTGGGCTACATCAAGGGTCTTCTCTGAGCCCGTATCTTTTTAACTTGATTTTGGATGCAGTTACTAACCATATACAAGATTTGGAGCCTCAATGTATGATTTTTCCAAATGATATAGTCTTAGTTGGTGAATCGAAAAAGGAAATAAATATGAAATTAAAGTTATGGAGACAAGCTTTAGATTTATCTCATGCATCAAAACAAAAGGGAAACATCTAACCAAACCCAACCTAAAGGAAAAGCAATTTACATCTACCTCATGCATATACTGAACTAGATACATATTCAAATCAGATTAGAGCAAAAAGTTTCAAAAGTTAACACCATGAAAACATAATTCATCATGAAGTCCGAACAATTTGAAATGTGCTACTTTAAGTAGAGATATTACAAAAAAATTCACATGATTCAAGACACAATTTGCAAATACTAATTTCACAAAGAAAAAATGATGCAATTAAGCAAACGTCATGGGAAGAAGCAAAAATATGTACGTGCTTCACTCAACAAAAACATGTCAAAATTTCTTTACATAAACTATTCATCCTAAAATGAAAAACGTGCCATAGGAAGGAGTAGAAATATGCCAAACCGGATCAAGCACTAAAATGGCCACTTAGGAGAACAATAAAACTAACACTTCAACCATACCAAATTCTTTCTAACCTCCTTTAACAGCAAATAACAAGAAGCAATGAGTTGTGCTCCCAAATAAGCTGAAAGTGGTTTGCTATGAAAGGTAAATGAGCATTCCTGAACCAAGCCGCTTTCAAGCACCCAAAATCTTAGCATATAACAAATAAACCCAAGAACAAAAAGGCCGCTCCAGCATATTAACTCACACAACAAAAATTCATCCATTCAAACAGAAACAAAATGAGGCTATATTCATGATATAGAAGAGGTAACTAACAGAACCTGAATGGGACTCTTTTCAAGTAATCAATAGAACTCGAAAGGAGCCTGGCATCCTAAATCATATATCCCAAAATAAGTGAACAATCATTCCCATATCATGAACTAGGAATCCAAACTGAAATGCCATACATATTTGAAAATTTGACCAAATTAATCCCTATCAAAGTGGTCTCAAAATAAACAACTAGAAAGGAAATTCACTCGATTTAATTGCCAAGCTCAAATTCATTCATGCATTCAGATGGAATTTCACAAACTTTAATCGAGTTGCAAAACTAAAATTAGAGGGAAGAACAGAAACACGATATACCTGAGTGTGTTGATCCCAAAATTTTTGGTTCAAAAAGTTGATGTGCTGAGCTATGGTGCATGACCCTTTGCAACGTTGCTACAACAAATTGGAATACAAAAGAGGATGGACAGTTCACAGTGGCTTCTCGTCCCACTGGTTTCTCACTGCTCTATTCCTCTTCATTTAATCGCTCAAATGCTAAAGGCCATTTGGGTCCTTGTGGGTTTTAAATTAATAAAGTTGATATGCCATTTTTTTCACTCAAAAACCCCCTTCTCTCCGCTCTCTATTTTCTTGTCGTGCTAGCTCTTAGAAGGCCCGTGTACTCTAATGACATTGCAGCTTTCTTTGCTGGATGGGGAAATGAGGTTTTGTTGAAAAGTGAGGGAGCCCTGGGTGCTCGATATGTTCGTGAAATGCAGACGGGTTAAATATTTATTTATTTTACATTTCATAGAAGCAAAACACCACTGAAACCTTTTTGTGGTGACTTTTCTCCATAAATATTGTTGTAATTTGTGACGACCATTTGGAGTTGTCTGGCAACTTTACAAAGCCGTCCTCGAAACTCAATTTTTAGTTGTGACGCTTTTTGGTCACCACTAAATGTCTAATTCTTATAATGATTACTATCCACAATCTCATTAGTAAAAAATTTTAAAGTATTTTCATCTTTAGAAAGAATGAATCCGATGTACCTTGGAAATCACTAACTACATTTACATAAAGTTAACAGCAGGAAGTATTTTTATATCATAATTTCAAAGTTTAGGGATGTATTTTTATTTCTAAAAAAATGAAATACAAGTGTAATTTAACCAAACATCATAGAAGAACAATGTAAGAGGATGTTAGTATAATTTACTCTTAAAATTAATATGGGTAATGGTAGGGAAATTAACCAACTTTCTATGGTTGGAAAAGTAATTTCATAATATAGTTGAAAATATATGTAATAACCGTAAAATTTAACGAAAATTTCAATTAAAGAAAATTTAAAATAAAAGAGAGAATTTCGAAAATAGGAATAAGAACCGTAGAAAATATGTATATTTACTACATGGATTAAAAAATACAAAGAAAATATGAGAATTTATGTTTTCACGCGTAATTTTGATTTTGAAATGATAGTATTTTGCTATAAGCAAATATATTTTTCTTTGTTTAAAAATGATTATGTTTTGATAAAAGTTAGTAAACATTTAATTAAAAGAAGTATTTTTTTGCTTAAAATACTTTTATGAAATATTCTTTCTTTTATTATGTATAAAGATATTTATTTTGTAATTTGTTTTATTGATATTTTTATCAAGAAAAATCATGATTTAAGAGTTTAACTAAAAGTTTATGAGAATGTAAATTTTTGAGATATTTTAGGATAAAAAACAGAATTTATATAAAAGAAAATCCTATTATTTAATTATTAAATAATAATAATAATTATTATTATTAAAAAAACGATAAAAAGGAAGAAGAATCGGAGAACGGAGATGGGAAAATCGAGAGAGAAAGAATAGTGATTGAATAGTAACTTTCAACTTTTTCTCTAGATCTGGAGTGCCTATTGGCTTCCGATCTCAAAACTGAAGGTGTTATTGGATTCAGGACAAAGAATACTACAATTTTGACCGATTAATTTTTCAAATCAGCCGTTGAATCGCCGTAGATCTGAAGTAGAAAATCTCAGAAAAAGGTAAAGTCTAAAACTTTTACTTAGAGATCTTCAATTGAAATTCTGACATCGTAGATGAATTCAAAAGTTAGATAAATATTAGGATATGTATTCTTTTCGGTCATTTGGTAACTTTTTATGTGACGGTGAATAGTGATTTCGGCGGTGAATAGTTTTTTTCGACAGTGAATAGTACCCCTAGCGTTGACTGAGCTCCCAGAGTCATTTCTTAGGTTTTTCGACCCTCCAGACTCATTGTTGAGGTCCATTTGATCAGATTTCGCTTGAAAAAATACATTTTAGGGCTGTCCAATCTGGAGCCCTACCCTGTGAGTAGATAATTCTTTCTATGACCTATCCTATACACTTCTTGAACTTTAAATAAATAATTGATTATATTTGCAAGTGATTTAAACTTTTATATGTATCTGAAATGGATTAAATTATCTGAATTTGTCTACTGTCTATTATATAGTTCAAGAAGAGTATGGTTTTGAAAATGAGATTTTTGAACTCATTGAACATGTGATTTTAAATGTATTTCTTATCATATGGTAAATGAAATTTATTGTACACGACGCATTGATTTATAAAGTTATATGATTGCCTTGGAAAATGGCATGTATATGTGATAAACCCTGATTGGGAAGTTTCTGACAAAGGAATTGTACTGAGATTGAAAATTATGAATTTATACTGAAACCTCTGTTTTGAACTATATGGCATATGTGCAAATATGGTATTTAAGGAGGAATTCTATTAGAATCACTGTCTGCTAACAGCAGGGAATGTTAGCATTGGTGCACCTTGACACCTCAGCTAACAGGGGTGGTGCTAGCCTCATGTGACGGCCAACACACGGGAGTTATTGTTATCAGGGAGAGCGGGATGCCTCCTATTATTGTTATCGGGGAGAGCGGGATGCCTCCTACTATTGATGTCACGGCTCCAAATGATGGAACACATGACCGGCACGGCATAAGGGTTTCCCCCTAGCCGTAAGCCTAACACATAGCATGCACAACCATTCAGCACACAATCCAGTACATAATAATATAACTGGCCACATACGCCACATCCAATATCAGAAAATACTGTATATATATATATATATATATATATATATATATATTTCATGAATCCAACATCCTTGATTCAACTTGGCCCATGGCCTCATAGTACAAACATTATTGTAAACGTAAAACCATTTTTCAAACAACACAAGAAGCGAGGATCCTGCCTGTATGTTCATGGAGATATACTAGACATAACTAAACTAAACAACCAGTACAACAAAGCCTTGCCCAAACTGGGGCTCACCAATGCTAACTCAGCCTCCTATGGAGCTGTAGCTGGATCAGTGTTTCTTTGACTATCTGTGGGGAGAAAACAGAAGAGGGGTGAGATTACCACATCTCAGTGAATGGATAAATCATACTATAACAGAAACAGGGCAAACTAAGCACGAATATTTCGCAATTAATTAAATAATTGAAATCAAAGTATAGAAAACATTAAACATTTAACCGTAATTTATTGAAAGAATGCTAAACAGTCACATGATAAAACAGAATTAAATCAATAACTGTAAGCAAATCAATTATGCATGGTAAATAATAAATGAAGATATTTATGTAATAACAATGATGCATGTGGTATTTTAAAAATATTTAATCTTTAGGAAAAATGCACTAGTTTATTGGAGGTCTTTCCTAACAGATCTATCATCTCCCCCAAGCACACAGCAAGGGTAGGGTAATCACTGTAGGCGTAGACATAAGTCCACCCTAAATTTTGTGTCTTAGGCAGTCATATGCCCGTCACAATATCTTAGGCCGAAGCCGTAACATGATCAAGGTGCACCAGGACTAGCACTACCTGCGGCTAGCTAACAGTGATCTAAAAGGGTCCCTCCAATAGAAAACATGTGAAATATGCTATTCAAAGAGTTTAAAGTAAAACATTTCAATAACTTTACAATACAGCTATAATTCTCCATCTAGCTCTTTTCATGCATAAAACTCTATTCTAAAATATATCTCATCCATGAATTCCCATGGAGACCTTTACAATCATAAATTTTCCCTTTTAAACATAGATCGTCCATAGACGTCACATAGATGCTCATCATACATTAAATCATTTCATGGCTAACTTAGTTCATTTCTATGACTAAGTTCGCATTTTTTATAAATCTAGCTCAAATGGAGAATTAATAGTCTAGATGCTTGCCCTGCATACCTAGGGTTCAACTAGGATTGAAATTTACAATTTCTAACATGGTTGGAACATATTGGTTTTCAAAGCAGTAAAACAATTTAACATACATTCCAACTAGTTAAAATATACGAGAGAGTTATAAATCAAATTCCTAAAACATGCGCTATAGTATGAAAAACCCACTCACCGTACTAGAAGTCCAACAACGAGAATTTCACCTCATAGTGGCTCAATAACCTAGAAAATATAGACATAGCATGAAAATTAGAAAATTCTAAAATCACTATTCACGCCGGAAAACACTATTCACTCGCCGGAAAATACTATTCATGCTGAAACCTAAAAACCCCATATTCGATTCTAAAGCTATCTACGGGAAGAATTTCGGTAAAAACGAAGCCTAAAACGCAATGGGACGAAATTTTACCTTTGGAGGTACTATTCACGCGATTTTCCGGCGACCTTCCGGTGACTTTCCGGCGAAATTGATCGGTGGGTTTTGAAGTACTCGTTGCCACGAGTCCAACGGTCCAGACAGTTCGTCAATCGGAGGTCCGTAGCTCCAGATATGAGGGTTTGAAATTCGAAGGGGAAAAGGGAAAAATGGGGGGGGCTGCGGTTTTCTGCTCTCTGCCTCTGATACCCGTATGCACATATATGTGCTACCACAGTAACTTTTTTTTTTTTTTTTAATAATTATTAAGTAATTAATAATATGATTTTCTTTTATAAATTCATATAAATTCCGTTTTTCCTCATAAAATATCCCAAAAATTTCTAAAAATTTCCTTTCTCATAAATCTTTAGTTAAACTCTCACATCATAATTTTTCTTGATAAACATAGTAATAAAACAAATTTCTAAACAAATATCTTTATTTATATTAAAAGAAAGAGTATTTCTAAAAATACCATAAAAATTCAATAGAAGCCGGTATAATTATTTTAAGCAACACAATACTTCTTTTACTTAAAAATCCACTTACTTATAACAAATCATAAATATTTCTACATAATAAAAATATATTTACTTATAGCGCGCCAAAATATAACTTCTAATATATTTTTTTTCTATGTAATAAATATACATATTTTCTACGGTTCTTATCTCTATTGTCAAAATTCTCTCTTTTATTTTAAATTTCCTTTTCATTAAATTTTACGGTTATTACATTCTTCCCCCCTTAAAGAAATTCGGTCCCCGAATTTTACAAAAACTAACAACATGAAAACATTTGACTACTCTTGAAACAGCTGAGGATACTTCTCTCTCATGACATCCTCTACTTCCCACGTAGCTTCTTCCTTGGAATGATTCTGCCAAATCACCTTCACTGTAGGGATATCCTTAGATCTCAACTTTTTCACTTGTCTATCAACAATGGCCACGGGTTTCTCTTCGTAGGCCAACTTGTCATCCAAAAGGATTTCTTGCGGTTGAATTACATGAGATGGGTCGGGTAGATACTTCCTCAACATCGAGACATGGAAGACTGGATGCACGTCACTCAACCCAGGTGGTAGGGCTAGGCGGTATGCCACTGCTCCTACCCTATCCAGAATTTCAAAAGGTCCAATATACCTCGGGCTTAACTTCCCTTTCCTACCAAACCGCATGATTCCCTTCATAGGTGAAACTCTGAGGAACACATGATCGCCTAGAGAAAACTCTAACTCCCGACGCCTATGGTCCACATAAGACTTCTGACGACTTTGTGCAGTTAAAAGCCGTTCCCTTATCATCTTAACCTTCTCTATGGCATCTTGCACCAAGTCTGGCCCTAGCAGCTTGACTTCTCCAACTTCAAACCATCCAACGGGAGATCGGCATCTTCTCCCATAAAGAGCTTCAAAAGGTGCCATCTGAATACTGGCTTGATAACTGTTGTTGTATGCAAACTCAGCTAATGGCAGGTATCCTTCCCAACTGCCACCAAAATCCAATATACATGCTCTAAGCATATCCTCCAGAATTTGAATCGTGCGTTCTGACTGGCCATCTGTTTGGGGATGAAAAGCGGTGCTTAGATCCAACCTCGTTCCTAAAGCTTCTTGAAAAGCTTTCCAAAACCTTGCTGTAAACTGTGGACCTCGGTCAGATATGATGGATATAGGGACTCCATGTAATCTGACGATTTCACTCAGATACAGGCTTGCATACTGAGCCACATTAAAGGTAGTCTTCACTGGTAAGAAGTGGGATGACTTGGTCATTCGATCCACTATCACCCATACTGAGTCATAACCCTTAGGGGTCCTCGGTAACCCTGTAACGAAGTCCATAGTAATCCTTTCCCACTTCCACTCTGGTATTTCAATCTGCTGGTGCAAACCGGCAGGCTTCTGGTGTTCAGCTTTCACCTGCTGACAAACCAAGCATTGAGCCACAAAGTTTGCTACATCCTTCTTCATCCCATTCCACCAATACAAGTCCTTGAGGTCACTGTACATCTTATTTGTTCCTGGGTGGATAGTATAGGCTGATTGATGTGCCTCCTCCAAAATCTGCTTCCTCAAGCTATCCACATCGGGTACACACAAGCGCTTCCCATATCTTAACACTCCTCCAGCATCCACACTGAATTCAGAAGTCTGATTATTCCTGGATTCATCCTTGAGCTTGCACAGCTTGGCATCCTTGTCCTGATCTGCCTTAATCTGCTCAACCAGTGGAGAGTGTAGTTGCATGTGGGCTAGCAACACCCCTGGCTCCTTCACTTCAAAGCGCATCCCCTCACCTTCTAGCCGATGAATATCCCTTACCAACGGCCTCCGGAGTAGGGTAATATGGGCTAGACTCCCCATTGACTTTCTGCTCAAAGCATCTGCTACCACATTGGCCTTGCCTGGGTGGTACAAGATAGTGCAGTCATAGTCCTTCACCAACTCCATCCACCTTCTCTGTCTCAAGTTAAGATCTCTTTGTTGAAAGATGTACTTGAGACTCTTGTGGTCCGTGTAAATCTCACAGGGTTCACCATAGAGATAATGCCTCCAAATCTTCAAGGCAAAGACCACTGCCGCCATCTCCAGATCATGTGTAGGATAGTTCTGTTCGTGCTTCCTGAGCTACCTAGATGCGTAGGCTACAACATGACCATTCTGCATTAACACACAACCCAAGCCCACCCTTGAGGCGTCACAGTATACTGAGTATCCTCCAGTGCCCGTTGGGATAGTTAGAACTGGGGCTGTGGTTAGACACTTCTTCAAGGTCTGGAAACTTTCTTCGCATACATCCGACCACTCAAACTTAACTCCCTTCCTGGTTAATCTGGTCAAAGGAGCAGCAATTCTGGAGAAATCCTTGATGAACCTCCGGTAATACCCTGCTAGACCCAAGAAACTTCGGATCTCCGTCACACTAGCTGGGCGAGGCCACTACTGTACTGCCTCTACCTTCTCGGGGTCTACTTGAATGCCGTCCTTCGTGACTACATGCCCCAGAAACATAACACTGTCCAACCAGAACTCACACTTAGAGAGCTTGGCATACAACTGCTGATCCCTCAAAATCTGCAGAATGACCCGTAGATGCTGTTCATGCTCCTCATGGTCTTTAGAATAAACCAAGATGTCATCAATGAACACAATGACAAACTGATCTAAGAATGGCTTGAACACCCTGTTCATCAAGTCCATAAAAGCAGCTGGTGCATTAGTTAGTCCGAAAGACATAACCAAAAACTCATAATGACCATAACGGGTCCTAAAAGCCGTCTTGGAAATATCTTCCTTCTTGATCCTCAACTGATGATACCCTGACCTCAGATCAATCTTGGAGAAACATTTCGCTCCTTGAAGTTGATCGAACAGATCATCAATCCTGGGTAAAGGGTAGTTGTTGCGCACTGTTAACTTATTCAGTTGTCGATAGTCAATGCAAAGACGCAAAGACCCATCTTTCTTCTTCACAAAAAGAACTGGAGCACCCCATGGAGAAGTACTCAGCCTGATGAAGCCCTTATCTAACAAATCCTGCAACTGACTCTTTAGCTCTTTAAGCTCTGTAGGTGCCATCCTGTAAGGCGGTATAGAAATTGGTCGAGCCTCTGGAATAAGGTCGATACCAAACTCTATCTCCCGTTCAGGAGGTAATCCTGGCAACTCTTCTGGGAAGACATCCAGGAATTCTCTTACCACTGCCATGTTGTCTACATCCGGTACCTTCCCATCCACATCTCTAACATATGCCAAATATCCCTGGCATCCCTTCTTCAACATCTTCTGAGCACCCAAGACTGATATCAGGTTACTTGGAGCTTTACTTCGATCACACTGGAACCGGAAAGGAACTTCACTTGGAGGGTTGAACTTGATTGCCTTCTCATAACAATCCAAGGTAGCATAGCATGCTGCCAACCAATCCATTCCTAGGATTACATCAAAGTCGACCATGTCTAGGATGATCAAATCAGCAGATGTCTCCCTATCACCCACTGACACTTTACATGATTTACATACATGCTCTACTGGCAAATAATCACCGACTGGGGTGGTTACAAAGAAAGGGGCATCCATCCTAATCGGATCTTTACCCAAACTCTTAGCAAAACTAGGGGAAACATAGGAATATGTAGACCCGGGGTCAAACAAAACATATGCTTCATGTAGGCAAACTGAAAGAGTACCTGTCATAACCGCATTTGAAGCTTGTGCATCCTGTCTGGTAAGAGCAAAAATCCTCGGTTCACCTCGGCCTGCTTGGCTTTGACCGCGGCCCATCATCCCTCTACCAGTACCTCTGCTACTTGCTTGACCCGGTATAGTCCTTATAGGCTGAGCTGCCACTGGGGCGGGTAGTAAAGCTGGTCGAGTTGGCCCTTGGCTTGAGCCATACAACTGAGGACATTCCCTCTTCATGTGTCCAGGTTGGTGGCAATGATAGCAAACAATCATCTCCCTGCGGCACTGACCAAAATGATGGTTGCCACAAATAGGGCATTGTGGCCTGTTCTGCTGAATGGCTCTTGGTCCTGGTTGTCCTGGATACCTGGTGTTTCCCTGGCTAAGACCTAGCCTACCACTTGCATCTGGTCTCTGGTTGGGGTTTCCAACATTCTGTGGTGCTGGGCGCTGCTGGCTCTGGAATCGGGGTCCTTGGGAATGAGAACTTTGCCCTCCTTTGGAGCTCCCGTCTCTATCTCTCTTCCTCAGCTTGGCACTCTCAACATCGGCCAAATGCCTAGTCTCCATCATTCTTGCGCAATCTACAGCCTCTGCATAGTTCGGGAATTGCTTCATCTGGGGTGCCACTGATTTAAACAATGCTGGCACCAACCCCTGGATAAATTTCCTGATCATGTCCCTTTCAGTAGGGACCATGTGCGGTGCATACGGCATCAGCTGTGTGAAGCGGTAGTCATACTCCGTGACTGACATACCAGGAGTCTGCTTCAACTCCACAAACTCTTGACACTTTGCATACCGGATACTCTGAGGCACAAACCTCTCCATGAAGACTTCCTTGAACTCTGGCCATCTCAAAGGTGGCGCTGTAGCTCCCCTTCCGCGCATCATGGTCTTGAACCATACCTGCGCTACGCCAGACAACTGGAAGGCTGCCAATTCTACTGAGCGAATCTCTGGACACTTAAGAACTTCGCAGATCTTCTCAGTAGCCTCTATAAACTCCTGAGGATCTTCACTGGCCAACAACCCCTTAAAGGTTGGCGGTTTCAGCTTCAGGAACTCAGATAGTTCCACTTCCCTCTCAGCGGGTCTCACCTGCCGCTCCACGGACCTAACTGGTTCTGGAACGGAGGTAGTTGTTTCAGGCTGTTGTGGGTCCCTTCTATCTTGCCCATCCCTTCTCTCAGCTAGATTTTCTATTGCCCGCTGCATACCCTGCATGGTTACCAGCATCTGGGCTATTACATCATCCCGGGGGTGAGAAGACATTTCCCCCGTCCTGGGAGTCTCAGCTTGCTCACTTCTTAACTCAGTTTGTTCGGCTGCTTCAGCAGCCCTTACACCCCTGCCACTGCCTCTAGGTCGGCCTCTGCCACGACCTCTACCTCGGCCTCTAGGCACAGGTACTGCGGACTGAGCAGACTCTTCAGCCATCTGCTCTTGAACCGCGGGTTGCCTAACCTTTGATCTGGTTCTTGGTGGCATTTCGCTATAAAACAGAAATAGCTCAACCATCACTTAACCATACCAATATAGCATACTATAAACTGACTAACTTAAACAAAAAGACAACATCCTATCGAACCCCTTGAGCAGCACCGTGAGTATAAGCATGTCCGGATTCATACCCATACTCAAAGTCCTACCTAAAGGTCCGTTACTCCATGAACACAGGGAAACCTAACCCTCTGATACCATATTTGTCACGGCTCCAAATGATGGAACACATGACCGGCACGGCATAAGGGTATCCCCCTAGCCGTAAGCCTAACACATAGCATGCACAACCATTCAGCACACAATCCAGTACATAATAATATAACTGGCCACATACGCCACATCCAATATCAAAAAATACTGTATATATATATATATATTTCATGAATCCAACATCCTTGATTCAACTTGGCCCATGGCCTCATAGTACAAACATTATTGTAAACGTAAAACCATTTTTCAAACAACACAAGAAGCGAGGATCCTGCCTGTATGTTCATGGAGATATACTAGACATAACTAAACTAAACAACCAGTACAACAAAGCCTTGCCCAAACTGGGGCTCACCAATGCTAACTCAGCCTCCTATGGAGCTGTAGCTGGATCAGTGTTTCTTTGACTATCTGTGGGGAGAAAACAGAAGAGGGGTGAGATTACCACATCTCAGTGAATGGATAAATCATACTATAACAGAAACAGGGCAAATTAAGCACGAATATTTCGCAATTAATTAAATAATTGAAATCAAAGTATAGAAAACATTAAACATTTAACCGTAATTTATTGAAAGAATGCTAAACAGTCACATGATAAAACAGAATTAAATCAATAACTGTAAGCAAATCAATTATGCATGGTAAATAATAAATGAAGATATTTATGTAATAACAATGATGCATGTGGTATTTTAAAAATATTTAATCTTTAGGAAAAATGCACTAGTTTATTGGAGGTCTTTCCTAACAGATCTATCATCTCCCCCAAGCACACAGCAAGGGTAGGGTAATCACTGTAGGCGTAGACATAAGTCCACCCTAAATTTTGTGTCTTAGGCAGTCATATGCCCGTCACAATATCTTAGGCCGAAGCCGTAACATGATCAAGGTGCACCAGGACTAGCACTACCTGCGGCTAGCTAACAGTGATCTAAAAGGGTCCCTCCAATAGAAAACATGTGAAATATGCTATTCAAAGAGTTTAAAGTAAAACATTTCAATAACTTTACAATACAGCTATAATTCTCCATCTAACTCTTTTCATGCATAAAACTCTATTCTAAAATATATCTCATCCATGAATTCCCATGGAGACCTTTACAATCATAAATTTTTCCTTTTAAACATAGATCGTCCATAGACGTCACATAGATGCTCATCATACATTAAATCATTTCATGGCTAACTTAGTTCATTTCTATGACTAAGTTCGCATTTTTTATAAATCTAGCTCAAATGGAGAATTAATAGTCTAGATGCTTGCCCTGCATACCTAGGGTTCAACTAGGATTGAAATTTACAATTTCTAACATGGTTGGAACATATTGGTTTTCAAAGCAGTAAAACAATTTAACATACATTCCAACTAGTTAAAATATACGAGAGAGTTATAAATCAAATTCCTAAAACATGCGCTATAGTATGAAAAACCCACTCACCGTACTAGAAGTCCAACAACGAGAATTTCACCTCGTAGTGGCTCAATAACCTAGAAAATATAGACATAGCATGAAAATTAGAAAATTCTAAAATCACTATTCACGCCGGAAAATACTATTCATGCTGAAACCTAAAAACCCCATATTCGATTCTAAAGCTATCTACGGGAAGAATTTCGGTAAAAACGAAGCCTAAAACGCAATGGGACGAAATTTTACCTTTGGAGGTACTATTCACGCGATTTTCTGGCGACCTTCCGGCGACTTTCTGGCGAAATTGATCGGTGGGTTTTGAAGTACTCGTTGCCACGAGTCCAACGGTCCAGACGGTTCGTCAATCGGAGGTCCGTAGCTCCAGATATGAGGGTTTGAAATTCGAAGGGGAAAAGGGAAAAATGGGGGGGGGGCTGCGGTTTTCTGCTCTCTGCCTCTGATACCCGTATGCACATATATGTGCTGCTACAGTAACTTTTTTTTTTTAATAATTATTAAGTAATTAATAATATGATTTTCTTTTATAAATTCATATAAATTCCGTTTTTCCTCATAAAATATCCCAAAAATTTCTAAAAATTTCCTTTCTCATAAATCTTTAGTTAAACTCTCACATCATAATTTTTCTTGATAAACATAGTAATAAAACAAATTTCTAAACAAATATCTTTATTTATATTAAAAGAAAGAGTATTTCTAAAAATACCATAAAAATTCAATAGAAGCCGGTATAATTATTTTAAGCAACACAATACTTCTTTTACTTAAAAATCCACTTACTTATAACAAATCATAATTATTTCTACATAATAAAAATATATTTACTTATAGCGCGCCAAAATATAACTTCTAATTTTTTTTTTCTATGTAATAAATATACATATTTTCTACGGTTCTTATCTCTATTGTCAAAATTCTCTCTTTTATTTTAAATTTCCTTTTCATTAAATTTTACGGTTATTACAATTGATATGTGATTTACCCTCCCTTGCTGTGTACTTGGGATTATTTATTGTATTGGTTCTAATATGGAAACCTTCTAAAGCATGTGAAATCTTTTATTGCATCACATTATTTGTTTATAATTGTATTGTACTGTATTTGGTTTTGAATATTGGGCTATATTGTGAAATGAGGATATTTAAAATACGGGTTTCATATGGATGTACTTCTGAATTTTACTTTCTATATGAGAAATTTTAAAGTATAAGTTCGTCCATATGCTAACTTAAGAGGTTATAGAAAGTCTTATCTGCTCACTGAGTTATAAAACTCACTACACGTTGTGAATATATTTTTCAGATAAGGAGACAGAGTCTGGTCTTACGGATAGGTGATCAGCTACACTGTTTACTCTTTGGGTGAGCCTACGTTGCTTCCAAGGCTCACGTTAGTTGTACTGTATTGTATTTGTATTCTAGAGTATGCTCTATATGCCACAGGCAGGATCCTTGCTTCTGCCGTTACTCTAGTTTTTATAGACTTAATATGTATATTGTACATGTATATGGGAACCTATATGTATCGGTTTATATGATAAAGAATTGCATTATGTACATTTATGGAAAATATATGTGTATGGTATATGGGTTTCACGTGCCCTAAAGTTAAGGGCGTGACAAGTTGGTATCAGAGCATTAGGTTTTCCTGTGGCTATCAGAGCAAAGGATTCTTTAGTAAGACCTTTAGTATTGATATGAGCCGGACATATTTATACTTCAGGTGCTGCTGAGGGATTCTATAGGGTTTCAAATTCCTTTCTATTCCAAGTTGCTAAAGTTTATAGTATAAGATAGATTGAATATTATGTCATTTTAAGAAGTATCTATGGATGAATTATAGCTTGAAAGTGAAAGAGATATGTGTCTTAAAGAATTTAAGGAATTAATACAAATACAAAATATGATGGTTTCTGAATGTGACATCCGTTGTACCCGGTTGTCTAGATATGGTAGACTGGGATGTGATATTGAGAATAGATTAGTTGGCATTATGTCATGTCATTTTGAAATGTCACTTTAAAGTGATTAAATTCAATACTCCTAAAGAATTTATTTTTTTGACACAAGAAGATCGTAGTGAGATACCTAGTAATCTAAGCTCTGCTTTAACATTCCATAAGTGATTACAAAAAGGTGTCAATAATATTTGCCAGTGTTGAGAGATATTGATATAAAGTATATCAGAATGTATTTTTTGAGGAATTTCCAAGATTATTCTGAAATGATAAATAGAATTTGGTATTAGTTTACTTCTTGGAACTTAACCAGTATCTATATTTCCATATAGAATGGAAACCATTGAACTTAAAGAACTGAAAAGGAATTAGTTACAAGACGTGTAAAACAAGAGATTTAAAAGCCCTAGTACTTTTACTTGGAGTGCTCCATCTCTATCTGCGAAAAAGAAATATGGATCACTATGACTATGCATAGATTATAGACAGTTGAATAAAGTGACAATGTGGAATAAATATTCATTACCTCGTATAGATGATATGTTTGACCAGTTATAAAGTGCTCAACATTTTTCAAATATTGACTTGATTTGATATCTGGATATCATCAATTGTGGACAAAGGAAGAGAATAATCATAAAATTTCTTTCAGGATTCAGCATGGACACTGTGAGTTTTAGTGATGTCATTTGGTCTGACAAATGCCCAGCTGCATTCATGGACATGATAAATAGAGTAATGAAGCCATTCCTGGATCAATTTATTATTATATACTAGAATATTCTAAAAGTTCAGAGGATCATAAGTAACATTTAAAGATAGTTTTACAAACTCCAAGAGAGTATCAACTATATGCTAAGTTCTCAAAATATAAATTCTGACTTAGTAGTGTTACTTCCTTAAGGTATGTGGACGGTATCTAAGTTCATTTTGAGAAAGTAAAAGTGGTACAACAATGTCCACATCTTGTTACAGTTATAGATGAAGATCTAAGTCTAACTTGCGCTTTCTACGGTTGTCTGTCGTCCAATTTATTCGAGCCATCGTTGGATCAGGTACATGAACACATGCTTGTAAAGCATCAATCAACTCCTAAGCATTTGAAGCCAAGATGAGAATTCCTCGTGCTGAGTGTGGAATAAACCTTTGTTCCACAGCATGATCAAGAAAAGACAACAGACCATCAAAGAAGTGGTTAACATTTAACAAACCTATCGGTTTGTGATACATATTTAGTTGTGCCCAAGAGACTATTTGAAAAATCTCTTCTAAAGTACCAAAACCCCCTAGTAAGGCAATGAAGGCATCAGCATTACTCATCATTCTAGCTATGCGCTCATGCATGGAAATAACCCTAAATTCTTCCCCAATTTTCTTTCCTGTGATGTTAGATGTAGCTAAAGCTGTAAGAATAATACCTAGAACTTGACACCCTCCTACATGTATAGCTATAGACACACACCCCATTAACCCACGGTTACCTCCACCATAGACTAAATGAATTTTTCTTCTGGCCAGCACCATACCCAGGTTTTGTGCTGCTTTCACATATTCTCCATCTTTCCCAAGACTGGAATCACAAAAGACACAAATATTTCGAAACTGACGAAATGTGATTCCCTCCATAGCTGTACACACTTTAACTTTGAGTATGAAAGTAAAGATACTAACGTGTGTATTTATAGAATTCAGAGAAGGACATACATATGATAGCTATGTGAATATGCCGGGCATAATGAGAATAACTATGTGAGTGATTGATGGATATAAGCTAAATTGATTACTAAAGAGAATAAAGAGAATAAGGTTAAGATATCACCAAAAAATTTCCTTTCTCTTGTTTTCCTTGATGAAGGATTGATGTCTTGATTCTTGTAGGGAAGTTGTAGATGATAGGAGTCATTGTAAAAAAAAAGAGTGAAGATGCAAACCAGATAATTATTGAAGAGGGACAATTAAATGGTTTTTCTTGTTTTCTCAATGTTTTTGCCAGTCGACTATCGGTATTATTAAGTCGACTAGCTATTTTGAGAAATTTTAATTTGGACTGGTTATTTTACAGTTGATTGATTACATCTATTTTGAAGCAATCAACTGCATCCTACCAGTTAACTATGTATTATTTAATTTTCACAGACTTTTATAAGCTCAGAAATGTTTCTTTTTCCATGTGTTATCTTTCCACCAAATACCAACAAATTTAATGTAGATTTTGACACATATATTCAAAATTTGCGGCCAACGATTTTTACCACAATAGAAGCTAAGTTTTCTTTACAGGTTTTTAAGAATTACGACCACCGATTTTAACTCTCTCCAACGCTTTGTCCAAACTTTTGACTTTCTATTTTGGCACCGTTCTCTATTATACTTTTCATTTGTTCTACTGTGTCCTCCTTGATTAATGATTGGCATTGAATGCAAGGTTCTTTTTCTTATTACAAGGAAGGTTAATTTATTTTCTTTGAAACTCAATTATTATGGTGTCCAAGTGGTTCGTAGGTTAAAGTAATGAAAAGTTTGAAAGAAATAGATGGATGATGGCCTTATGGTGCTTTGGCGAATGTAATCAAGACAATTAGTGGTGTTGAAGTTCTTAAGAAATAAAATATGAGAACTAGGATTTAAATTAATCTTTGAACTCTTAATTTGAAAATATGGAGAATATTCTGAGAATTCATGTATGAGTAATTGTTGGGAAAGATCTTCTTGAAATGATTAGATGAAATAAACGGGATTGATATAAGTTAGAATGAGGTAGTTTTGGATATGATAGAAGAAGGTATAGAATTACTAGTGCGCACTGTCATAGGTACACCCAAATTGATACCTCACCTCAAAACTAACCTGTAGTAGTGGGAGTAAGGGTTGATCCCACAGAGACTGGTATTACCTTATGTGATTAGAAAAATGGTGGATTGATAGTTGCAAATAAAATCAAGTAAACAATAACGAAAGTAATTAAGAGAGAGTGATTAATGATAAAGACGTTGGTTTCGGTTGATATCTACCGTCAAGGGATTACATTGATCATTGACAACATAATCATTCTGTAATTAAATATCTATCATTGGGATTTTAACCCTGTTTCTCCTTAAGCCTAGTAAATTAATGACAATTGCACTAACTAAACCCTAATTAACAAGCAATCCTTTAGCACATCGGTAAAACATAACTTGTTAACCGCATGAAGAATTAGAGAAACTGACAGAGCTAAACAAATATAAACACATCGGCTATATCTAATTTAGTTAATCATTCATCATAGGTTCAATGATTTATAATCCAAAATCCTCAAACATATTTGCCTCATGAATCACAGAATTAAAGACTTTGTTCAAAACACAATTCAGTAGTAGATTAAGATAGACAATATACTAGTAGGCCTCCTAGCAATCATATAAATAATCATTAAGAAGAAGAACATATGAATAATCAATACTCAAATAAAATTGAAATAATAAAATCAAATCCACATCTCACAATGTATAAAAATCCCTTGAGGTTTCAACCTACCTCAACCAACTAAAAAGAACTAGCCACGCAGGGCCATAAAAAAATCTAAAGAAGAATTGAAGAACTTGGATGAAGGATTGGATACTTTCTTTGCTTGATTGCCTCTCTTTTTATAGATTAACTCTTCCTTATTGAAGTAGGAATGTCTTTAGGTCAAAATCCCCAGTCCATCGGGCTTCAATTTGAGTGAAAAAGACTTAAATTTGCGAAATAAGCAAGTCTGTACGATGGAGGGTGCCGCGGCGCCCTCAGTCAGCACTGCGGTGCTCTATGGTTCTTGGGGAGGGGCACCGCGGCTCCTATGACCAGCGCCGCGGCTCTCCGAGCTAGCCATCACGGGCCGCCGTGGCGCTAACTTACGAGCGCTGCAGTGCCCAGAAAACTCTAGATTTTGCCGAAGTGCCGAACATAAAAGTTGTAGCTCTATGTTGCTTCTTTCAATAGCCGCTAAAATCACCTCAATCGGAGCTAAAATGAGCGAGATATGCCTCCATTAGTGATGAAAGGTCAGAAATCAGCATTTTTCATGTTTTTCTCTCTATTTTTCTCTTCTTTTCTTCTTCTTTATTATTCCTAAAACATAAAACACAAAAATTAATTAAATCATATTTATTCACTATTTAAATAAAATAAAAAGTAACATAAAATATGCTAAATACATGCTTAATTTATAGCATGTCAAATACCCCCACACTTACTCTTTTGCTTGTCCTCAAGCAAATTAATTTATGTGAACAATATTCAACAAATAAGATGAATGAAAGACTTACCAATATGTAGCCTCATAGTGAAAATTGTATGCTCTTAAAGAAATTTCAGAAAATTTAATGACTATGTGCAATATTCAATTCAAATGCAATTCATGATTTTATTCTCTAAAATCCATAGTGTGTGTGTGTCTTTGAATAATTTAATTTTCTTTTACCTAAATGAGTTTATATATCTCAAGACTTATAGCATGGCTCTCTATTTAAGATTTCCATAGACTTATTTTTCATGTTACTCTCCACTAATGTAGGCTAAAACTACTTCTTAGGATCAAAAGGACTAAAATCAGCTTGTAATGTGGCTAGGCTATGGGGTGAGATATAAGATATAATTTAAAGCTCAATCTCCCAATACCACATGATTAACTCTGATCTATTTGAGCTAATTTTCAAGATTGGGGAATTTTTCTCCCACACTTATTTCCTTGCTTTTCTGCATTCTACTTTTCTTTGATTCTCTATTTCTTCTTTTTCAATCACTGGATAGACTTTCATTAGTCTTTGGAGATTTTTTTTTCTTTTCTTTTGTCCTTGCTCCACCCTTCCACCCTTTCATTAATGTAGATCTACAAAACAAGTATTCAAAAATTAATCATGGAGTGAGTGAATTAGGTAGAAAAAAAATAAAGGTATTAATCACAAAATTTGGTCTAGGGGCAAAGAGGGATCCGCCTCTAGCACTAATATAGCCAAGCATCTGCCTATGAATAATCTTGCCTACATCAATAGAAAGGCCCTTTAGTATTACATAAAGCAAAATGGCCCTGTCCCTCTTGACTTGACTCATGTTGAAGCTGGGCATGAATCTTGCTGACACGAAATAGTACCATGCTTTAGCCACTTTATTCATATCAGCCCTAGCAAAGTATATCGAATGGCCATTGTTATCCAATTTCCAGGAGGGCCCCCTGTAGCATAGAGTGCATATAACGTCTTCAAAGTCAATGTATGATTGAAGAAGCGTCGTATATTCATCATCCTCAATATCAGGCAGTGAATAGAATTCATTAATGGCATGCGGAGTGAATGGCTCCATCTTGCCTCTAACTCGTGTTTTATGACGTTCATGAACTGTAGCATTGGAGTAGAATTCCTGTACCACGGGAATAACTCCTGGTTCTGGGTTCCTACAAAAAATCTCCCAATGCCTATGGAGGATATTGTCTCTATGAGGTAGCCCCTCGGTGATCATAAATCCATGTTCTGGAACGATAGGCTTATGCACCACCACTTTGATGTGGTGTTGGTAAACCTCTTCAATCACAAATGCCACGGTGTCAAATGCTGGAGGGTCTTCAGCTCTAGTCTTCCTTTTTGAGATACTCAACTTAGCAGTTTTTGGAGCCATTTGCTTAGAAAGTTCACTAAGGCATTTTATCGAACACCTTGTGGGCGCTCTTAAAAACTTGGAAGAATGAATGGTTAATTCTCAAGTAGAAGTCTCAATTCAGTGCAGACCAGTAGCAATTAAGTATGGGAATCAATTGCAGCAGGAAAAATGAAGAGAATCGTACTCAATTTAGCTTAAATGGTGGCTGGAGATGCAAGATCAAATATGCCTTTGAACCCTAGAAAATTGTCTTGCAATCCAACTCAAATGCTGAAAGGGGTGTATAATCCTAGAAAAGAAGATGAAAAATCATGTAGTGTAAGCAAGATAACATAATGGGAGGTGGGTATGGTTGATTTAAGGCAAGAAATTGGATTTGGAGGTGAAAAGGATGCAAAATCAGAGGGGGAAGACGAAGAGGGCGCGCGACCCTCTTATAGAGAGCGCCACGATGCTCTCTGCTGCAATGCGGAGCACCGCGGCGCATGTGCATCCGCAGTTCTGCAAAAAAAAAATTTTAAAAGAAAAATTAAACTATAAATAGAAAAAATAAGAAGAAGAAGATTGGTTGTTGGGTTGCCTCCCAACCAGCGCTTTTGTTTAATGTCGTTGGCTCGACCCAGCTCCCTATCTTTGTTCATGGAGGTGATGTTAACTTTAAATTTCTGGGACTGATTCAATCCTTGAAATTCAACTGCATAACCAGAAGCCACATTAGTAATAACAAGTGGTCCTAACCAAGGGAGAGATTTCTTACCTTTAAGGGGTCTAACCCCTTTGATTTCTAGAACTTGATGCAACTCTATAGTCGGGTCTATGTCTTTAAGGTTTGCAATTGTTTTTATAATGGCATTTCTTTTTTTCTGAAGAATATGCATCAATTCATCTTCTTTTTTAACACCCAAATTCTTGGCAACTAAAATAGGTGATGCATCTCCTACTTCCAAGTATTTCAAGTGATTGGGAAGAGGTGACAAATTAGACCCAGGATCCTGCAAAATAGAAGGTGCATTTGCATTAGAATTTTGTGCTGAGGTAAAGGGATCCTTACCTATTTGTTGCACTTTTGGAGCTTCTACGTTATTCTCCTGCAAGTGAACACTCAAGGCTTATTTCTCAACCTTTGTCTCTAAAGGCTCAACATCCTGTGCTATAGAATTTACCATATTAATAGCATAGGCAGTGAGATCTTTCATGGCACTGTAATTACTGAATTTCATAATTTTTCCTTCAAAATCCATTGTCAGTGTGCCACTATGAACATCTATTATGGCCTTGGATGTTTTTAAGAATGGTCTCCCTAACAAAATTGGAGTTGTTTGATCACCACTCTCCATGTTAAGTACATAAAAATCAGCAGGAAAAATCAGATCACCAACTTGTACTAAAACATCCTCAACTACACCCTCAAGGAGGGTGTTGTGTTAGATTTGTCAGCCAATTGTATTATAACACTAGTTTCTTTCAGAGGTCCTAGTGCTAAAGATGCATAGATAGAGTATGACATGACATTAATAGATGCTCCTAGATCTAGCATGGCCTTATCAAATGTATTGTTGCCTATAGAGCAGGGAATAGAAAACATACCTGGGTCCTTGTATTTTGTAGGGAATTTTCTCTGAATAATTGCAGAAACATGCTCACCTACTTTTACTTTCTCAGCTCCTTTCAACTTCTGCTTCCTCTATTGGTTGTGTAATTCCCTTAAAAAATTGGCATGGTGAGGTTCCTGACTGATTGCATCCAAAAGAGGAAGATTTACCTCGCACTTTCTAAAGGTATCAAATAGTTCAGAAGTTCTCTCATTTATCCTATTTTCCTTCAAAGCTTACCTAACATGGTTGCATCATTCTTGTCTTCCTCTTGCTCAGTTGGTGCATGTAATTCTTGCATTGGGGTCTCAACTTCTTTATCACCTTGTAGCATGATTGCACTCACATTTTCCCTTGGGTTTACCACAATTTGTGAAGGTAACTTACCTGAGTTTTGAGTATCCAATCGACTCACTATGGTTGCTAACTGACCTACTTGAGTTGTCAGGTTCTGAATGCTGGCTCTTGTCTCTTGCTGAAATTAATGAGAGTTATGTACAAGAGTTTTCACAATGCCTTCCAATGGATTACTTACCTGATGATCCTGAGATGCATTCTGTCTAGGATAATAGGCCTGTTGGTTTTGTTGAAAATTTTGTCCTGCAGGCCTATTTTGTGCATTCTCATATCTGAAATTGGGATGATCCTTCCATCCAGGATTGTCTGTATTAGCATATGGATCATACCTTTTTGGTTGGCCAGGAAAACCTCCTACAACATTCGCTTGTTCTGTGGATTCCTCTTGAAGTGTAGGACACATGTCAGTTGGGTGCCCTGTGGCTGAGCATATTTGACATGCTTTAAATTAAGCATGTATTTAGCATATTTTATGTTTCTTTTTATTTTATTTAAATGATAAATAGATAGGTTTTAATTAAATTGTGTGTTTTATGTTTTTAGGAATAATAAAGAAGAAAAGAAGAGAAAAATAGAAGAAAATCATGAAAAATGCTGATTTCTGACCTTTCGTCACTAATGGAAGCATATCTCACTCATTTGAGCTCCGATTGAGCTGATTCCAGCGGCTATGGAAAGAAGAAACATAGAGCTACAACTTTCGTGTTCGACACTTTGGCAAAATCCGGCGTTCTCTAGGCGCCGCGGCGCTCACAATACAGCGCCGTGGCAGCCCGTCATGGATGTCTCGTAGCGCCGCGGCGCTGGTTATTGGCGCCGCGGCGCTACGAGACATCCATGACGGGCTGCCGCGGCGCTGTATTGTGAGCGCCGCGGCGCCTAGAGAACGCCGGATTTTGCCAAAGTGTCGAACACGAAAGTTGTAGCTCTATGTTTCTTCTTTCCATAGCCGCTGGAATCAGCTCAATCGGAGCTCAAATGAGTGAGATATGCTTCCATTAGTGACGAAAGGTCAGAAATCAGCATTTTTCATAATTTTCTTCTATTTTTCTCTTCTTTTCTTCTTTATTATTCCTAAAAACATAAAACACACAATTTAATTAAAACCTATCTATTTATCATTTAAATAAAATAAAAAGAAACATAAAATATGCTAAATACATGCTTAATTTAAAGCATGTCAAATACCCCCACACTTGCTCTTTTGCTTGTCCTCAAGCAAATTAAACCATGTGAACAATATTCAATAAATAAGGTAAGTGAAAGTCTTTCCAATATATTGCCTCATAGTGAAAATTGAATGCTCTTAAAGAAATTTCAGAAAATTTAATGACTATGTGCAATATTCAATTTAAATGCAATTCAGAATTCATTTTTCTAGAGCCCTGAGTGTGTGTGTGTTTTGAGCAGTTCAATCATCTTTCATTCAAATGAGTTTATATATCTCAAGAAATCAAGTATGGATCTCCTCGTAGGATTTCCATAAGCTTATTTTTCCTGCTGCTCTCCACTAATGTAGGTCAAAACTATTTTTAAGATCAAAAGGACTTTATTTAGCTTGTAATGTGGCCAAGGTGAAGGGTGGGACAAAGGATATCAATGTAGGATCAGTCACCCAGCACCACATGATTAAAATTGATCTCTTGAGCTCTTTGCTTTCCTCCAATAATTTTGGGAAGATTTTCTCCCCACACTACTTTTCCTGCTTCAATCCATCATTGTCCTCTTTTTTCTTTCACCCACAACATTTGTTCTTATATATATATAATTTTTTTTTTCTTTTGAAAATTTCTTTTCTTTTCCTTGCTCCACCCTTCCACCCTTTTTGTAAATAAAGCAATACAATACAAATATTCATCAAAATAATCATGGAGTGAGTGAATAAGGTAAAGAGAAAAAAAAAAATAAGGATATACAAACTTTGGCTTATGGCTCAATTATGGTTTTCAGAAGGAAAAGTTTATTAAGCTCAAAATAAAGGAACTAGTGTTATTTTATTACTTAGGTTAGGCTTGAAAGGCTCAATCTATCCAATAATGCCCACGAGCGCCGCGGCGCTGCATGGGTGCGCCGCGGCGCCCGTGTACGAAGAATGGAACGCCGCGGCGCTGAATGGTGCGCCGCGGCACCCCGTGGATGAAGCTTCGCAGCGCCGCGGCGCTGAACTTATGCGCCGCGGCGCCGCCGCTCCGGAAGTCGCGATTTTAGAGTTTTTTCGCCTGATTTGAAGCCTAATTGATGGAGATTTGACCTAAAAACTTTCCTACTTCGACTAGGAGGGTTGAATCTATAAAGAGGAAGGAAAGTAAGCAGAGAGGGGATCGATTCATTCAGCAAAGAATTCATTCAAGTTCTCAACTCTTTTCTTTACTTCTTGTTTAGTTTTCTATGGCCCTGCGCGGCTAATTTTCTTTAGTTGGTTGAGGGAGATTGAAACCTCAAGGGATTTGATGTCATTGTGAGATACGAATTTGATTTCATTGCATTCAATCTTAACCGGGTATTGTTTATTCATCTGTTCTTATTTTCTTAATATTATGCATGTGATTGCTAGGAGGCCTACTAGTATATTGTATGTGTAGCTGCTGAATTAGGTTTTGAACAAAGCTTTTATTACTTGATTCGTGAAGCAAATAGGATTAAGGATTTTGGATTATAAATCGTTAATCCTATGATGAATATCAACTAAATTGAATATAACCGATGTGCTTGTATTCGTTTAGCTCTATTAGTTTCTCTTGTTTTTCATGCGGTTAATAAGTGATGTTTTACCGATGTGTTAAAGGATTGCTCGTTAATTAGAGTATAATTAGTGCGATTGTCATTAATTTACTAGGCTTAAGGAGGAACTGGGATAGAATCCCAATGATAGATATTTGGTTTAGGATTGATAATTTTGTCAATGATCAATGCAATCCCTTGATGGTGAATATCGACCGAAACCAACGCTTTTCTCATTAATCACTTTCTCTCAATTATTTTTGCTATTGTTTACTTAATTTTAAATTGCAACTATCAATCCCCCCTTTCTGAATCACATAAGGTAATTCCAGTCTCTGTGGGATCGACCCTTACTCCCACTACTACAGGTTAGTGTTGAGGTAAGGTTTTAATTTGGGCGTGCCTGCGACAGTGCGCACCAAATTTTGGCGCCGTTGCCGGGGACTGCGTCATTACTTTTGTGATTTTTTTTTATTTTATGCCTGTGACTCGTTCTGCTAATTGTCAAGATTTACAGTTCAATCCAGATATTGGAAAATCTGTATACAGGCACAGAAGAAGAATTCAAGAAGACATTGATCAGGACACGGAGGAAGTGATCATGGCCAGACACCCTACTCTGAAGGAGCTTGCAGCTCCTGATTTGCATCAACAACCCTTATGCATTACTTTCCCTAATCTTGATGATAATGTGAATTTTGAATTAAAATCTGGATTAATTCATCTCTTACCTAGTTTTCATGGTCTTGCAGGTGAGGACCCGCATAAACATCTTAAGGAGTTCCATGTGGTTTGTACCAGTATGAAGCCCCCTGGAGTAACTGAGGAACAAATTAAACTTAGGGCTTTTCCTTTTTCTTTAAAAGATTCAGCCAAGGATTGGTTGTATTATTTACCCTCTGGTACTATTACTACTTGGAATGAGATGAAAAGAATGTTTTTAGAACGTTATTTTCCTGCATCTAGAGCCGCCACTATTAGGAAAGAAATATGCGGCATTAGGCAATTGCATGGTGAAACCCTTTATGAATATTGGGAGAGGTTTAAGAAACTTTGTGCAAGCTGCCCACATCATCAGATTAGTGAGCAGCTACTAATCCAATATTTCTATGAAGGCCTTTTGCAGGGAGACAGGAGCATGATAGATGCAGCTAGTGGAGGAGCACTAGTAGATAAAACTCCTGAGGCAGCCAGAATTCTCATATCAAATATGGCTGCCAATTCACAACAATTTGGCGTTAGGCATGATCCTCCTGTTAGACATGCCCATGAGGTAAGTACAACTTCTCTTCAGAATCAAATATCTGAACTTACTTCTCTTGTGCGCCAAATGGCTACAGGTACACTCCAACAAGTTAAAGTCTGTGGGATATGTTCAGCAACAGGGCACCCAACTGACATGTGTCCTACACTTCAAGAGGAGTCCACAGAACAAGCTAATGCTGTAGGAGGTTTTCCTGGCCAACCAAAGAGGTATGATCCATATGCTAATACATACAATCCTGGATGGAAGGATCATCCCAATTTCAGATATGGAAATGCACAAAATAGGCCTGCAGGACAGAATTTTCAACAAAACCAACAGGCCTATTATCCTAAACAAAATGCATCCCAGGAGCATCAGGTAAGTAATCCATTGGAAGATATTGTGAAGACTCTTGTGCATAGCTCTCATCAATTTCAGCAAGAGACAAGAGCTAGCATTCAGAACCTGACAACTCAAATGGGTCAGTTAGCAACCACAGTGAGTCGACTGGATGCTCAAAATTCAGGTAAGTTACCTTCACAAACTGTGGTAAATCCCAGAGAGAATGCTAGTGCAATTGTGTTAAGGAATGGTAAGGAGATTGAAAGCCCACCAGCACCCTCTTCTCCTAAGAAAACTGAAAAATCAATTAAGGAGAATGAAGCACCTACAGGTAAGTCTCCTTCTAATTTAAATTATGAAGTTGTGCCTCCTTTTCCAGAAGCTCTTAAAGAAGACAGGTTGCATGAAAAAACTTCTGAATTATATGAAACCTTCAGAAAGTGTGAAATTAATATTCCCCTTTTAGATGCTATTAAACAGGTACCAAGATATGCAAAGTTTTTGAAAGAACTATGTACCCAGAAAAGAAAGCAAAAATTGAAGGGATGTGAGAAGGTTCAAATGAGTCAGAATGTGTCAGCTATGATTCAAACTAAACTCCCCACTAAATGCAAGGATCCAGGTATGTTTACTATTCCATGTAAAATTGGGGATACTCATGTTGAAAAAGCCATGTTAGATTTGGGAGCTTCCATAAATGTCATGCCATATTCTTTATATACTTCCTTGAAATTAGGACCATTGAACTCTACTAATGTGGTAATTCAGTTAGCTGACAGGTCCAATGCATACCCTAAGGGAGTAATTGAGGATGTCTTGGTACAGGTAGATGATTTGGTTTTCCCTGCAGATTTTTATGTTCTTGACATGGAAAATGGGGATTTTACATCTCCAATATTGTTAGGGAGACCATTTTTAAAAACCTCTAAAACAAGGATAGATGTTCACAATGGCACACTCACTATGGAATTTGATGGTGAAGTAATTAAATTTAATATGTATGAAGCCATGAAATACCCAGGTGATGATACCCCTGTTTACTCTATTGATGTCTTTGATTCTTTGGCACATGACATATTTGAATTAGATGGAAAAGACAAATTAGAAGTAATTGTGAGCAAATCCATAGAAGAAGATGATGGTGAGACAAATTTAGATGGAGAAACAAAAGAGGAATTGGCTGCACTTAATGATTTTTCAGAAGGACCACCAACAGGTAATGTTGCTTATATGGAATTACCAATTTCTAATACCACTCTTTTACCTTCTGTTGTGCAGGCTCCTACCCCTGAATTAAAGCCTCTTCCTGATCACCTCAAATATGTATTTTTGGGAGAAGGAGAAACACTTCCTGTGATTATCTCCAACAAGCTTGAAGTTGATCAAGAGGAGAAATTAATTCAAGTTCTGAAAGAGCACAAAACTGCAATAGGATGGACCATAGCTGATCTTAAGGGAATAAGCCCTTCCACTTGCATGCACAGAATATTAATGGAAGAAGGAGCTAAACCATCTAGACAACCCCAAAGAAGGCTAAATCCACCTATGATGGAGGTGGTAAAGAAAGAAATTCTTAAACTGTTGGAGGTTGGGGTAATATACCCTATTTCAGACAGTCATTGGGTTAGCCCAGTGCAGGTGGTCCCAAAGAAAACAGGCATAACTGTGGTGAAAAATCAAAATGAGGAATTGGTACCCACCCGGATTCAAAATGGGTGGAGGGTTTGTATAGATTACAGAAAACTAAATTCTGTAACACGAAAAGACCACTTTCCTTTACCTTTTATTGATCAAATGCTTGAACGGTTATCTGGTAAACCTTACTATTGTTTTCTTGATGGTTATTCAGGCTATTTTCAAATTGCAATTGCTCCTGAAGACCAGGAAAAGACAACTTTCACTTGTCCATTTGGGACATTTGCATATAGGCGCATGCCGTTTGGGCTTTGTAACGCCCCTGCTACTTTTCAAAGGTGTATGGTGAGCATATTCTCAGATTATCTTGAGAAATTCATTGAGGTATTTATGGATGATTTCTCAGTTTATGGGGATTCATTTGATGAGTGTTTGCATAACCTGTCACTAATTTTGAAAAGATGTCAAGAAACTAACCTTGTTTTAAATTCTGAAAAGTGTCATTTTATGGTTGAACAAGGTATAGTTTTAGGCCATGTTGTCTCAAAAAGGGGAATAGAGGTAGATAAAGCAAAAATTGATATTATACAAACTCTACCTTATCCCACTTGTGTGCGGGAAGTTCGTTCGTTTCTTGGCCATGCAGGTTTTTATAGGAGATTCATAAAGGACTTTTCTAAGAAAGCAGCACCTATGTGCAAATTGCTTCAGAAAGATGTCTCTTTTGAACTTGATGAAGAATGCAGGAAAGCTTTTGACAAATTGAAGGAGTCCTTGATTTCAGCTCCAATAATTCAAGCACCAGACTGGAACATTCCTTTTGAAATTATGTGTGATGCCAGTGATCATGCAGTTGGAGCAGTACTGGGCCAAAGGATTGGAAACACATCCCATGTGATATATTATGCCTCCAGAATACTGAATGATGCCCAGAAGAACTATACCACCACTGAAAAAGAACTCTTAGCTGTAGTCTTTGCTTTAGAAAAATTTAGATCATATTTAATATGTACTAAAATTATTGTTTTTACTGATCATGCAGCTTTGAAATATTTGGTGATGAAAAAGGAGGCTAAACCTAGGATAATCAGATGGATGCTACTACTTACAGAATTTGATTTAGAGATTAGAGACAAGAAAGGGTCTGAAAACAATGTAGCAGATCACCTAAGCCGCCTGACACATGTGGAGGAAAAATTAAAAATTGAAGAATCATTCCCAGATGAAAATTTATTTTCAATTTCAATTCATATGCCATGGTATGTGAATATTGTAAATTATTTGGTTACTAATCAATTACCTCCTCGTTTGACCAGGGCAGCCAAAAATAAGATCAAGAGTGACGCCAAATATTACATATGGGACGATCCTTACCTGTGGAAGCAATGCTCAGATCAAATTATCAGAAGGTGCATCCCTGATGCTGAAATTTTATCCATTATAACCTTCTGCCATTCTTATGCATGTGGTGGACATTTTGGAGCAAAAAGGACAGCAAAGAAAGTTTTAGACTGCGGTTTTTACTGGCCTACCATATTCAAAGATTCATATAAATTTTGTAAGTCATGTACAAACTGTCAGAAAACAGGTAATATCTCCAGGAAAAATGAGATGCCTCAAACACCAGTATTATTTTGTGAAATTTTTGATGTTTGGGGCATTGATTTTATGGGACCTTTTCCTTTGTCATCTGGATATAATTATATTTTGTTGGCTGTGGATTATGTTTCAAAGTGGGTAGAAGCTAAACCCACTAGGACTAATGATTCTAAAGTGGTTGCAGATTTCATTAAATCTCATATCTTCTCCAGATTTGGGATTCCAAGAGCTTTGATAAGTGACAGGGGAACGCATTTCTGCAATAGGACTATCGAAGCCCTATTAAAGAAATACAATGTCACTCATAAATTGTCAACTGCATACCATCCGCAGACCAATGGGCAGGCTGAAGTATCCAACAGAGAAATCAAAAATATTATCAGTAAGACAATAAATCCCAACCGCAGGGATTGGAGTCTCAGATTAGATGATGCTCTGTGGGCATACAGGACAGCCTATAAGACCCCAATTGGTATGTCTCCATACAGGTTAGTATTTGGTAAAACTTTCCATCTTCCAGTTGAATTGGAACACAAAGCATTTTGGGCTATAAAGAAATTTAACATGAATTTGGAAGAAAGTGGAGAATACAGGAAATTACAGCTGCAGGAATTAGAGGAAATTAGAAACGAGGCCTATGACAACGCAAATATTTATAAGGCCAAAACTAAACTCCTACACGATCGCATGATTTCACGTAAGGAGTTTAGCAAAGGACAGAAAGTTCTCCTCTACAATTCCAGGCTCCGATTGTTTCCAGGTAAATTTCGTTCTAGATGGGAGGGACCATTTATTGTTACTGATGTTTTTCCTCATGGTGCAGTTGAAATAAAGAGCATGGACAACCAGAATAGCTTCAAAGTCAATGGACATAGACTCAAACCTTACTATGAAGGATTTCAGCACGAGGAAGCACAATGGATAACTCTTCAAGAACCTACATAATTTTCTCTGAATTTTTTGTCGAGCCAACGACGTTAAACAAAGGCGCTGGTTGGGAGGCAACCCAACATCTATTCTTCTTCTTCTTATTTTTTCCTAGTTCAATTTTACTTTAAAAAAAAAAAATAATAATAATAATAATTTGGATTTGCGGACGCGAACATGCGCCGCGGCGCCCAAACCGAGCGCCGCGGCGCTCGTCGCCCAGACTGGGAGAGCGCCGCGGCCCTCTAGAACAGAGCCGCGGCGCTCCGAACCCAGAACGGGTAAGCGCCGCGGCGCGTACCTATAGCGCCGCGGCGCTCCGAACCCAGAACGGGTGGGCGCCGCGGCGCTCCGCGTTGAAGCAGAGAGCGCCGCGGCGCTCTCTATAAGAGGGTCGCGCCCCTCTTTGTTTCCCCCGCGGTTTTTGCTCTCTCTCACCCCCAAATCCCTTTTCTTGCCTCCAATCACCCTTACTCACCTACCATTCGATGATATTGCTTGCATAACTTGATTTTTCATCTACTTTTGCAGGATTATCCACCTCATATCAGCAATTGAGTCGAATTCAAAGACACTTTTCTAGGGTTCTAAGGTATTCTTGAGCTTGCAATTCCCAGCCACCATTCAAGGCAATTTGGGTACAGTTCCCTTCCTCTTTCGGGCTGCAATTGATCCTTATACTTGATTGCTACGGGTTTGTCCTGAGTTTGGGAGATCTAGTTGAAAATTCACCACTCATCCTTCCAAATTTTACAAGCGCCCACAAGGTGTTCGGTAAAAGGCTCTAGTGATTTTTTTTCAACTAATGGCTCCAAAAGCTTCTAAACTGAGTATTTCAAAGAGGAAGAACAGAGCTGAGGACCCTCCAGCATTCGACACTGTGGCATTTGTGACTGAACCGGTTTATCAACACCACATCAAAGTGGTGGTACATAAACCTATTGTTCCAGAACGTGGATTTCTGATCACCGAAGGGCTACCTCTCAGAGACAATATCCTCTATAGGCACTGGGAGATTTTCTGCAGGAACCCAGAGCCAGGAGTTATCCCCGTGGTCCAGGAGTTCTATTCCAATGCTACAGTTCATGAACATCATCATGCACGGGTTCGAGGCAAGAGGGTACCATTTTCTCCGCATGCCATCAATGAACTCTATTCTCTGCCTAACATTGAGGATGATGAATATACTGCTCTTCTTCAATCATTTATTGATTTTGAAGACGTCATAGGCACTCTTTGCCATAGAGGGGCCTCCTGGAAATTGGATAGCCATGGCCAACCGTTGTACTTTGCTAGGGCTGATATGAATAAGTTGGCTAAAGCATGGTATTATTTTGTGTCAGCACGACTCATGCCCAGCTTCAATGTGAGTTAAGTCAGGAGGGACAGGGCCATTCTGCTCTATGCGATACTAAAGGGCCTTTCTATTGATGTAGGCAAAATTATTCATAGGCAGATGCTCGGCTGTATTAATACTAGAGGCGGATCCCTCTTTGCTCCCAGTTTAATTACTGGTCTATGTCAGCAGGCAGGAGTCAGCTGGGATTCCACTGAGGCTCTCATTCACCCTATGAAGCCTATTTCCTCTACCGATATCCAAAAGTACAAGGGCCATGAAGAAGCAGCAGAGGAGGAGTTAGGGATTCAGCCAATCCCTACAGAGGGACCAGGCAGCAGTTCAGCTCCACCACCATCCCAGCATACCATTGAAGATTTATGGCAGCGCACAGAGTATCTGAGCCACCAAATGCACGATCTGGCCCTCTACCAGCACTCTATTGCACAACATAATCATGCCTGCTTCAGTCAGCTAGCCCATGCCCTGAACCTTCCAATTGCATTCCCGGCGCCTCCTGAACCACCCTTTCGGCCTGACACCGAGCATGATGCGATGAATGATGACACTTGATCAGGGAAGTTTCCCTGGACCCCTCCTTATTTTATTACTTGTCTCTATTGTGTTTTTCTTTGATATTCTTACATTGGGGACAATGTATGTTTTTAAGTGTGGGGGGGTCACTTTATGATTCAGCTGGATGACTGTATAATAACTCATACACTTGTGCACTTTTCTAATTTGATGCATTACTATAAATTCTATGATGTGTGCACTTTTATTCCTATCATGAGGTGAGCATGTGAACAAAATTTCAATTTATGGGTTTGTGTTAGTGAAACCAATAGCCAATGATATAAATGTTTAAATTGCTAATAGCTCCTAAGAAACGTAGGAAAATCATAATTATGTGTAATTTTAATTTTTTTTGCAATTTATTATCCATTTTCTAGAATCCTGAATCTATTTTGCACAACAACTTTGAGTATTTAATTTATCTTTTATTTAAAGAAAATTTATACAACTTAAAGAAATTTTTTATGATCTCAACAGGATTCTAGAACTTATTTGAATGCTGCTTGAGGCGAAATCCTAGGTTAATACTATTATTTAGGAGATGATTTAGGCATTATTGGATAGATTGAGCCTTTCAAGCCTAACCTAAGTAATAAAATAACACTAGTTCCTTTATTTTGAGCTTAATAAACTTTTCCTTCTGAAAACCATAATTGAGCCATAAGCCAAAGTTTGTATATCCTTATTTTTTTTTTCTCTTTACCTTATTCACTCACTCCATGATTATTTTGATGAATATTTGTATTGTATTGCTTTATTTACAAAAAGGGTGGAAGGGTGGAGCAAGGAAAAGAAAAGAAATTTTCAAAAGAAAAAAAAAATTATATATATATAAGAACAAATGTTGTGGGTGAAAGAAAAAAGAGGACAATGATGGATTGAAGCAGGAAAAGTAGTGTGGGGAGAAAATCTTCCCAAAATTATTGGAGGAAAGCAAAGAGCTCAAGAGATCAATTTTAATCATGTGGTGCTGGGTGACTGATCCTACATTGATATCCTTTGTCCCACCCTTCACCTTGGCCACATTACAAGCTAAATAAAGTCCTTTTGATCTTAAAAATAGTTTTGACCTACATTAGTGGAGAGCAGCAGGAAAAATAAGCTTATGGAAATCCTACGAGGAGATCCATACTTGATTTCTTGAGATATATAAACTCATTTGAATGAAAGATGATTGAACTGCTCAAAACACACACACACTCAGGGCTCTAGAAAAATGAATTCTGAATTGCATTTAAATTGAATATTGCACATAGTCATTAAATTTTCTGAAATTTCTTTAAGAGCATTCAATTTTCACTATGAGGCAATATATTGGAAAGACTTTCACTTACCTTATTTATTGAATATTGTTCACATGGTTTAATTTGCTTGAGGACAAGCAAAAGAGCAAGTGTGGGGGTATTTGACATGCTTTAAATTAAGCATGTATTTAGCATATTTTATGTTTCTTTTTATTTTATTTAAATGATAAATAGATAGGTTTTAATTAAATTGTGTGTTTTATGTTTTTAGGAATAATAAAGAAGAAAAGAAGAGAAAAATAGAAGAAAATCATGAAAAATGCTGATTTCTGACCTTTCGTCACTAATGGAAGCATATCTCACTCATTTGAGCTCCGATTGAGCTGATTCCAGCGGCTATGGAAAGAAGAAACATAGAGCTACAACTTTCGTGTTCGACACTTTGGCAAAATTCGGCGTTCTCTAGGCGCCGCGGCGCTCACAATACAGCGCCGCGGCAGCCCGTCATGGATGTCTCGTAGCGCCGCGGCGCTGGTTATTGGCGCCGCGGCGCCCTTGCCCCAGAACCACGAGCGCCGCGGCGCCCGTGTACGAAGAATGGAACGCCGCGGCGCTGAATGGTGCGCCGCGGCACCCCGTGGATGAAGCTTCGCAGCGCCGCGGCGCTGAACTTATGCGCCGCGGCGCTGAACTTATGCGCCGCGGCGCCGCCGCTCCGGAAGTCGCGATTTTAGAGTTTTTTCGCCTGATTTGAAGCCTAATTGATGGAGATTTGACCTAAAAACTTTCCTACTTCGACTAGGAGGGTTGAATCTATAAAGAGGAAGGAAAGTAAGCAGAGAGGGGATCGATTCATTCAGCAAAGAATTCATTCAAGTTCTCAACTCTTTTCTTTACTTCTTGTTTAGTTTTCTATGGCCCTGCGCGGCTAATTTTCTTTAGTTGGTTGAGGGAGATTGAAACCTCAAGGGATTTGATGTCATTGTGAGATACGAATTTGATTTCATTGCATTCAATCTTAACCGGGTATTGTTTATTCATCTGTTCTTATTTTCTTAATATTATGCATGTGATTGCTAGGAGGCCTACTAGTATATTGTATGTGTAGCTGCTGAATTAGGTTTTGAACAAAGCTTTTATTACTTGATTCGTGAAGCAAATAGGATTAAGGATTTTGGATTATAAATCGTTAATCCTATGATGAATATCAACTAAATTGAATATAACCGATGTGCTTGTATTCGTTTAGCTCTATTAGTTTCTCTTGTTTTTCATGCGGTTAATAAGTGATGTTTTACCGATGTGTTAAAGGATTGCTCGTTAATTAGAGTATAATTAGTGCGATTGTCATTAATTTACTAGGCTTAAGGAGGAACTGGGATAGAATCCCAATGATAGATATTTGGTTTAGGATTGATAATTTTGTCAATGATCAATGCAATCCCTTGATGGTGAATATCGACCGAAACCAACGCTTTTCTCATTAATCACTTTCTCTCAATTATTTTTGCTATTGTTTACTTAATTTTAAATTGCAACTATCAATCCCCCCTTTCTGAATCACATAAGGTAATTCCAGTCTCTGTGGGATCGACCCTTACTCCCACTACTACAGGTTAGTGTTGAGGTAAGGTTTTAATTTGGGCGTGCCTGCGACAGTGCGCACCAATATTCCACATACTTTAACTTGCTGTAGTATACCTATAGCCATTTGGCGCACAAGAGAAGTAAGTTCAAATATTTGATCCTGAAGAGAAGTAGTACTTACCTCATAGGCATGCCTAATAGGAGGATCATGCCTAACGGCAAATTGTTGTGAATTGGCAGCCATATTTGATATCAGGATTCTGGCTGCCTCAGGAGTTTTATCTACTAGTGCTCCTCCACTAGCTACATCTATCATGCTCCTATCTCTCTGCAAAAGACCTTCATAAAAATATTAGATTAGTAGCTGCTCACTAATCTGATGATGTGGGCAGCTTGCACAAAGTTTCTTAAACCTCTCCCAATATTCATAAAGCATTTCACCATGCAATTGCCTAATGCCGCATATTTTTTTCCTAATAGTAGCGGCTCTATATGCAGGAAAATAACGTTCTAAAAAAATTCTCTTCATCTCATTCCAGGTAGTGATAGTACCAAAAGGCAAATAATACAACCAATCTTTGGCTGAATCTTTTAAGGAAAAAGGAAAAGCCCTGAGTTTTATTTGTTCCTCAGTTACTCCAGGGGGCTTCATACTGGTACATACCACATGGAACTCCTTCAGATGTTTATGCGGGTCTTCACCTGCAAGACCATGAAAACTTGGTAAGAGATGAATTAATCCAGATTTCAACTCAAAATTAACATTGTCATCAAGATTAGGAAAAGTAATGCATAAGGGTTGCTGATGTAAATCAGGAGCTGCAAGCTCCTTCAGAGTGGGGTGTTTGGCCATGATCACTTCCTCCCTATCCTAATCAACGTCTTCTTGAATTTCTCTTCTGTGCCTGTATACAGATTTTCCAATATCTGGATTGAACTGTAAATCTTGAGAATTAGAAGAACGAGTTACAGGCATAAATCAAAAAAAATCACAAAATGTAATGACGCAGTCCTTGGCAACGGCGCTAAAATTTGGTGCGCACTGTCGCAGGTACACCCAAATTGATACCTTACCTCAAAACTAACCTGCAGTAGTGGGAGTAAGGGTCGATCCCACAGAGACTGGTATTACCTTATGTGATTAGAAAAATGGGGGATTGATAGTTGCAAATAAAATCAAGTAAACAATAATGAAAGTAATTAAGAGAGAGTAATTAATGATAAAGACGTTGGTTTCGGTTGATATCCACCGTCAAGGGATTACATTGATCATTGACAACATAATTATTCTGTAATTGAATATCTATCATTGGGGTTTTAACCCTGTTTCTCCTTAAACCTAGTAAATTAATGACAATCGCACTAATTAAACCCTAATTAACAAACAATCTTTTAGCACATCGGTAAAACATAACTTGTTAACCGCATGAAGAACTAGAGAAACTGACAGAGTTAAACAAATATAAACACATTGGCTATATCTAATTTAGTTAATCATTCATGATAGGTTCAATGATTTATAATCCAAAATCCTCAAACCTATTTGCCTCATGAATCGCAAAATTGAAGACTTTGTTCAAAACACAATTAAGCGGTAGATTAAGACAGACAATATACTAGTAGGCCTCCTAGCAATCATATGAATAATCATTAAGAAGAAGAACAGATGAATAATCAATACTCAAATCAAATTGAAATAATAAAATCAAATCCACATCTCACAATGTATAAAAATCCCTTGAGGTTTCAACCTACCTCAACCAACTAAAAAGAACTAGCCACGCAAGGCCATAAGAAAACCTAAAGAATTGGAGAACTTGGATGAAGGATTGGATGCTTTCTCTGCTTGCTTGCCTCTCTTTTTATAGATTAACTCCTCCTCATCGAAGTAGGAATGTCTTTAGGTCAAAATCCCCAGTCCATCGGGCTTCAATTTGAGTGAAAAAGATCTAAAATCGCGAAATAAGCAAGTCTGTACAATGGCGGGCGCCACGGCGCTACGGAGAAGATGTCACGGGGTACCGCGGCACCCTCAGTCAGCGTCGCGGCGCTCTATGGTTCCTGGGGAGGGGTGCCGCGGCGCCTATGACCAGCGCTGCGGCGCTCCGAGCTAGCCATGACGGGCCACCGCGACGCTAACTTGCGAGCGCCGCGGCGCCCAAAATATTCTGGATTTTGCCAAAGTACAGAACACGAAAGTTGTAGCTCTATGTTTCTTCTTTCCATAGCTGCTAGAATCACCTCGATCAGAGCTTAAATGAGCGAGATATGCCTCCATTAGTGATGAAAGGTCAGAAATCTGCATTTTTCATGTTTTTCTCTCTATTTTTCTCTTCTTTTCTTCTTTATTATTCCTAAAACATAAAATACAAAAATTAATTAAATCCTATTTATTCACTATTTAAATAAAATAAAAAGTAACATAAAATATGCTAAATACATGCTTAATTTATAGCATGTCAATTACTATGATGAGGTAAGTTGAAATTATTAGACATGTGCCAATGGTACAAAAAGGTAAAAAGGATTGGTAGATTTATTGCTACGTATGTTCAGCATGTTGATTAAATAATTTTAGGATAAAAATAGATGATAGATTAAGGTGATGTTATTCATGGGATGATGTTGACAAGTGAGAATTAAAGATGACTTGATAGAAGACTAAAATAAGAAAAGATAGTTACCCAATATGGGTGTAAAGATGTTCTAGATATATGCATGCGAGTTTGAGGATATAAAGGAATGAGATGCTCAATGGTTTAAGAGTTCCTTATATATATATATATATATATATATAAGCAACTCAATATTAGTCAAAAGTCTATAAGGATCATGAATATTGAGCACTAGAACTTATCAGTTGGTGACCACATATTCTTGAAGAACTCACCAATAAAAGAGGTAATGAGATTTGGAAAGTAAGAGAAGTTACACCTTCGGTATATAGGACCATTTGAAATTCTTGATAGAATCGGTTCAGTGGCTATTGTTTGGCTTTATTACCTGAATTGGATAATGTTCATCCAGTTTTTCATGTGTCAATGCTACGAAAATATTTACTGGATCCTACACATGTTATACAGTGTCCACAGATTCAATTACAGAACGATTTACCTGATGAGGAACAACCAGTAGCAATAGTGGACAGACAAGTAAAGAAGTTGCGGTCAAAAGAAATACCTACAGTGAAGGTGATATAAAAAAATCGATAAGTATTGTTGATTAATAAGTGAAGAACTTATGGATGAAAAAAATCCCTATGGTTAAATTTATATGACAAAACCACTCAAGTGAGGAAACCATCTGAGAAACACAAGATGGCATACAGATAAGATATTCCCAATTAGTTAAGTAATAAGGTGGATAACTCCGAATTATGTCTTGTTTTCATTCCCTACATGTGGTAGTATGGTGATAAAATTTGAGAACCGAATTTCTTTAAGGGGGGAAGAATGTAATAACCGTAAAATTTAACGAAAATTCCAATTAAAGAAAATTTAGAATAAAAGAGAGAATTTTGAAAATAGGAATAAGAACCGTAGAAAATATGTATATTTACTAAATGGGTTAAAGAAGTACAAAGAAAATATGAAAATTTACGTTTTGGCGCGTAATTTTGATTTTGAAATTATAGTATTTTGCTATAAGCAAATATATTTTTATTTGTTTAAAAATGATTATGTTTTGATAAAAGTAAGTAAACGTTTAATTAAAATAAGTATTGTTTTGCTTAAAATAATTTTATGAAATATTCTTTCTTTTATTATGTATAAAAATATTTATTTTGTAATTTGTTTTATTGATATTTTTATCAAGAAAAATCATGATTTAAGAGTTTAACTTTATGAGAATGTAAATTTTTAGAAATTTTTGGGATATTTTAGGATAAAAAACGAAATTTATATGAATTTATATAAAAGAAAATCTTATTATTTAATTATTAAATAATAATTATTATTATTATTATTAAAAAAAACAAACGATAAAAAGGAAGAAGAATCGGAGAACGAAGATGGGGAAATCGAGAGAGAAGGAATGGTGAGTGAATAGTAACCTTCAACTTTTTTTCTAGATCTGGAGTATCTATTGGCTTCTGATCTCAAAATGAAAGATGTTATTGGATTCAGGACGAAGAATATTATAATTTTGACCGATCAATTTTTCAAATCAGTCGTTGAATCGCCGTAGATATAAAGTAGAAAATCTTAAAAAAATGTAAATTCTGAAACTTTTATTTAAAGACCTCCAATTGAAATTCTGACACCATAGATGGATTCAGAAGTTAGATAAACATTAGGATATGTATTCTTTTTAGTCATTTGGTAACTTTTTATGTGGCAGTGAATAGTAATTTTTCGGCGGTGAATAGTATTTTTCGACAGTGAACAGTACTCCTAGCGTTGACCGAGCTCTCGGAGTCATTTCCTAAGTTTTTCGACTCTCCGGACTCATTGTTGAGGTCCATTTGATCAGATAATTCTTTCTATGACTTATCCTATACTCTTCTTGAACTTTAAATGAATAATTGATTATATTTGCAAGTGATTTAAACTTTTATATGTATCTGAAATGGATTAAATTATCTGAATTTGTCTACTATCTATTATATAGTTCAAGAACAGTATGGTTTTGAAAATGAGATTTTTGAACTTATTGAACATGTGATTTTAAATGTATTTCTTATCGGTTAGTAAATGAAATATATTGTACAAAACGTATTGATTTATAAAGTTATATGATTGCCTTGAAAAATGGCATGTATATGTGATAAACCCTGATTGGGAAGTTTCTGACAAAGGAATTATACTGAAATTAAAAATTATGAATTTATACTGCAACCTCTGTTTTGAACTATATGGCATATATGCAAATATGGTATTTGAGGAGGAATTCTATTAGAATCATTGTCTCCTAACAGTAGGGAATATTAGCCTTGGTGCACCTTGACACCTCAGTTAACAGGGGTGGTGCTAGCCTCGTGTGACGGCCAACACACGGGAGTTATTGTTATTGGGGAGAGCGGAATGCCTCCTATTATTAATATGTGATTTACCCTTCCTTGCTGTGTGCTTGGGATTATTTATTGTATTGGTTCTAATATGGAAACCTCCTAAAACATGTGAAATCTTTTATTGCATCACAGTATTTGTTTATAATTGTATTGTACTGTATTTGGTTTTGAATATTGGGCTATATTGTGAAATGAGAATATTTGAAATACGGGTTCTATATGGATGTACTTTTGAATTTTACTTTCTATATGAGAAATTTTAAAGTATAAGTTCATCTATATGCTAACCTAAGAGGTTATAAAAAGTCTTATCTGCTCACTAAATTGTAAAACTCACTACACGTTGTGGATATATTTTTCAGATAAGGAGACAAAGTCTGGTCTGGCGGATAGGTGATCAGCTAAACTGTTTACTCTTTAGGTGAGCCTATGTTGCTTTCATGGCTCACGTTAGTTGTACTGTATTGTATTTGTATTCTAGAGTATGCTCTATATGCCACAGGCAGGATCCTTACTTCTGCCGTTACTCTAGTGTTTATAGATTTAATCTGTATATTATATATGTATATGGGAACCTATATGTATCAGTTTATATGATAAAGAATTGCATTATGTATATTTATGAAAAATATATGTGTATAGTATATGGGTTTCACGTGCCCTAAAGTTAGGGGCGTGACAATATAATTTTCAACAAACTCTTATGTCAAATTAAAATTTTCTTATAACCAGTTTCAATTATGTTGCAACTTGCAACCGGTTTTCATGCCATGTCATTCTTTCAAGTGATTGGTAACCCTCACCCACGATTGACCGCGGACCATGGGGATCGCAGAAAATCCCCTGGAGGCATATATATACCTAACTGAGCCCAGGCTAAGTTCGCTTGTCGACCTTCCTTTCCTTCACGGCCATGAATCCTCCTATGTGTTTTAGCAACTCATCATGGTTTTAAATTGCAATTGCGGTTGCTGCGATTACCACTAATGCGGACACTGCGATGTCAGTTGCCCTCATTTTTGCACAAAATGTTAAAAATAATTCATATAATTATTATAACTCTCAGTATATCTTAGCTTTTTTCTTCATATGATTTTACTCATTTAATTAATATTAGTTATAAAATAAATAAATTTATTTATCATGATTTAAAAGCAAGATAAGACAAGCTTTTCTCAAAAATGATAACCTCAATGTCACTAAAAGAATTTTTAAAAAATAACTAAATAATTGAACTTATTAATTAATTTATGAGTATACTTACATATTTATAATAAATAAAATATAGTGGTGAGTGATAATAAGGCTGTTGGTAATTAACCCTTCACCTATTTGATCCATTTGCTACTGATAAGTAAAATGTGATGGACTTATTACAACTAATTGGTATAATAAGAAGAATCAGAATTATAACGATAGTCATGGAATCTTTGTTGTTGTGGTTGATCATCGTATATGAATTTAAAATTCTAGTTGGGGAAACTTTTTTTTTTCTTTTGATAATCATAATAGCTTCCATGATCATCTTATTCATGCATTTCATAGTGTTAATAGTTTGGGTAGTAATTACTAATTATTAATCGAAGGGGTAACCATTTCACTGACATAAAGTCATATATATAGGTAACTGAAATAAGATATCTTAGTAATCATTATAAAGTACTAAAATATAAATCATAATCTTAATAAAATAAAACAAAGAGATAACATTTTTCTACACTCAAGCACCTCTAATGATTATAATAACTAATCTTAAAAATGACCTCAATTTACTTAATTACAACTCTGCAAATTTAAAAGGATAATTACGTTATAAAATAATAAAATAAATAAGAATGCATCCTTATTATCTGCATTAGTTTGATTTAGACCTTTCTCTTGATTTTTATTTAAATCAAACTTTTTCTACCCCTTTTCTGCTTAATCTCAAAGCAAATTTTATAGTCAATGCAAATGGGTGGGGTAGGATGATAAGGATCGAGTTATTATTGGGTATATATATATAGTGTGCGTGTGTGCGAGCGCACATATAAATATTAAGCAAAATATTCTGTTGTCTCTCTGGGATTGGGTTCGATGTTATTATGGAAAGATCGTGGCTACAACAACTACTACTATTCTTCCTTGTTTTCTTTTTTATTCTCATCGCGTTTCACATGCTGCCATTTTTTTTTTTTTTGCCCCATTCTACTCTAATCAACATAACCGCAAAGGTGTCTTGCTCAAAAAACATGATCCAAAAGTTCAATTATGGTAAAGAAATTGAATAAGACTTATTAATTTCAACATGGAAGATTTGTAAGGCCGGAGGTAATCTTACATAATCTAGAATTTCAAAGCAAGGTGTGTTTTAGATTAACTTTCCTATGAGTTGTCCAACAATTCTACTCACCATTTTAAGTAGGATACCTCTTTAAGGAGCTGATGTTATAATCTAAAATACTAAACAACTGTGCAATTTTAGGTATATAATAATCTTCTTCCTAGGAATTTGAAGGAAATTACTATGAAAATCAAATGTCGGTAGAAAAATTCCAATTCCAATTTCAAAATAAATATCAGTAGTGAGTTGAATTAGACTAACTTCTTTTATTTTAAATTTTCATAAGTATTAATTTAACTTTTTGATGATTCTTATTGCATTGAATTAGACTATTTATAAGTTTTTGAGAGAAAAGTACTTAAAGTATAAACTTAATTCATTAACAATTTTGTAGATAAAGAAGAAGTTTTCATATAAATTGAAACTAAAAAAAGTGTGACTGCAGGTTTCAAAAACCTCAAAATAAATTATTGTGATTTACTATTTGTCTTTTGTCTTTCTAGCTTGAAAATAAGGGAAAAAACTGGTCAAGTTTTGCCACCCTTTTGTTGTTTTTCGTTAGGTTAGGATCATATACTATATCCAATCATTATCGTAACAGAGGTTTCAGCTGCCATGGAATGTCCTTCGGCTTCCTCTTGTATAACGTGTGTGTGTCTATATATATATATATATATATATATATATATATATATATATATATAAACTTCTTGCCTGAAATCCGGAATCCGGAAATTTATTTTTCATACAAAAGCGCAACATCATATGCTCATTCCAGAATTCGTGGTACTAATTATTAATCAGTTTGACCTATGAGATTATCGATCTTATTTAAATGTACCTTAACAACTGTATATTCTCCTTGGAACCAGCTCACTGATTACTTAAAACTTAAGCACAAAAAAAAACCCACAAATACTCACCTATAAAAACCTTGTCATGCATCTCCAACTACATCATTCACAAACCAATTTACAAGCCAATATTCACAAAGCACCCAAAGAACTCATTAGCTTTTTTGTGAAATGGCTTCCAAGGCACTTGCATCCACTGCCTTTCTCCTCTCTCTCAACCTCCTTTTCTTCAGCACGGGTAGCTCCACCTACGTCCCGTCTTCCCCAGCTTATTGTCCTATTGATGCCCTTAAGTTGGGTGTGTGTGCCAATGTGTTGGGTTTGGCAAAAGTTCAGGTTGGGTCCCCCCCAACCCTCCCTTGCTGCAGCCTTATTAAGGATCTGGTTGATTTTGAAGCTGCTGCATGCCTTTGCACAGCCCTCAAAGCCAACGTCTTGGGCATCAACCTTAATATTCCAGTTTCCTTGAGCGTGATTCTCAACAACTGTGGAAAGTACAACTCTGGCTTCCAGTGCGCTTAAAATCCTGGGATTATTTGTTAATTGTCAGTATTTTCTCTCACAAGTTTCTTTTGCCTGCTCATTGTGTATTTGGAATTTGAGTTATTTTCGTCATTGACGCTTCAGACTGGCCTATGAATATTTGTCAATAATAATTCCTTATTTATTTAAATATTTTTTTGATGGAGGGAAAACTAATATTTAGTCGAAATTTTACTATTAAAATTTGTCAAAATTTTGACAATTTGTTCGTGGTCTTCCTTATAAATGGTTTCAATGAAACCTCTTTTAAATGATATGAGAAGGGAAAATGATCAAGCCTTGCTATATCATATTATCACTGGTAAAATAATCATTTGACTTTTCTTTTCTTTTTGTTGAAAACAAGGTAACCATACTTTGGCCCTCTTTGTTATAGGCATATCAAAAAGTTATCCTTGTGTTTTATTTTTTGTCACTTAATCTGTGTTTGGATTGTGGCATTTCGAATTTCAGAAAATTTAGTAAGGAATTTGAATTGCTGTAATTTAAATTTCTTACATTTGGAAATTCCTTGTAATTGGATAATAGTATTAGTGGAATTCTCTATCAACATTTGGAATTTTGGAGTTTAGAGTTTTAAAATTTGAAATTTGACATTTAGCACTTAAAATTTTGTGTTTTGATATTTAAAATTTGAGATTTTATAGTTTAAGAGTTAAAAATTTAAAATTTTAAATGTTTGAAATTTGGGAGAAAATGGAGAAGGAGGAGGTGAGCCCTTCTTTTATTCGACATTTCTCGCATCTTCTTGCTACCGTGACTGGGAAGACTTCACAAATTCCACCTGTTTTGGTGGAATTTCAATTTCTAAATATATTGGTAAGTTAATTACCAGGTAATTCAAAAAATCTAGATAATTTATATCCAAACAAAAATTTTTATGATGAGCTAATTCAAATACCTCAAAAAATTACTTTCCCCCGAGCATTCCCTCTTCCAAACACACTCTTAGAAAGTTTGAAATTCTATATAAGTGAAATGATTATAACCATACATAAGGATTAAAAGGTCTTTACTTATTTCGACTTCATCCACGCAACTATATTTTATTCTCATCGTAATTTTTCTTCAGATTAGTTTGTCAAAAACTTTTTCTCACTCTATTATTCTATAATTTCTTTTTTATATATAACTTTAAACATAAAACAGAAAGAAGATTGCAATTTTTATGAAGAAAACACAATGAAGGAAATGCTACTAATTACAATTATATAAAAGGATAACTGAGAGTGTGAATATATTACAATTAAGGGCGTTATGAGAAAGTTATACTTCTAACTAAAAATCCGTGTATATATTTCTTAAGTGTATGATCATTCACCAAGAATATACCTCATGAAAAATCTTGATAAGAAAAGCTCTATCGCATAAAAAAGATTAGGGAATGAAAATCGGTACATAATTTATATTACCTGTTATACCTGTCTTGTAAGGAGACCATAGAACGTACATGGCAGATTGAAAAGGAAAATATTTTTTAAAACAATTTCAAATGGAATCGCCACCAAAATATTTTTTTGTAAAAGATGCGTTTGAAAAACTTTTTTCTTTGAAAACAGTCTGCTAATCAAGAAAGTTCGCAAGTTTTATTATGCGTACATGGCGAAGGCGTGTTAGGCACCCACAACATCAAGGGAAAAAAAAACGAGAAGACAAAAATGTGCAACTTATAAATACCCTAAACCCATAATAAACACATGCCAGCATAAAAAACAAAGACGTAAGAGCACAAAAAAGAGATGCTACAAAAAATTATTTACAAAATGCAATACAGTATTTACAAACTAAAAGAAAAATAAAGCCCAAAAGAGAAAAGAGAACGTTGGTATTTACATGGTTTTGAACTTGACCTAGGAAAATCTCGAGCCTACGTACCTTAAATAGGGACCAAAGTCCATGAAATTTGAAATGGGGTAGAAAAACACCTTTGTGTGTTTAATTGAATTTTAAATTGGCTCTCTCTTGTGATAGAGAAACAAATAAGAAAAATGAAACCTCAGCGCGTTGGCTTTTAACAATAAAATTTCAATTTACCTCAATTGTTTCTTCTCTTTATTTTTATTTTTATTTTTGATTTTTGAAAATGGCATTATATATATATATAAAAGGCTAGATTGGTCTTTGGAATATCCAATTGGCGACAAGATAAACTGTTGAAACCTAAAAAAGAGCATTATATGCATAAAAAAACACTATTAAAAAAAAATATTTATATACGAAATAATTCAATCTCTAAAATATGAAATTTTTGTCTCTAATTGTATTAGAGACAAAATTTATTCTGTCATCGCTAACTATTTAAAAACACTTTTTTCATCTTTAAAATAAAAAATTTTTGTGTCTGACATTAACACTAAGGAAAACAAATTATGTCTCTGTTATTAGAGACAAAATTTTTATTTTATCTCTATTATTAGAGACAAAAAATTTATTCCATCTCTAATAATTAGAGATGGATTTTTATTGTCAGTCCAAATAAAATTTTATCTCTAAATTAACAAAAATAATTTCAATTTTTAATTTTATTTTTTAAATTATTCAAAACTATTAATTATTTTGTAAATGATTATTTACCATTAAAAGTATAAATCTAAAAAAGAATTCAACAATTTTGGATCAAAAAATATATCATATTATATTAATACTTAATATAAAATTATCAATGAATAATATAAAACATATAATGTAATTTTAAGATTTTTATTTATCAACAGTGTCACTAATTTTTCTATTGTCACCATCTTCTTCTTCTTCAAGTCAAGCTGACAACTTCTTATATTATTATCTATTATGAAATGTTTGAACATCTAAACTTATTCTTTAACTTTTTATTTAAACATCAAATATTCGTCTTCACTTTATTGAAACCGAATAAATAGAGTCTCAACTTTTGTATTCATAGTGATAACTTGTTCTTTTAATACTTCAACAAATTCAAGAGTCAAAGATTTAAAAAAAAAAAGTTGCTGCTAATATATTATTAATATATGTGATCCCAACTCATATATTCATCCTTTGTTGTTTATGCCTCCATCCACTTGTGATATTTAGAAACTTCTATCTTGTTCCTAGGCGTATACGAGCTAGAGATCTCAAACCATATATCCTGCTCATGTCTCCATCCACATAATTAATTTAAATACAAATGTTTAATGTAATATAATTAGTTACATTTAAAAAAATAATTAATTATAAATAAAATTAATTAATTTTAACACAACGAAAATTCACTATAAGTGTTTATTGTATATCCACATATATGATTTTTACACTGAATTTATTATAACCGATCTCTTCGTTGATATCCTATTTGATAAGAATAAAAAAGAATATAGTTAAAATTATAAAAAAAAAAATTTAAAAGTAATACTAATTACTCTTTGAATTTACATAAATATAATTACATCAATAAATTATTATCACGATGATTGCGATAGTAATATAAAAAAGGACATGCTAATCTATGGAAACTTGTGACCAGCACAAATAAATGGAATACTTCCAAAGGAAGCATATATGCTAATAAGGACAGACACTAACTAAAAGAAATGTTACACAAAGAAAAACCCTTCAAAATCTATCTATACTCCTAATTAGGATAATGGATTATCAAACGAGAATACCCAGATGAGAAATGGGGAAAGCATATACATTCCTCCTCCAATATACACATTTCTGAGATAGGAAATGTGGAAGGCTTCTGCATCTAACTTACGTTTAAGTATACTCAGACAAACCCAGATAGGATTTAAGAATTTTATCACAAACCCAGAAAAGAATTGGATCTTCTTCAAATATTGAAGCCCGTGTCCCAAAATATGCTTCTATCAAAGAAATAGAACAATAAAGACTTCAATCCAGCCTAGTAGACGAGAAAAGGAATGCAGATACAGCTTACATTTGGGAATTCGAATAGCAGCTTTGAGAAAAAGCTGTGGGGAATAACCCAGAACGTAGATTTGAGCTTGGGTCTTCGTAGCCCCTCTGATTTCGACGCCCTATCTTCTCTAGGCTTCGTCAATGGCTATGTATAAGTAGGGCAGAAGGAAAGAGACAAGCTTTGGTTGGCTCCTATTTCGAATTTTGAAAGCGACGACAAGTTCTGTAGAAATTTTCCAGTTAACGGCTGTGATTTATTTGATACAAATGGCATCGTGATACGGGCAGATCAAATTTTTTAGCGTGAACAAATGGCGGGAACAGGGAAATGGGAATCATAGTCTACTTGCAAAATTGTTTGAATAAAAAAATAGGTTTAATGGCATTTTTAAATTTTTTTTATTTAAAAATTTGTGTGAATTTAATTTTTTATAATTTATAATAAAAATTTAATTTCTTTAATTTTAATAAATTAGTTAAAATAATTTATTTATTTAATTTATTATCTATTCATATATTAATCTATCACATATAATAATTGATGACTATATAATTAAATAACATGAGTCTTTAAAAATATATTAATAATAAATTTAATAATATACACATTGTGTATATATATAATAGATTAATAATATAATAAACGTTAAATTTAATATAAAAATTATTTTATTTTATCTATCAAGAATTAAAATTTTAAATTTATATTATAAATTATAGTCGTATTTTTTAAAATAAAAAAAGTACAATTAAACAAAAAAAATATAAAAATACAATTTAATTTATATTATAAATTATAGACGTATTTTTAAACTTTTTTTAAAAAAGAAATCTAATTTTTTTGTTTTTGAATTTTGAAAAGAGAGAAATTTATAGTTAAATTTTTTACTTTTAAAAAAATTTTCTTTTGAATTGTCAAAGAGAAAAATATCTAGTATTTTTTTGAGATTTCAAACAGAGAGAAAGTTTATTTTATTTTTGAAAATTTTTAAGAACATAACTTTTTAAATTTTTTAAAATTTTTAAAAGTGATATATGGACAAAGATAAAAGATTTTGATGCTTGGCATTTTTCTTCCCATAGAGATGTTTCACGAGAAGAAGTTGGAACTCGCGACCAAAAATTCTTCCATAAAGATGCTTTACGTGATAGAGCTAGAACTCGTAGCCTCGATTTTAGATTAACTTTTAAAGTGTGTATTTTTTTTTTTTTGTGCTACTTTTTTAGCTCTTATTTTTAATATTTGTATTGCATTTTTTTGCCTTGCACCTTTTTTTTTATTCTTATGCTATTTTGTATATCTTTTTTTTGCAGAAGTTCTTGTTTGGTTTTTTTTTTCATTTTTATTTTTCTAACAAAGAAAAAAAATGACATAGATAATTACATGACAACTTTATATATATAACATGTTTCAAATAACATAATTAATAAAATCAACTGCATTATAAATGGTTTTTGTGATCTGAAAATAATTTCAATCAACTACATAATGATGAAAGAACGTTGCAAAAAAGATGAGAGAGCAGCAACAAACCTGCAAATAAATAAATAAATAAAACTCTCTAATTTATGATAGAATTATGAAAAAAAAAAGCATTTAATTAAGATAGTAAAAAATTAAGGAAGTATTGACATTAATACTAATATTAAAAAAATCTTATAATTTCAATGCCAAAAAATCACAATGATTTCAAACATGGATAATATATAAATTTTCATTATTCCTATTTTTGATTTGCTTACAATTTCTATACAAATTGAAAATTATAAAATTCTACTTTTAAATTTGTTTTTATTATATTTTGGAAAAAAAAATTGCATGATAATCAAAATTTTAATGTCATTATCATATATACACCAAAACGAATTTTATACATTTGATAATAAAAAGTAATAAAATAAAAATATTATATTAAAAATATGCATATGTTAAAAACAATACTCTAAAGAAACAAAACATATTTTTTTGGCCAATAAAACAAAATATAGTTATATTGTAATTATAAATTTTTAACGCTATGGAGCTCCTTGATAAATTTAGCCTCCGGTTTCACATTTATTCTATAGATTTTTTACAAATATTTAATTATCTTAATTTAAATATTATTTTGTAATTAAAATTAATTTTAATTTTTATAAATCATTTAGGATAAAAAATTAATGAATTAAATATTGAGTGTCACGGCCCCAAATGATGGAACACATGACCGGCACGGCATAAGGGTTTCCCCCTAGCCGTAAGCCTAACACATAGCATGCACAACCATTCAGCACACAATCCAGTACATAATAAATATAACTGGCCACATACGCCACATCCAATATCAGAAAATACTGTATATATATATATATATATATATATATATATATATATATATATATATATATATATATATATATATATTTCATGAATCCAACATCCTTGATTCAACTTGGCCCATGGCCTCATAGTACAAACATTATTGTAAAACGTAAAACCATTTTTCAAACAACACAAGAAGCGAGGATCCTGCCTGTATGTTCATGGAGATACACTAGACATACACTTAAACTATACAACCAATACAACGGAGTGCCCAAACTGAGGCTCACCAATACTATATTTAGCCTCCTATGGAGCTGTAGCTGGATCAGTGTTTCTTTGACTATCTGTGGGGAGAAAACAGAAGAGGGATGAGATTACCACATCTCAGTGAATGGATAAATCATATTATAACATAAACAGAGCAAACTAAGCACGAATATTTCGCAATTAATTAAATAATTGAAATTAAAGTATAGAAAACATTAAACATTTAACCGTAATTTATTGAAAGAATGCTAAATAGTTCAAATGATAAATCAGGATTAAATCAATAACTGTAAGCAAATCAATTATGCATGGTAAGTAATAAATGAAGATACTTATGCAAGAACCATGATGAATGAGGTATTTTAAAAATATTTAATCTTTAAGAAAAATGCACTAATTTATTGGAGGTCTTTCCTAACAGATCTATCATCTCCCCCAAGCACACAGCAAGGGTAGGGTAATCACTGTAGGCGTAGACATAAGTCCACCCTAAATTTTGTGTCTTAGGCAGTCATATGCCCGTCACAATATCCTAGGCCGAAGCCGTAACATGATCAAGGTGCACCAGGACTAGCACTACCTGCGGCTAGCTAACAGTGATCTAAAAGGGTCCCTCCAATAGAAAACATTTGAAATATGCTATTCAGAGAGGTTAAAGTAAAACATTTCAATAACTTTACAATAAAGCTATAATTCTCCATCTAGCTCTTTTCATGCATAAAATTTCGTTCTATAATATATCTCATCCATGAATTCCCATGGAGACCTTTACAATCATAAATTTTCCCTTTTAAACATAGATCGTCCGTAGACGTCACATAGATGCTCATCATGCATTAAATCATTTCATGGCTAACTTAGTTCATTTCTATGACTAAGTTCGCATTTCTATAAATCTAGCTCAAATGGAGAATTAATAGTCTAGATGCTTGCCCTGCATACCTAGGGTTCAACTAGGATTGAAATTTACAATTTCTAACATGGTTGGAACATATTGGTTTTCAAAGCAGTAAAACAATTTAACATACATTCCAACTAGTTAAAATCATACGAGAGAGTTATAAATCAAATTCCTAAAACATGCGCTATAGTATGAAAAACCCACTCACCGTACTAGAAGTCCAACAACGAGAATTTCACCTCGTGGTGGCTCAATAACCTAGAAAATATAGACATAATATGAAAATTAGATAAATTCTAAACGTCACTATTCACGCCGGAAAACACTATTCACTCGCCGAAAAATACTATTCATGCCGAAACCTAAAAGCCCCATATTCGATTCTAAAGCTATCTACGGGAAGAATTTCGGTAAAAACGAAGCCTAAAACGCAATTGGACGAAGTTTTACCTTTGGAGGTACTATTCACGCGATTTTCTGGCGACCTTCCGGCGACTTTCCGGCGAAATTGATCGGTGGGTTTTGAAGTACTCGTTGCCACGAGTCCAACAGTCCATACGGTTCGTCAATCGGAGGTCCGTAACTCCAGATATGAGGGTTTGAAATTCGAAGGGGAAAAGGGAAAAATGGGGGGGCTGTGGGTTTTTTTTTTCTCTGCTCTCTGCCTCTGGTTCCGTATGCACATATATGTGCTGATGCTACAGTAAAAAATATTTTTTTTTAATTATTAAATAATTTATAATAAGATTTTCTTTTATAAAAAAATTCATATAAATTCCGTTTTTCATCATAAAATATCCTAAAAATTTCTAAAAATTTCCTTTCTCATAAATCTTTAGTTAAACTCTCACATCATAATTTTTCTTGATAAAAATAGTAATAAAACAAATTTCTAAACAAATATCTTTATTTATATTAAAAGAAAGAGTATTTCTAAAAATACTATAAAAATTCAATAGAAGCCGGTATAATTATTTTAAGCAACACAATACTTCTTTTACTTAAAAATTCACTTACTTTTAACAAATCATAATTATTTCTACATAATAAAAATATATTTGCTTATAGCGTGCCAAAACATAACTTCTAATATATTTTTTTTCTATGTAATAAATATACATATTTTCTACGGTTCTTATCTCTATTGTCAAAATTCTCTCTTTTATTTTAAATTTCCTTTTCATTAAATTTTACAGTTATTACATTCTTCCCCCCTTAAAGAAATTCGGTCCCCGAATTTTACAAAAACTAACAACATGAAAACATTTGACTACTCTTGAAACAGCTGAGGATACTTCTCTCTCATGACATCCTCTACTTCCCACGTAGCTTCCTCCTTGGAATGATTCTGCCAAATCACCTTCACTGTAGGGATATCCTTAGATCTCAATTTTTTCACTTGTCTATCAACAATGGCCACGGGTTTCTCTTCATAGGCCAACTTGTCATCCAAAAGGATTTCTTGCGGTTGAATCACATGAGATGGGTCGGGTAGATACTTCCTCAACATCGAGACATGGAAGACTGGATGCACTTCACTCAACCCAGGTGGTAGGGCTAGGCGGTATGCCACTGCTCCTACCCTATCCAGAATTTTAAAAGGTCCAATATACCTCGGGATTAACTTCCCTTTCCTACCAAACCGCATGATTCCCTTCATGGGTGAAACTCTGAGGAACACGTGATCGCCTAGAGAAAACTCCAACTCCCGACGCCTATGGTCCACATAAGACTTCTGACGACTTTGTGCAGTTAAAAGCCGTTCCCTTATCAGCTTAACCTTCTCTATGGCATCTTGCACCAAGTCTGGCCCTAGCAGCTTGACTTCTCCAACTTCAAACCATCCAACGGGAGATCGGCATCTTCTCCCATAAAGAGCTTCAAAAGGTGCCATCTGAATACTGGCTTGATAACTGTTGTTGTATGCAAACTCAGCTAATGGCAGGTATCCTTCCCAACTGCCACCAAAATCCAATATACATGCTCTAAGCATATCCTCCAGAATTTGAATCGTGTGTTCTGACTGGCCATCTGTTTGGGGATGAAAAGCGGTGCTTAGATCCAACCTCGTCCCCAAAGCTTCTTGAAAAGCTTTCCAAAACCTTGCCGTAAACTGTGGACCTCGGTCAGATATGATGGATACAGGGACTCCATGTAATCTGACGATCTCATTCAGATACAGGTTTGCATACTGAGCCGCATTAAAGGTAGTCTTCACTGGTAAGAAGTGGGATGACTTGGTCATTCGATCTACTGTCACCCATACTGAGTCATAACCCTTAGGGGTCCTCGGTAACCCTGTAACGAAGTCCATAGTAATCCTTTCTCACTTCCACTCTGGTATCTCAATCTGCTGGTGCAAACCGGCAGGCTTCTGGTGTTCAGCTTTCACCTGCTGACAAACCAAGCATTGAGCCACAAAGTTTGCTACATCCTTCTTCATCCCATTCCACCAATACAAGTCCTTGAGGTCACTGTACATCTTATTTGTTCCTGGGTGGATAGTATAGGCTGATTGATGTGCCTCCTCCAAAATCTGCTTCCTCAAGCTATCCACATCGGGTACACACAAGCGCTTCCTATATCTTAACACTCCTTCAGCATCCACGCTGAATTTAGAAGTCTGATTATTACTGGATTCATCCTTGAGCTTGCACAGTTTGGCATCCTTGTCCTGATCTACCTTAATCTGCTCAACCAGTGGAGAGTGTAGTTGCATGTGGGCTAACAACACCCCTGACTCCTTCACTTCAAAGCGCATCCCCTCACCTTCTAGCCGATGAATATCCCTTACCAACGGCCTCCGGAGTAGGGTAATATGGGCTAGACTCCCCATCGACTTCCTGCTCAAAGCATCTGCTACCACATTGGCCTTGCCTGGGTGGTACAAGATAGTGCAGTCATAGTCCTTCTCCAACTCCATCCACCTTCTCTGTCTCAAGTTAAGATCTCTTTGTTGAAAGATGTACTTGAGACTCTTGTGGTCCGTGTAAATCTCACAGGGTTCACCATAGAGATAGTGCCTCCAAATCTTCAAGGCAAAGACCACTACCGCCATCTCCAGATCATGTGTAGGATAGTTCTGTTCGTGCTTCCTGAGCTGCCTAGATGCGTAGGCTACAACATGACCATTCTGCATTAACACACAACCCAAGCCCACCCTTGAGGCGTCACAATATACTGAGTATCCTCCAGTGCCCGTTGGGATAGTTAGAACTGGGGTTGTGGTTAGACACTTTTTCAAGGTCTGGAAACTTTCTTCGCATACATCCGACCACTCAAACTTAACTCCCTTCCTGGTTAATCTGGTCAAAGGAGCAGCAATTCTGGAGAAATCCTTGATGAACCTCCGGTAATACCCTGCTAGACCCAAGAAACTTCGGATCTCCGTCACACTAGCTGGGCGAGGCCATTGCTGTACTGCCTCTACCTTCCCGGGGTCTACTTGAATGCCATCCTTCGTGACTACATGCCCCAGAAACATAACACTGTCCAACCAGAACTCACACTTAGAGAGCTTGGCATACAACTGCTGATCCCTCAAAATCTGCAGAATGACCCGTAGGTGCTGTTCATGCTCCTCATGGTCTTTAGAATAAACCAAGATGTCATCAATGAACACAATGACAAACTGATCTAAGAATGGCTTGAACACCCTGTTCATCAAGTTCATAAAAGCAGCTGGTGCATTAGTTAGTTCAAAAGACATAACTAAAAACTCATAATGACCATAACGGGTCCTAAAAGCCGTCTTGGAAATATCTTCCTTCTTGATCCTCAACTGATGATACCCTGACCTCAGATCAATCTTGGAGAAACATTTCACTCCTTGAAGTTGATCGAACAGATCATCAATCCTGGGTAAAGGGTAGTTGTTGCGCACTGTTAGCTTATTCAGTTGCCGATAGTTAATGCAAAGACGCAAAGACCCATATTTCTTCTTCACAAAAAGAATTGGAGCACCCCATGGAGAGGTACTCGGCCTGATGAAGCCCTTATCTAACAAATCCTGCAACTGACTCTTTAGCTCCTTAAGCTCTGTGGGTGCCATCTTGTAAGGCGGTATAGAAATTGGTCGAGCCTCTGGAATAAGGTCAATACCAAACTCTATCTCCCGTTCAGGAGGTAATCCTGGCAACTCTTCTGGGAAGACATCCAGGAATTCTCTTACCACTGCCATCTTGTCTACATCCGGTACCTTCCCATCCACATCTCTAACATATGCCAAATATCCCTGGCATCCCTTCTTCAACATCTTCTGAGCACCCAAGACTGATATCAGGTTACTTGGAGCTTTACTTCGATCACACTGGAACCGGAAAGGAACTTCACTTGGAAGGTTGAACTTGATTGCCTTCTCATAGCAATCCAAGGTAGCATAACATGCTGCCAACCAATCCATTCCTAGGATTACATCAAAGTCGACCATGTCTAGGATGATCAAATCAGCAGATGTCTCCCTATCACCTACTGACACTTTACATGATTTGCATACATGCTCTACTGGCAAATAATCACCGACCGGGGTGGTTACAAAGAAAGGGGCAGCCATCCTAATCGGATCTTTACCCAAACTCTTAGCAAAAATAGGGGAAACATAGGAATATGTAGACCCGGGGTCAAACAAAACATATGCTTCATGTAGGCAAACTGAAAGAGTACCTGTCATGACCGCATTTGAAGCTTGTGCATCCTGCCTGGTAAGAGCAAAAATCCTCGGTTCACCTCGGCCTGCTTGGTTTTGACCTCGGCCCATCATCCCTCTACCAGTACCTCTGCTACTTGTTTGGCCCGGTATAGTCCTTAGAGGCTGAGCTGCCACTGGGGTTGGTAGCAAAGCTGGTCGAGTTGGCCCTTGGCTTGAGCCATACAACTGAGGACATTCCCTCTTCATGTGTCCAGGTTGGTGGCAATGATAGCAAACAATCATCTCCCTGCGGCACTGACCAAAATGATGGTTGCCACAAATAGGGCATTGTGGCCTGTTCTGCTGAATGGCTCTTGGTCCTGGTTGTCCTGGATACCTGGTGTTTCCCTGGCTAAGACCTAGCCTACCACTTGCATCTGGTCTCTGGTTGGGGTTCCCAACATTCTGTGGTGCTGGGCGCTGCTGGCTCTGGAATCGAGGTCCTTGGGAATGAGAACTTTGCCCTCCTTTGGAGCTCCCGTCTCTATCTCTCTTTCTCAGCTTGGCACTCTCGACATCGGCCAAATGCCTAGTCTCCATCATTCTTGCACAGTCCACAGCCTCTGCATAGTTCGGGAATTGCTTCATCTGGGGTGCCACTGATTTAAACAATGCTGGCACCAACCCCTGGATAAATTTCCTGATCATGTCCCTTTCAGTAGGGACTATGTGCGGTGCATACGGCATCAGCTGTGTAAAGCGGTAGTCATACTCCGTGACTGACATACCAGGAGTTTGCTTCAATTCCACAAATTCCTGACAATTGGCATCTCATATACTCTGAGGCACAAACCTCTCCATAAAAACTTCCTTGAACTCTGGCCATCTCAAAGGTGGCGCTGTAGCTCCCCTTCCGCGCATCATGGTCTTGAACCATACCTGCGCTACGCCAGACAACTGGAAGGCTGCCAATTCTACTGAGCGAATCTCTGGACACTTAAGAACCTCGCAGATCTTCTCAGTAGCCTCTATAAACTCCTGGGGATCTTCACTGGCCAACAACCCCTTAAAGGTTGGCGGTTTCAGCTTCAGGAACTCAGATAGTTCCACTTCCCTCTCAGCGGGTCTCACCTGCCTCTCCACGGACCTAACTGGTTTTGGAACGGAGGTAGTTGTTTCGGGCTGTTGTGGGTCCCTTCTATCTTGCCCATCCCTTCTCTCAGCTAGATTTTCTATTGCCCGCTGCATACCCTGCATGGTTACCAGCATCTGGGCTATCACATCATCCCGGGGGTGAGAAGACATTTCTCCCGTCCTGGGAGTTTCAGCTTGCTCACTTCTTAACTCAGTTTGTTCGGCTGCTTCAGCAACCCTTACACCCCTGCCACTGCCTCTAGGTCGGCCTCTGCCACGACCTCTACCTCGGCCTCTGCCACGACCTCTACCTCGGCCTCTAGGCACAGGTACTGCGGACTGAGCAGACTCTTCAGCCATCTACTCTTGAACCGTGGGTTGCCTAACCTTTGATCTTGTTCTTGGTGGCATTTCGCTATAAAACAGAAATAGCCCAACCATCACTTAACCATACCAACATAGCATACTATAAACTGACTAACTTAAACAAAAAGACAACATTCTATCGAACCCCTTTAGTAGCACCGTGAGTATAAGCATGTCCGGATTCATACCCATACTCAAAGTCCTACCTAAAGGTCCGTTACTCCATGAACACAGGGAAACCTAACGCTCTGATACCATATTTTTCACGGCCCCAAATGATGGAACACATGACCGGCACGGCATAAGGGTTTCCCCCTAGCCGTAAGCCTAACACATAGCATGCACAACTATTCAGCACACAATCCAGTACATAATAAATATAACTGGCCACATACGCCACATCCAATATCAGAAAATACTGTATATATATATATATATATATATATTTCATGAATCCAACATCCTTGATTCAACTTGGCCCATGGCCTCATAGTACAAACATTATTGTAAAACGTAAAACCATTTTTCAAACAACACAAGAAGCGAGGATCCTGCCTGTATGTTCATGGAGATACACTAGACATACACTTAAACTATACAACCAATACAACGGAGTGCCCAAACTGGGGCTCACCAATACTATATTTAGCCTCCTATGGAGCTGTAGCTGGATCAGTGTTTCTTTGACTATCTGTGGGGAGAAAACAGAAGAGGGGTGAGATTACCACATCTCAGTGAATGGATAAATCATACTATAACAGAAACAGGGCAAACTAAGCACGAATATTTCGCAATTAATTAAATAATTGAAATTAAAGTATAGAAAACATTAAACATTTAACCGTAATTTATTGAAAGAATGCTAAACAGTTCAAATGATAAATCAGGATTAAATCAATAACTGTAAGCAAATCAATTATGCATGGTAAGTAATAAATGAAGATACTTATGCAAGAACCATGATGAATGAGGTATTTTAGAAATATTTAATCTTTAAGAAAAATGCACTAATTTATTGGAGGTCTTTCCTAACAGATCTATCATCTCCCCCAAGCACACAGCAAGGGTAGGGTAATCACTGTAGGCGTAGACATAAGTCCACCCTAAATTTTGTGTCTTAGGCAGTCATATGCCCGTCACAATATCCTAGGCCGAAGCCGTAACATGATCAAGGTGCACCAGGACTAGCACTACCTGCGGCTAGCTAACAGTGATCTAAAAGGGTCCCTCCAATAGAAAACATTTGAAATATGCTATTCAGAGAGGTTAAAGTAAAACATTTCAATAACTTTACAATAAAGCTATAATTCTCCATCTAGCTCTTTTCATGCATAAAATTTCGTTCTATAATATATCTCATCCATGAATTCCCATGGAGACCTTTACAATCATAAATTTTCCCTTTTAAACATAGATCGTCCGTAGACGTCACATAGATGCTCATCATGCATTAAATCATTTCATGGCTAACTTAGTTCATTTCTATGACTAAGTTCGCATTTCTATAAATCTAGCTCAAATGGAGAATTAATAGTCTAGATGCTTGCCCTGCATACCTAGGGTTCAACTAGGATTGAAATTTACAATTTCTAACATGGTTGGAACATATTGGTTTTCAAAGCAGTAAAACAATTTAACATACATTCCAACTAGTTAAAATCATACGAGAGAGTTATAAATCAAATTCCTAAAACATGCGCTATAGTATGAAAAATCCACTCACCATACTAGAAGTCCAACAACGAGAATTTCACCTCGTGGTGGCTCAATAACCTAGAAAATATAGACATAATATGAAAATTAGATAAATTCTAAACGTCACTATTCACGCCGGAAAATACTATTCACTCGCCGAAAAATACTATTCATGCCGAAACCTAAAAGCCCCATATTCGATTCTAAAGCTATCTACGGGAAGAATTTCGGTAAAAACGAAGCCTAAAACGCAATTGGACGAAGTTTTACCTTTGGAGGTACTATTCACGCGATTTTCCGGTGACCTTTCGGCGACTTTCCGACGAAATTGATTGGTGGGTTTTGAAGTACTCGTTGCCACGAGTCCAACAGTCCAGACGGTTCGTCAATCGGAGGTCCGTAACTCCAGATATGAGGGTTTGAAATTCGAAGGGGAAAAGGGAAAAATGGGGGGACGTGGGTTTTTTTTTCTCTGCTCTCTGCCTCTGGTTCCGTATGCACATATATGTGCTGATGCTACAGTAAAAAATATTTTTTTTAATTATTAAATAATTAATAATAAGATTTTCTTTTATAAAAAAATTCATATAAATTCCGTTTTTCATCATAAAATATCCTAAAAATTTCTAAAAATTTCCTTTATCATAAATCTTTAGTTAAACTTTCACATCATAATTTTTCTTGATAAAAATAGTAATAAAAAAAATTTCTAAACAAATATCTTTATTTATATTAAAAGAAAGAGTATTTCTAAAAATACCATAAAAATTCAATAGAAGCCGGTATAATTATTTTAAGCAACACAATACTTCTTTTACTTAAAAATTCACTTACTTTTAACAAATCATAATTATTTCTACATAATAAAAATATATTTACTTATAGCGTGCCAAAACATAACTTCTAATATATTTTTTTCTATGTAATAAATATACATATTTTCTACGGTTCTTATCTCTATTGTCAAAATTCTCTCTTTTATTTTAAATTTCCTTTTCATTAAATTTTACGGTTATTACATTGAGCTTGAAAACTTTAATTATGAAAAAATATCTCATTATTTTAATTTAAATTAATTTAATAATTAGAAATGAAATTAGAGGCAAAAAGTTCAGAGATAAAATTAATTCTGCCTCTAACAAATAAAGATAGAAAATTTAAAAACGAAAAAATTTTATTTTTAATTTTTGTCTTTAAAATAATAGTTCGTTTAATAAAAAAAAATTTAAAGATGAAAATATTAGAATCAGAATATTTTTATCTCTAAATCTGTTTTTATTTAATAAAAATATTTTTTTGTCTTTAAATTTAAAAGTTTGTCTTTATTAATGATAAAAAAAATTCATTTTTAATTTTTGTCTCTAAATTAATTTTTTTAGTAGTGAAATATATAAAAATTGAATATAAAGATAGCGGTAATACGCTTAAAAAAGTGTGCAATACCCCTAATTCATTTCAAATTCCTTTCTCACCATTACTATTGAGTAGCTTTGAGGGACAAGAGAGAAAACCAACTTTGATAATTTCATAAAATACACAACAGTATGTAAATAAACTAGTGGTATAATTATGTATCTCTACGCATGAATTACATTTTAATCTGAAACCAAAAACAAAAATAATAACAAATCCTAAAATTAATTTAAACAAGTCAATACAAAATATGTCCATTAGTTTATATATGCTTGGCTTCGATGCTCTAAGTGCAACATCCTCGGGGTCCTAAATTGCCCTGTTGGTAGTGACAAATCAGATGCGTAAATCATGTGATGTCGATGTGACATAATCAATTAAAATGAGACTATTTTTAATGCGACGTGATCAATGCATTAGCTTAAACTAAATGATGTGAGCCTAATTAATTAGCATGGCATGTGTTTTTACATTAACTTGTGTCACGTCATTATTTGTATTATATTTATATTATTTGTATTTTTGCTTAAGAGTGGTAAGGAAAGTACATAGTTTGGTGTGTTACAAAAAAATCAAACTTAAAATATCAATTGATATTCATGTGCAACTATTATTGACTACAGCTAAATAAGGTTGAGCTAGAATTTCCTTCTCAAATAATTTAGGTCATTATTTAAAAAAAAGTAAACACATAATTTAATTTTTGAATTTACTAAATCATTATACTTTAATCCTTGAATTTAATTTATTACACAGTTTAGCCTCTGAATTTATCAAATATCAGACAATTTAGTCATTCCGTTATCTCTAAATTAATTGTTTGCTGACGTGGCCTGTTAAGTGCTTACGTGACACGTTAAATGTCAACTAATCATTCCACATTAGCGTTGACTCAGCTTACAAAAATAGTAAATACACAATTTAGTCCCTGAATTTATTAGATTCCTACAATTTAATTCTTAAATTAAGTCATCGTACAATTTAATCTTCGAATTTATCAAAGATTAAACAATTTAGTCATTCTATTATTTTTACACTAACTTATTATAATTTTTTCTCTAATTCATATATTTTAATGTTAAAAATTTTATAGTTGATATTTATTAGTTAACCCTCGTGATTATGTTTGAATATTGTTGTGTATTTTAATAAAATACTTCTTTTCTTGCAGATCATTTTACTTATCATGTTTTTCCTTTGGCGACAGGGAAAAATGTGCTTTAATTTATAGAAAATATTGTCACTCTGCTGCTAAATAGTTGATAGTATGAAGAAATTTTTTATTGAATTGTCAATACATTTACAACACTTCCCTTTTATTTGAATGCTTCTACAATTTCCCTTGCCTCGCAAAACGAATGCAATATTTAGTTCAACAACTTGAAGCAAACAATATTGTATGAAGTTGAGGGAACAATTTTATTTCAAAATTTTATAGATGAGTCAATACTAATGTGACATGATTAGTTAGCATTTAATGTATTTAACGTATCATGTAAACACTTAACAAATTATATTAGCAAACAATTAAGATAAAAATAACATAATGACTAAATTATTTGATGTTTGATAAATTTAAAAATTAAATTATATAATGACATGAATTTAGGGACTAAATTATAGGGATATAATAAATTAAAGGACTAAATTGTAGGGACATAATAAATTCAAGGACTAAATTGTATATTTATTCTTTTTTTAAGTTAAGTCAACACTGATGTGGCATGATCTAGATTAAATTGTCGGGATATAATAAGTTAAAGGACTAAATTGTAAAGACTTAATAAATTTAGAGACTAAATTATGTATTTATTCTCTTTTTTTAAAGCTGAGTCATTGTTAATGTGGCATGATTAATTGGCATTTAACGTGCCATGTCAGCATTTAACGCGTCACGTCAGCAAACAGTTAATGTAGAGATAACGGAAGGATTAAATTGTCTGATGTTTGATAAATTCGAAAACTAAACTATGCAATAAGTTAAATTCAGGGATTAAAGTATAATGACCTAATAAATTCAGAAACTAAATTGTGTATTTACTTTTTAAAAAAACATTGTATTTTTAACCGAATTTAACAAGAGTACAAACATATTATAAAAAGTATCTGTAGTAAAATGATGCAATAAAAAAGCTCAAAAGATAAAAGAGAAATTTTTTAAAATTTTACTAATTATCAATGTTTTTTAACAAAATACAAAAATAATGTACTTATATACTATGATTCCTATTTACTTTAAGAAACATAATTAAATTAATAAATTAAAATCAGAAAAATAGAAAAAATAAAAACAAAAAAAATAGAAAAAAGTCCAACTCCGTACCAAAAGGATGAATTTTGTAGGTCAAAATGACCTTAGCCTAGTTTCCCAAGTTAGGACTGTATAAGCTCACAAAGAGTTTTTCGTTGATATTTTATGAAATCCGTAATTTCACTCAGATTAAAAGTCAGGACTATTTGAATTTTGGATTGCACATTTGGGCTTTTGATGGCGGGCAATTTGATCCAATTACTCTTTTGCAACACGTTTCACATTATTGTTTTTTTTTTTTTTTTTTAAAAAAAGGAATTGCAGACCTGAAGAATAAAAGGTGAGTTAACTTAAATTATTTGTAGTTAACTCAAAGGGCTAATGCAAATGGAAGGTAAACAGTTAGGGAGAAGAGCATGAATACAGTTAATTTATCTTGATTCAGCCAATCACTTGGCCTATGTTGGCTCACGATAAATTTTTCACTATGTCAACTTGTTTTCACCCACTCACAAGTAATGCATTGCAAATGGCTTTCCGATAACCAATCCCAATGTAATAACTGTAAAATTTAATAAAAAATTTAAATAAAAAAAATTAAAAAAAGAGAGATAATTTCGAATATAGGGATAAAAATCGTAAAAAATATATATATTTACTATATGGATTAAAGAAGTACAAAGAAAATATGAAAATTTACGTTTTGACGTGTAATTTTTATTTTTAAATGAATATATTTTTATTTGTTTAAAAATAATTATGTCTTGTTAAAAGTAAGTAGACTTTTAAGTAAAATAATTATTTTTTTTATTAAAATAAGTATATTGGCCTCTAATGAATTTTTATTGTATTTTTAGAAATATTCTTTTTTTTAATATGAATAAAGATATATTTTTTTTTATTACGATTTTTATCAAGAAAAATCATGATTTAAGAATTTAACTAAATGTTTATGAGAATGAAAATTTTTAAAAATTTTTGAGATATTTTAGGATGAAAAACAGAATTTATATGAATTTATATAAAAAAAAACCTTATTATTCAATTATTAAATAATAATAGTTATTATTAAAAAAAATTTAAAGGGAAAGGGAATGTAGAAGACTTCGTTTGCAATTCTGAAAACTGAGAGAAGGAATAGTGAGTGAATAGTAACATTTAACTTTATCTCTAGATCTGGAGCGTCTATTGGCTTTCAATCTCAAAACTGAGGGTGCTATTGGATTCAGGACAAAGAATACTACAGTTTTGATCGATCAATTTTTCAAATCAGCTGTTGAATCGATGTAAATCTGAAGTAAAAAATCTCAAAGAAAGACAAATTCTGAAACTTTTACTTAGAGACCTCCAATTGAATTTTTGACACCGTAGATGGATTCAGAAGTTAGATAAACCTTAGGATATGAATATTTTCGATCATCTGACAAATTTTGGTTTGTCGTGAATAGTATTTTCTGGTAGTGAATAGTGACCAAATTCTCAAAGTTGTTTTTTGAATTTTTGGACCCTCCGGATATGTTTTTGAAGTCAATTTGATCAAATAGAGATTAGAAAAAATACATTTTAGGGCTATCCAATCTGAAACTCTTACCTTGTGAGTAAATGATTCTTCCTATGGGCCCTATACTCTTCTTAATATTTAAGCATGTATATGATTATATTTATGAAATATTTACACTTATATATGTTCCAGATGTTTTCACATGAATTATATTGATGCATACCATGATTTTATTAACGTACTTACAACATTACTTATGAATATGAATTTGAACAGAGATGATTTTGAAATGCGGGTCACATATGGATGAAATTCTGAATTGTGATTTTCAATGTGATAAGTTTAAAAAGAAAGAGTACATCCATATGTTGACCTAAGAGGTCATAGGAGGTATTATCTGCTCACTCAGTTGTAAAATTCACTATACGTGGTTTATATGTTTTATAGATAAAGACATAGAGTTTGGTCCTACAGCATCTTAATCGACTAGGTGTCGTATTTCCTTGGTGAGTCTAAATTGTTTCTGGGCTCTCAGTGTTTAAATTGGAATTAAATGTACTCTAGAGTTGCTCTGAACGCCACAAGCAGGATCCCTGCTTCTACTGTGATTTTGATGTTTATGGATTTTGTCTGTATATGGTATATGTATGGGAGAATCTATATGTATCTGTTTTTATGATAAATGTAACATCCCTAATTTCGTTTCTTTTATTGATAAAAGTACATAAATATTTAATTAAAAAAAATAAAATTTATTAGATAATATTTTAGATATCTAAGGAAATATAATCCTTAAAAATTCTTCACCTTATGTATATGCATAGAAAATGTTTCTAACATTAAGAGAACAAATAAAGAGGGAAAACCTAATAGAAAAAAAAATTAGAAATAACATACTAAAGAGATGCAAAATTCTTAGATAAGGAAGGTAAATTTTTAGAAACAAATAAAGGTCTTAAAATTTCAAGAACATTGGATTAGGGTAATTTTTCCTAATTCAAGAACTAGAGTTACTAAGTTTAAAATCTTTACCCATACATTATACTTTTACCTATGGACACTTCATATAGAGTTTTTTCACTTCACATAATTTTTTAGCAAGCCCATTGGATAACCTAAGTAAGAAATAAAACATAGACTTGTATTAGGATATAGTAATTGGACCAATAGCCAAAAAATTATGAAAATGTGACCAAACCCTCTAAGAAAGATAGAATTTTATCCAAACCAAAATAAGCCCAAATCCAAGAGAAAAAATAAAATAAAATAAATTAGGTTATGATGTAATAATGTAATAATAATAAAGATTAGGTTACATGGCATTAAGACAAAAATTTAACAAGTGGTGTGATTCTACATTCATAATTTTGGCAAGTGGCATAATAATATAAGGCTTTAGGACAAAAATATCTATATCCTACACTCATAATTTTAGCAAGTGGTATGATAATACATGGCATTAGGACAAAACATTTCTATCCCACACAAATAATATCAACCAAATAATGGTGATTCAAGGGCTAGAAATTTGCCACCTAAAAAGGTAAACCTATCATACTTGTTTAAGAGAAAAGAAAATGGAAATGAATCTCTAAATCAAAGGGACCTTGTCCTTTATCTTAAGAACATATCATCATAATTTTCAAAATACAAATCTCCTTTTCCTATGCATATCTTGACTAAGGAAGAGGAAGATAAGAACATAAGTTGTTTGTTTTCCAAAAATTCAATAAAGTGTATCCTAATTGTGATAAGGTAGACCCATGATCATGAAAGGTGTATTATTTGGTGGTCTATTTAAGTAAAACCCACCCCTACAACATTTTAATTTCGTCCAAGTGAGGAAGAGAGAGAAATAGAAGCAAGGTAGAGTGAGGAAAGGAGAGAAAGAGAGGAGAAGAAAGGAAGGAAGAAGAAGGAGAAGTTCAGAAGGCTAAGTACTCAAGGTAAGTTACCTTAATCTCCACTTGAATCCATTTTTCTTCTTCATCCTTGAGGTTCAAAAACTCACCCTCCTTCTCTTACCTAAGCTGCTAGAAAAGTTAAAGGAAGGGAGGAATCTTGCTACTTCTTTCAAGAGGAAACAAGAAAACCAATTTACTAAGTGAGTTAGGGAGATTCTTAGGTAAGTTTAACAATATTTATTTTTGAAGAAAACTTTTAAAACTTAAAATATTTATATAAGATTTTAATCTTAGAACTTTGATGATTGGTCATGGATGTTGTTATATCATGTTACATATTGATCTTGCATGTGATGTATGTTTGAATACTTAGGTTGGTGTAGATAGTTCTGCATGGATATGACTATGGGTGGCAGAATTTTAAGCTTTTGTGTTTTAATTTCTGGGAACAATCTATAAGGAATTAAAATAAATGGTTAACATATGAATTAAAGATATATATGTCACGGATTGTTAGCCACTAGAATCATTCAATTTAGAGTTCATATGAGGTAGATATGTTCCGATTAGTAAACAAAGGTCAAAAAATGGTTAATCAGGGAAGAATATGTTAGGATAGCTTCGGTGTTTTAATTTCTGAGAACATTCTATAAGGAATTAAAATAACTGATTAACATATAAATTATATATTTATGTGTCACGGATGTTTAGCCACTAGAATCACTTAATTTTGAATTCTTATGTGGGAGATATAGTCAGATTAGTAAGTAAAGGTTAGAACCTACCCGAGAAGAAATAATATTGAATTTAAGGGAGTAATAATACCAATATTTATTACTATTTTTCTGATATGATTAATATAATAGTTTTAGATAATTGTCTTAGCTTTCCATAACCACCAAGATCGCCTCATTCGGAGTTAAAATGAGGGAGTTATGCTCTGATTAGTGAGCAAAGGTCACAGAACACGGCCAGACCGTGTTCTGAGTGCTTTAAGCACGGGTTAGCCGTGTTCGAGGCTGTTTTTGAGTACATTTGAAGTATTTTCAAAGTATGGCCGTGTTCGGGAACATGGCCAGACCGTGTTGAAAGCTGGTGAAGTTTATTTTCAACATTTTTCTACCCTAGATGAACCTTTTTAACTATAGGGTAATAATAGAAATCAAATTGGAGAATAATACTCTATAAATTTGTAAGAACATGTGTTGAAAATGATATAAATAAGAAGAAAATGGCTAAAGGCCAACCATAAAGAGAATGTTAGATATGATGAAAACCTGCATCAAGAAAATAAAGAAATAAAATTAATATTTAAAAAAGAAGACGAATCTTATAAATAAAAATAATAAATGACTAGTATATGCCATAGCCATTGCCATTGTATGAACTTCTTACTATCTTAAGTGTGAAATGTTGACATGGAATATTTTATAAAGTGATATTTGAAATAGTTATGTTTATGGCATGATTACCAATAATTTTTGGTAATAGTTATATTTTGTTAAACATACTTGTTATTGAAAGTATATTTTTGGCTATCATTGTGAAAAGAAAAGAAATGAGCACGGTCATATGGCAATCCGTGTGGTGTACCAGTAGAGGACGCCCTACCAACGGTTATGATCATGTTAATGAGAAAAGAAAGAGAAAGTGGGCCATGTCGGACGGAGCGAGAAAAGCCCGTACCGGAGAGTAGAAAATACTCACCCTGACCGGGGTAGCTTGATATGAGAATAAATTGATAATCATCATATGATATTCTGAAAATAATCAATCATGTCATACATGTCATTATTGTACGATTCTCATGTGCATAGATATAGTACATTCATGTGACAAAAGTTATTTACTGTAGTTTATACAGTTGAACATGACGTGATGAGCTATATTAATAATGATTTATTGTTGAACTTACTGAGATTTAATTCTCACTATATTTCCATGTTATGTTCAGAAAATTAGTTATGCAGATTTTTCTATAGCTTTGGCTTTTAGTGCACGTTGGATCGAGTTATTCTATGATGGGCGGATCTTAAATAAAATGTTTGTGGGTGAGTTGACACAGATCCCGATGAAGGTACAACCACCCGCACCCGAATCTCCGGAATTGGTCAACCAGAATAAATAAGATGTAGATATTTATGTGTTTGAAATGTTGTACGTACGTTTTGATTAATGATGTGTATGTGAACTTTATATTGTATAATAATAAATAAAAGAAAAAAAAAGTTGTTACAATAAATGATTAGAATTATCATGTTTATGGAAAATATATGTTTATGGTATACGTGTTTCACGTGCCCTAAAATTAGGGGTGTGACAAGTTGGTATCAGAGCATTAGGTTTCCCTGTGGCTATCAGAGCAAATGATTCTTTAGTATGACCTTTAGTATCGATATGAGCCGGACATATTTATACTTCAAGTGCTGCTAAGGGATTCTATAGGGTTTCAAATTCCTTTCTATTCCAAGTTGCTAAAGTTTATAGTATAAGATAGAATGAATATTGTGACATCTTAAGAGGTATCTATGGATCAATTATAGTTTGAAAGTGAAAGGGATATGCATCCTAAAGAATTTAAGGAATTGAGACAAATATGATGGTTTCTGAATGTGACATCCGTTGTACCCAGTTGTCTAGATATGGTAGACTTTGATGTTATATTGAGAATGGATTAGTTGGCATTATGTCATGTCATTATGAAATGTCACTTTAAGGTGATTAAATTCAATATTCTTGGAGAATTTTCTTTCTTGATACAAGGAGATCGTAGTAAGATACCCAGTAACCTAATCTCTGCTTTAATATCCCATAAGTGATTACAAAAAGGTGTCAAAAATATTTGGCAAGTGGTAAAATATGTTGATATAAAGTATACCAGTGTAAATCAAGTTCTAGTGGTTAGAAAATTTTCTAATGTATTTCTTGAGGAATTTCTAAAATTACCCCGAAACGATAAATAGAATTTGGTATTGATTTATTTCCTGGAACTTAACCAGTGTCTATATTTCCATATAGAATGATATCTACTAAACTTAAAGAACTGAAAAAGAAATAGTTACAAGACATGTTAGACAAGGAATTTAAAAGCCCTAGTACTTTTACTTGGAGTGCTCTAGTTCTATCTGTAAAAAAGAAAGATGGATCATTATGACTATGCATAGATTATAGACAGTTGAATAAAGTGACAATGTGGAATAAATATCCATTACCTCGTATAGATGATCTGTTTGACCAGTTACAAAGTACTTAACATTTTTCAAAATTTGACTTGATTTGATATCTAGATATCATCAATTAAGGACAAGAGAAGAGGATATTGCAAAAATTGCTTTTCGGATTCGGCATAGACACTATGAGTTTTTAGTTATGTCATTTGGATTGCCAAATGCCCCAACTACATTCATAGATTTAATGAATAAGTAATTTAGCCATCCCTGAATAAAGTTATTATGATATTTATTGATGATATATTAGAATATTCCAAGAGTTCAGAGGATCATAAGCAATATTTAAAGATAGTTTTACAAACTCCAAGGGAGTATCAGTTATATGCTAAGTTCTCAAAATAGGAATTTTGACTTAGTAATATTACTTTCTAAAGGTATGTGGCTAGCAAGATGATATATAAGAAAGCCTTGAAAAATTAAAAGGGGTACAACAATGTCCACATCTTGCTACACTTACAGATGAAGATCTAAGTCCAATTTGCGCTTTCTGTTGTTGTTTGTTGTCCATTCTATTTGAGCTATAATTGGATCAGGTACATGAACATATTCTTATAAAGTATCAATCAATTCCTCAGCATTTGAAGTCGAGATAAGAATTCGTCGTGCTGAGTGTAAGATGAACCTTTGTTCTACAGCATGATCAAGAAAAGACAACAGACCATCAAAGAAGCGGTTAATATTTAACAAACCTATCGGTTTGTGATGCATATTTAGTTGTGCTCAATAGACTATTTGAAAAATTTCTTCTAAAGTACCAAAACCCCATAGTAAGGCAATGAAGGCATCAGCATTGCTCATCATTCTAGCCATACGCTCATGCATGGAAGCAACCCTAAATTCTTCCCCAATTGTCTTTCCTATAATGTTGGATGCAGCTAAAGCTGTAGGAATAATACCTAGAACTTGACATCTTCCTACATGTACAGCTGTAGACACTTACCCCATTAACCCATGGTTACCTCCACCATAGACTAAATGAATTTTTCTCTTGGCCAGCACCATACTTAAATTTTGTGATGCTTTCACATATTCTTCATCTTTCCCAGGACTGGAACCACAAAAGACACAAATATTTTGAAACTGACGGAATGCGATTCCCTCCATAGTTGTACACACTTTAACTTTGAGTATGAAAGTAAAGATACTAACATGTGTATTTATAGAATTCAGACAAGGACATACATATGATAACTATGTGAATAGGTTGGGCATAATTGTAACAACTATGTGAGTGATTGATGTATATCAGCTAAATAGAAGGTGAATTTTTTTTTTAAAAAATGACGGCAAGCATGTATATGTATAATAGTTGTGACAGTTGCTCATATGAGGCATATAAAGAGAATAAAGTTAAGATATTACCAGAAAATTTTATTTTTCTTGTTTTCCTTGGTGAAAGATAAATGTCTTGATTCTTGTAGAGAAGTTGTAGATGATAAGCCTCATTATAAAAAAAAAGAGTGAAGATGCAAACCATATAATTATTTAAGAGGGACAATTAAATGATTTTTTTTCTTATTTTCCCAATGTTCTTGCCAGTCGATTATCGGTATTATTAAGTTGACTAACTATTCTGAGAAATTTTAATTTAGACTGGTTATTTTACAGCTGATTGATTACATCTATTTTGAAGCAATCAACTGCATCCTACCAGTTAACTACGTATTCTTTGATTTTCATAGACTTTTATAAACTCAGAAATGTTTCTTTTTCCATATGCTATCTTTCCATCGAATACCAACAAATTTAAAGTATATTTTGACACATATATTCAAAACTTGCGGCCACCGATTTTTTCCGAAATAGCAGCTAAGTTTTGTTTACAGATTTTCAAGAATTACGGTCACCGATTTTAATTTTATTTCAATGCTTTGTCCAAATTTCTGACTTCCTATTTTGGCACCATGTTCTATTAAGTATGCCACATTTTTTGTTGTATTGTCCTACATTAATATTTGACATTAAATGCAAAGTTCTTTTCCTTCATTATAAGAAAAGTTAATTTAATTTATTTGAAATTTAGTTATTCTGGTGTCCAAGTGGTTAGTAGGTTAAAGTAAAAAAAAAGTTAGTAAGAAATGGACGGATGATGGTCTTATGGTGTTTTGACGAATGTAATCAAGGGAATTAGTGATATTAAAGTTTTGGGTAATAAAATATGGGAAGTAGGATTTAAATTAATCTTTGACCTCTTAATTTGGAAATATGGAGAATATTCTGAAAATCATGTCCAAAAATAATGTAAGTGATCAAGATATTTGTGTTAAAGGTTTTCCTAAATCAAATCTAGTATCTAGGATGTGAATTATGTTGAAATTGAGAATTCATGTATGAGTAATTGTTGGGAAAGATCTTTTTGAAATAATTGGATGAATTAAAAGGGATTGATATAAGTTAGAATGAGAAGGTTTTGGATATGATAGAAGAAATGATTGAATTTATTAACAATGAGTTTAATGGTGTTAATAAGATGGTATAGAATTATTGTGATGAGATAAGTTAGAATTATTAGACATGTGTCAATGGTACATAAACGTTATAAAAGGTTTGGTGGATTAAAATAAAAATAGATGATAAATTAAAGTGATGATATTCATGGGATGATGTTGACAAGTGAGAATTAAAGATGACTTGATAGAAGACTAGAATAAGAAAAGATAATTACCCAATATGGGTGTAAAGATGTTCTTTTATGTGTATGTTTTCTAATATCGACTTATAGATATATGTATGCGAGTTTGAGGATATAAAGGAAGGAGATACTCAATGGTTTAAGAGTTCCTTATATGTATGTATGTATATATATATATATATATATAATATGTTGAATACTTTGTATAAAGTAAAATTGATTAGAAAAGAAATACAAATAATTCAACACAGCTCAAAAGTCTATAAGGACCATGAATGTTGAGCACTAGATATTATCAATTGGTGACCACATATTCTTAAAGGACTCACCAATGACAGAGGTAATGAGATTTGGAAAGAAAATGGAAGTTATACCCTCGGTATATAGGACCATTTGAAATTTTTGATAGGATCGGTTCAGTTGCTTATCGTTTATCGGATCCAACACATGTTATACAATGTCTACAGATTTAGTTACAAGAAGATTTAACCTATAAAGAACAATCAGTAGCAATAGTGAACAGACAAATAAAGAAGTTGCGGTCAAAAGAAATACGTATAGTGAAGGTGATAAAAAAATCACTTTTATGAGGAAACTACTTGAAAAAGAGAGGAGGATATACGCGTTAGATATCCGCATTTATTTGAACAATGAGGTTAGTATTTATCTGCAACTATGGTGATGAAATAAGGGGGAAATAATATAATAACCGTAAAATTTAACGAAAATTTCAATTAAAAAAAATTGGAATAAAAGAGATAATTTCGAAAATGAGAATAAGAACTGTAGAAAATATGTGTATTTACTACATGGGTTAAAGAAGTACAAAGAAAATATGGGAATTTACATTTTGGGACGTAATTTTTATTTTTAAATGAATATATTTTTATTTGTTTAAAAATGATTATGTCTTGTTAAAAGTAAGTAGACTTTTAAGTAAAATAATTATTGTTTTACTTAAAATAATTATATTGGCTTCTAATGAATTTTTGTTATATTTTTAGAAATATTCTTTCTTTTAATATGAATAAATATATTTATTTTGAAATTTGTTTTATTACGATTTTTATAAAAAAATCATAATTTAAAAGTTTAACTAAAGGTTTATGAGAATGAAAATTTTTAGAAATTTTTGAGATATTTTAGGATGAAAAACAGAATTTATATGAATTTATATAAAAGAAAATCCTATTATTCAATTATTAAATTATTATTATTATTATTAAAAAAAATTTAAAGGGAAAGGAAACGTAGAAGACTCCGTCTGCAATTCTAAAAATCGAGAGAAGGAATAGTGAGTAAATAGTAACATTCAACTTTATCTCTAGATCTGAAGTGCCTATTGGCTTTCGATCTCAAAACTGAGGGTGCTACTAGATTCAGGACGAAGAATACTACAGTTTTGACCAATCAATTTTTCAAATCAGCCATTGAATCGCTGTAGATTTGAAGTAGAAAATATCAAAAAAAGGTAAATTCTGATACTTTTACTTAGAGACCTCCAATTGAATTTTTGACACCGTAGATGGATTCAGAAGTTAGATAAATCTTAAGATATGAATATTTTTGATCATCTGACAACTTTTTGTTCGTCGTAAATAGTATTTTTCGGCGGTGAATAGTGTTTCTCGGCGGTGAATAGTGATCAAGTTTTCAAAGTTGTTTTCTGAATTTTTGGACCCTCCGGATACGTTTTTGAGGTCAATTTAATCAAATAGAGATTGAAAAAAATACATTTTAGTGCTATCTAATCTAGAATCCTTATCCTGTGAGTAGATAATTCTTCCTATAACTTGCCATATACTCTTCTTGATATTTGAGCATGTATATGATTATGTTTATGAGATATTTACACTTATATATGTTTCTAAAATGCATTAAACTATCTAAATTGCTTACATTTTGAAATATAGTTCAAGAAGAGTATAGTTTTGAAAATGGATTTCTGAACTCATGATATATCTGATTTCACATGTATTTCTCATTAAATGATAAAGTGAATATTCATGTATGTGACATTATTTATAAGCTATATGTTTGCCTCAGATATAGGCATGTATACATGATTCCCCTGAATGGGAAGATTTGACAGATAAATATACAGAGACTGAAAGTCTGCATTATATTGAGAATTTTATATTGGATTATATGGCATATGTGCATATGATATTGATTTATACAGTGATATATTTGCCTCAGATGTGGGCATGTATATGTGATTCTCCTGATTGGGAAGTTTTGACAGAGGAATATACTGAGAATGAAAATGTTGTATTATAAAAGTACATTTGTTTTAATTAATACGGAATATATGAAATTATGGTTTTATGGAAAAATTCTATTGGAAACACTGTCTGCTAATAACAGGTGATGTTAGCTCTGGTTCGCACTTTAATTGCCTCAGCTAGTAGGGGAGGTGGTGCTAGCCTCGTGTGAGGGCCAACACACGAGAGATTATATGTGAAGAAAAGTAGAATGCCTCCTATATATGGGCGAGATGCTAGTTATATGAGATGTTATTTGCCTTCCCTTGCTGTGTGTTTGGAAAATACCCATATAGAGTTCCTTCGCGTGTCCTCTTGAATGGTAGTAGGGAAAACCTCAGCGGAATGCTGAGTTTAAGCAAATCCTATACCACCAAAGTACGGAAGGGGTCAAACTCTGATATGGTGGTTCTGATATGGGATCCTCCAGATGTTTTCACATGAATTATATTGATGCATACCATGATTTTATTAACGTACTTACAACATTACTTATGAATATGAATTTGAATAGAGATGATTTTGAAATGCGGGTCCTATATGGATGAAATTCTGAATTGTGATTTTCAATGTGATAATTTTAAAAAGAAAGATTACATCCATATGTTGACCTAAAAGGCCATAGGAGGTATTATCTGCTCACTGAGTTGTAAAATTCACTACACGTAGTTTATATGTTTTACAGATAAAGACATAGAGTTTAGTCCTACAGCATCTTAATCGACTAGGTGTTGTATTTCCGTGGTGAGTCTAAATTGTTTCTAGGCTTTCAATGTTTAAATTGTAATTAAATGTACTCTAGAGTTGCTTTGAACGTTACAAGCAGGATCCCTGCTTCTACTGTGACTTTGATGTTTATGGATTTTGTCTGTATATGGTATATCTATTGGAGAATCTATATGTATCTGTTTTCATGATAAATGATTAGAATTATCATGTTTATGAAAAATATATGTTTATGGTATACGTGTTTCACGTGTCCTAAAATTAGGGGCGTGACACCCAACACTTCCAAATGATATTTCCTTGCTCACGAAAAATGGGGACCTAAAAAACTTGTGTATAGATGAAATATACTCTCAAACACCTCTAATAGAGTTAGGATGCCAAAATAGGTTCTGGATTGAAGAATCTCAATATTTTGATTCTTGAAATTCTTGCTTTGAAATTCAAAATCTAGATTCTTTATAGTTCTTGGAATGATTCTTACCTCTATGAATTGTTTGGGACTGAATGGATTACTCGTCGCTGAATTTATTCCTCAAATCAACATTTTCCTCTTTCTTTAATTTAGATTTTAATTGACTAAACTAAACAAGATGTAATCAATAGAATGGGTAAGTCCTACTATTTCTCCGGATGAGATGAAATTTTCCAAATATGTTCTTCATGTCCTTGGATGTTGATTGACTTCTAGAACATCTACATTGAATTTCAAATTCGAATTATTTCCTTATAGAGTTTATTTGATCACTTGAAGGTTTTTACAACAGCTTTATCAAATGACCCAACATTGACTGGTTGCTATAATAACAGCTATTTAAATATCAGAACTTGGCAAAGATTTAATTTCTAGATACGCCAACTTAGAGAGAGCTTTACTCGTTGTGCTCTTGGCCCAAAAATATTTGTCTTCTATCTAATTAAGTGGAAGGATACTCTTACTAGTTAAAAAGGAAAAGGGTTTATCTCATCAATCTTAATTCTCTGACCTTAAATTTTGTTTAGAAAAGTTTCAATATCATCAAACAATGAAAATTGCCAGTTGTATGCAATAAAAAACCGTTTTTTTGGCATTTCAACCCTTGGCCCTAAATTCAGCAAACACAGAGGCATATTGCATTTGTTTCAAAGCATATCGCATTTGTCGCTCCCAACCCCTACCTCTCGTTCCTCTCTCATTTTAATTGTCGCCGTACCCAGTTTGCCCAATTTTTCTTTCTGGATTTTCTAAGTTTAATCTGAGTATTAATATTTCTAATTGTACTTGAGTATGCTACATTGTTAAAAATAAATGGCCATAATGCCATAATTGATTTTGCATGAAATTTTTTGGAAATTGATTTGTTCATTGTCTTACACTTTAACTCCTTTTGCATAATATTATGCTTCCTTGCCCAGCTTGCCTTGGTGGTTTCCATTTGCATGAATTGTGATTTGTGACACTAACCATTGGTAATTTTTTTGTCGTAACATGTTAGTTAATGGATTATCAATCATTTTTTTAACCTGCAAAATTTTATGAGCATGTGAGTGGCGCATGAGTAGATAAATTTTTTCCGCCACAAAGTAACTACAATTTCTTGAAGAAAAAGTTAAAAACCGATTGATTTTTGTAACTTTTCACATTTAAAAAGATAAAAGGAAACTTTCATCCCATAAGTTTTTCTCAAATTTCAATCTCATGGTATGACTCTTTTTTTCTTCAAATTAAGTCTCCCATCTTTTCAAAATTATGTTATTTTAGGGCAACGAGTTAAACGTTTTGATAAATATACTTTAAAGAGTGAAAGAGACTTTTATCAAAATTTATTAATTGACTACAAGTACACAAACTTAATACAAAACAACCTATTTATGGATCCACTCTGTCAAATAGTTTAATAGAAATTGCATATGGCACATATGTGAAGGATAAGGCGTGATTTGGGCAGTCCATAATTTATTGAATAAACATAGTTTATCTAAATTCACTATGTGTGGTCTATTTTATCCTCCTTATGTAAATTGTGTCTTTCTTTTCCAAGGCTACTTTGGTCAATTCAATTTGTCATGTCACACGTGGGCAACCATGATCGTCCATACAACGTATTATAGCTTTTACGGTCGGGGAATGATGCCAGTGTGGCTCAAATGAAATAATTAAGGGTCTGTAATACAATGTTGAAAAAAAATTAAATATTAACTTTTCTATTTATCTTCATGTGAAATTAAAGATGACAAAACGTACTTGGTTGTCTTTATTTGCATTATTTGAAACTATAGTTATTAATAGTATAATCACTTCCATCACAATATATATGATCTAATTTTGAATATCATAGCATCCTTAGTGTTGAAAAATAATAAGTGCTTATATCGTAGAGGGTCAAAGTAAATATTCTATTTTTTTTTTTATCAAAATTTCATTATAAGTCATTCCATTATATATATATATATATATATATATATATATATATATATATATATTCTTATTAATCAAAAGTGCTTTCAGTAAAATAATTTCTTAAGTGGTCTTTTTGTATATGCAGATTTTTAGCTTTTCAAACACTTGGAAATATATTTTTAAGATATTTAAGTTTAATAAATATAAATGTTTCAAAATTTATATGTTATATATAACTTAAATAATATAAAAAAATGGATCTTTTTTTTTATATCTCATGCTCAAATTTTTTTATATATAAGTTTTCACTTTACAAGTACATAAAAAATTATGATACATGTTTACCAAATGTCACCTTAAGGTAAACAAAAAATTATGAATCAATTCACAAACAAATTAAACTCATGATACGTACCAATACACACAGGCAAGAAGGAAAACAATTGGTCTTCCGAACTTCATAGAAAAGTAAAATGATAGATAAAGAATGAACTATTGAGAAATGCATATTTGAAAACAGCTACATCCAATGACATGAGAACTCAAATTTCAAACGAAACAGGAAAGGATAAAAAGAAGAAGAGGAAATTTAAGAGAAAAAAATTAGACAACTATAACACCAATGCAGATTTTTTAAGCGCACTGGAAAGCGGAGTTGTATTTTCCACAGTTGTTGAGAATCACGCTCAAGGAAACTGGAATATTGAGGTTGATGCCTAAGACGTTTGCTTTGAGGGCCGTGCAAAGGCATGCAGCAGCTTCAAAATCAACCAGATCCTTAATGAGGCTGCAGCAAGGGAGGGTTGGCGGGGACCCGACCTGAACTTTTGCCAAACCCAACACATTGGCGCACACACCCAACTTAAGGGCATCAATAGGACAATAAGTTGGGTAAGGTGGAACGTAGGTGGAGCAAACCATGCTGAAGAAAAGGAGGTTGAGAGAGAGGAGAAAGGCAGTGGATGTTAATCCCTTGAAAGCCATTTCACAAAGAAGCTAAGGGGTCTTTGTTTGCTATGTGAATATTGGCTTGTAATTTGGTTTGTGAATGATGAAGTTGGAGATGCATTGCAAGGTTTTTATAGTGAGTATTTGTGGTTTAAAAAAAAAATTGGTGTTTCAGTTTTAAATAATTAGCATGCTAGGTCCATGGAGAATATACAGTTAAGGTACATTAAATAAGATCGATAATCTCATATAGGTCAAAATGATTAATAGTTGGTACCACGAATTCTGGCATGAGCATATGATATTGTGCTTTTGTATGAAAAATAAATTTCCAGATTCCGGATTTCAGGGATGATGTTTATACACACACACACACACACACACACACACACACAAACACACACACACACAAATTATACAGGAGGAAGCCAAAGGACATTTCATGGCAGCTTAAACCTCTGTTACGAAAATGATTGGATATAGTATATGATCCTATAACCTAACGGAAAACAACAAAAGGGTGGCAATCTTTAACCATTTTTTCCCTTTATTTTCTAGCTAAACAGATATAAAAAAATTGTAAATTGCAATAATCTATTTTGAGGTTTTTGAAATTACAGTCACATATTTTTTTTAGTTTCAATTTATATGAAAACTTTCTCTTTATCCACAAAATTGTCAATGGATCTTATACTTTAAGTATTTTTCTCTTAAAAACTTATAAATAGTCCAATTCAGTGCAATATAAATTATCAAAACTTCAAATTATTATTTATAAAACATTAAAATAAGAGATGTTAGAGTAATTTTTTTAAAACTTGATGAGGCGTGAGTACATGTTTTATTAACTTCAGAAGAGATTCTTATCTTGATTTAAAACTAGAGAGGATGTAAATGTAATTTTTATAAATATCAAATAATCAATAAAAGTAATTTAATGCCAAAAAAAAAAAAATTGGCTCAAATTCTTACCGATATTTATTTTGAAATTGGAATTGAAAGTTTTCTGCGGATATTTGATTTTCATAGTAGTTTCCTTCAAATTCCTAGGAAGAAGATTATTCTATAGCGACAATTGCCTAGTTGTCTAGTATTTTAGATTATAACATCAGCTCCACAAAGTGGTATCCTACATAAAATGGTGAGTAGAATTGTTGGACAACTCATAGGAAAGTTATTCTAAAACAAACCTTGTTTTGACATTCCAGATTATGTAAGATTACCTCCATCCTTACAAATCTTTCGTGTTGAAATTAATAAGGTTTATTCAATTTGTCAACCATAATTGAACTTTGGGGTCATGTTTTTTTAGCAACAAAACTTGGGGTTATGTTGATTTGAGTAGAAGGGCAGAAAATAAAAAATGGCAGCATGTGAAACTCGATGAGAATAAAAAAAGAAAACAAGAAAAAAAAAACAGGGAAGAATAATAGTAGTAGTTGTAACACGATCTTTCCATAATAACATCGGAGCCAAATAATATATATATATATATATATATATATATATATATATATATATATATATATATATATATATATATATATATATATATATATATATATATATATATATATATATATATAACTCGATTATTGTCATCCAACTCCTTTCATTTGAATTGAATATAAAATTTTCTTTGAGATTAAGCAGTGGAGAAGAAAAGGGGAAGAAAAAAATTGATTTAAATATAAATTAAAAGAAATGTCTAAATCAAAATAATGCAGATAACAAGGATATATTCTTATTTATTTTATTATTTTATAATGTAATTATCCTTTTAAATTTACAAAGTTGTAATTAATTATATTGAGTTCATTTTAAGATTAGTTATTATAATCATTAAAGGTGTTTGAGTGTAGAAAAGTGTTATCCCTTTGTTTTATTTTATTAAGATTATGAATTATATTTTAATGTTTTATTAGGATTTGTAAGGGCTCTTATTTTAGTTACCTATATATATATAAATTTATGACACTGAAATGATTACCCCTTTGATTAATAATTAGTAACATGGAGATATTTTTGAGAATTGTGATTTATTTTTTTATTGTTTGCCTTCCTATTCTACATTAAATTAGTATTAAAACCAAACCTCGATTTCTTTGTGCTAACATTATGATGTGTATAGGGTTGTCAATAAATTCATGGAGTGGAACAAGTACAATAAGGCCCATGTAAACAAAGGAGTCATAAAACGCCCCATTGTAGTTAAACCAACATAACTTTCAACATAGGTGGAGTTACGAGGCCTATTATCTATTGTTATGTTGTAGTAAAATAGGCTATAACTTTTAGCACAAGTGGAGTTACAGGGATCATTACTTGTCATTTCGAAGCTCATTCAGAGCCCTACAACTTTCCAACTTGAGATGTCTTGGTTAAGGCCATTTCAAGCCAAAAAACCTCCAAAAACATGAGTTTTGGGCTATATTTTATTTTTGCCTTAATTTTAGAGTTTTTTTTTGTTTTTAAATTTAATTAGGATTAGAATTTTGTTTATTTAAGCCTATATTATTGAGAATTTATTTTCATTTAGAATGTGTTTAGAAATAATAGGTTTTCAGGTTTCTATGTTTACTTTTCCATTTTACTTTTTCTTTATGCTTCATTTTGGTATCAAAGCAGTTTGCTTGACGGCTCGATATCAGGTAGTCTAGCAAAGGTTAGTGGTGGCTTTTCCGATGATGCTTGGAGGGTTAAAACCTAAGAGAATGGGGTAGAGATTGATGAATTGATGCCTTGAGTTAATCATATTAATATCATGCTTCAACATCATAAAGAACATTTCGATTGTGCAAAAGAGATTCTTGGTCATTTGTTGGCACAACTTGATGATCTTAATAGTGGCAGGAATTATGCTAGGAGAGTGCTTGGAAGTGGCACTGGCCACAGGTAGCCTATTGGCATCCCAAATGCTATAATTCATAGGTAAGGAAGGTATACGGATTACAAGAGGAATGATCACGAAGATTGGGAAACATATTATAAACTAAAGGTAGAAATTTCTTATTTTTATGGTAACCTAAACATTGAGGGTTTTCTAGATTGGATTGTAGATATAGACTATTTTTTTTAATATATAGAGACTCCAAAAGAGAGAAGAGTGAAACTAGTGGCATGTAGATTGAGAGGTGGTGCTTCTACTTGGTAGGAGAAGGCTCATATAAGGTAGATCTATGATGGCAAGGCACCTATCAAAACACGGGGAAGAATGAAGCGCTTATTAATGAGTGAATTCATTCCTCTTGATTATGAGCAGTTCTTATTCTAGTAATATCATATATGTCAATAGGGTTAGAGGTCTATTCATGAGTAATATGCTGACTTTATAAGACTAGCCACAAGGAATGACTTAAAGGAGACCGAAGGACAACAGGTAGCCATATTTTTGAAAGATCTAAAACTAACTATTAGAGGCCGAATAGGGGTGCCAGTGGCGAGAACGCTATCTAAAGCTCGTAACCTAGCTTCAAGTGCTGAGCAATTAATGCAAAAAAGGAACATAATAGAATATCCTCACAGAAACTATAGGGAAAGAATGCCTAAGCCTACCAATGATAGAGGTATGATATTCTAAGAGATTAAGAATAAGGAAGATAAGGTTACTGGGAAGTAGAATGTGACAAATGTAAAGGAGGCACTAAAGGTAGTTAATCCCTATGCTAGACCTATGATAAGGAAGTGTCTTAGGTGTTAACAAGTCGGGCATAGATCCAATGACTATCCTTATAGAAACTAGTGTATGTAGTAGAGCAAGTAGAAGAAGACGAAGAAGGGTATGACCCTGATGGAGAGGAAGCAAATTATGAATCTGAAGGTGACTATGAGAATGAAGAGGAAGTGAGTTATGTGATAAGGTGGATGATGTTCACACCAAAACAAGAGGGTAACACACAATGGTATAAGTTACTTAGAACCTGGTGTACCATTTGCAGTTGTGTGGTTGATATAAATGTTGATAATGGTAACTGTGAGAATATTATTAGGAAAGACGATAAGTGGATTTTATACTTATAAATTAATTATATTTAACTTAGAATTTTGTGATTTTTTGAGTAATTTATGTTATATTTATGTGTGATTGTGTGTTTATTTTGTAGGAAGAAAGAAGATAAAAATTTGAGGGAAAATTGAAGAAAAACGAATAAGAATTGCAAATTTTGGACAGTTTTAGTATTGTTTTACTAATTTGGTCATATCTCTTTTATGTAAACTCCGATTGAGATAATTTAAGAGGTCATGGAAAGCTAAGAAAAAGATATACAACTTTTAAGTTTTCAATTTTGGGAAATTTGGTGTCTAGAAGTTGAATATTTGCATTGCAATCCGAAGACAATAATGTAGATTTTGAAAAATAAAATAATAATAAAAAATAAAGAATATAGAGTTTGGGTTAAACTGAATGATCTTTTAAAATATAGAGTTTGAATAGGACTAGGATATCCTTTTACAACTTTAAAAAGGGACCGGTGAAAGGAAAATTAACAACTCTAGTGAGACAAAAGGCAATGAAAAAGATCCCTAACTTAGAAGAAAAAGATCAAAGCTCTAACTCCATCACCAATTATCTCTTTCATCTCTTTCTATTAGATTTGAGATGTTTTTTTATATGATTTTATATTTAAATATGAGCAAATTTTATTTTCTAGGGCTACGATGTACCCTAATTATGAACCCTTGTATTTTCCAATCAATTTAATGAATAAGTTATTTTTTTAATTGAGTTACTACACTATGCTTGATGCTTCTATTTAATTGGCCACTAATTAGATGATGGGTTAATCATAATGAGACTGAGAGAAAATTTATGTGTCTAGTTCATTGTGTAGGTAACCATAGATTGCATATAAGATGGAAATATACTTGCATGGTTTGTGCAGTCTTAAGTGAGAACCATAAATTTTAATGAATCTTTGCTAATTATAATTCACATGAAAATATAGTAGATTAGCATTCGAGAGGTGTTTTTATTAAACCTTGAGAGAGGCTAATGGATTATTTAAAGTATCTCGACTGTCAATTAGATTATAATTTCTAGTTAAAAAAGATTAAGATTACAAGGAGGATTAATTAAGATAAAGTCGAAAACCCTAGAGCTTTGCTTAATTAAATTTTCCTCATTAAACTCACTTTCTGCTATCTTTGCTAGTTTTATTTTATTTTCCTCTTTTTTAATAAAATTAAGTTTTTTGAAATTTTTAATTAAAGTTAGAATTGATATAAAAATAGTAATTAATAATTACAATCCTTGTGGGAACGATACTCGTACTCTTATAATTTATCACTTGACAACGATAGTGTACCCTTGCACTTAATGAATATCTAATTCGTGCATATCAAGTTTTTGGCGATGTTTTTGGGGATTGCTTTAATTTTTATTACTGTTACTATTATTGATTCTAATCTTAATCTAAATTTTTATCTATATCTTTCACTTACAATTGTCTCATTTAAATTTTTAGGTGTCTGTATTGGTGCATGAGAAAATTTGGAAACAATAATTTAATTTTTCTTGACACATAGATTGAACGAACTTGTCATAGGAATAAGAAAGAAAAAAAGGAAGCTTCTCAAAATTTTCAAGAAACCATGGCTAACGCTAGAGATAATCAAGAGGTTGTGAACAATCTTGGAAACAATCAAAATAATTAGGTACTACAAGACTATGCTATGCCATAAGTTAATGGAAGGAATTATGCTATTCAACATCTTGTAGTACATGCCCATAACTTTGAAATAAAGCCTACAATTATACAGATGATGCAAGCCAATTAATTTAGTGGCTTAGTAAGTAAGGATCCAAATAATCATATTACTAAATTTTTGGAGATTTGTGAAACTTTCAAATATAACAATGTTTCCAATGATGCTATGAGATTGAGGCTATTCCCATTCTCACATAGGGACAAAGCCAAGAACTAGTTGAATTCCTTACCTGTTGGTTCTATTACCACCTGGAATGACCTAGCAGAGAAATTTCTGGCAAAATTTTTTCCACTAGCAAAAACAGTAAAAATAAGGAGTGAAATTACTACGTTTGACTAGTTTGAGAATGAGTCACTATATAAGCCATGGGAGATCATACAAAGATATGATGAGGAAATGTCCACATCATAGACTCCTTGAATGGCTACAAATATAGATATTTTATAATGATTTAAGTAATTCTACTCGAACTATGATTGATGTAGCTATAGGAGGTGCCAAAATGAGTAAAACACCAAAAAAGCATATTCTTTACTAGAAAAGATGGCTGCCAATAATTATTAATGACCAACAGAAACGAATGCATCTAAAAGAATTTAGGGAATCCATAAGGTAGATGCTTTAACTGCTATCACAGCTCATATAGCTAATTTGACTAAGAGATTTGACTCTATGAATGCTAATACTAGTGTTATTCATATCCCAACTGGAGTATGTGAATTATGTAAATGGGGGACACTCCAACTCTGAATGTTAAACTAATAATTTTTACACCTCATCTCAATTAGAGCAAGCTTACTATGTTGGAAATATGAATATACAAAATAATTATTACTCTAACTCAAATAATTAAGGATGCGGAACCACCCAAATTTTTCATGGAAAAACACCCAAAATGTGATACAACCATCCAAGGATCCTTAGCCTCACTATCAACCTTATTCACCAATGAGTTCATTAGAAGACATATTGGCTTAGTTAACAATAAGTGTTGTTCAATTCCAAGATGAAACTAGGCATATATGGCAAAATCAAAAGCTAATTTTCAAAGTCAAGAAGCCTCTATTAAAAATCTAGAGATTTAGGTAGGTCATATATCAAAAGTTTTTAATCATAGATTTCTAGACTTACAACCCAATAATACATGTAGAAATTCAAGGGAGCAAGTGAAAGCTATTACTCTGGGTAGTGACAAGGAATTACTAGAACATGAGGTACCACTAATTAAAGTCAATCAACCAGAACAATCACAAGAAAAAGCTAAAGATAGTATGTTTGAACCATAAGAAGTGGCACAAAAGTTGAAATCATTGCTATTTCCTAATAATTCTCCACTATATGTTCCTCCTCTACTATATCCTCAAAGATTTCAAAAGCAAACATTAAATAAACAATTTTCTAAATTTTTAGAAGTTTTTAAGAAAATTCATATTAATATTCCTTTTATAGATGCTCTAGAACAGACGCCTTCATATGCCAAATTCTTGAAGGAAATTATTTCACATAAAAGAAAATTGGAAGATTATGAAAATAGTGGCTCTATTTGAAGGGAGCCATACAATATTACAAAACAAATTGCCTCCTAAATTAAGTGATCGAGAGAGTTTTTCTATACTATGAAAAATTGAAAATACTTATTTTGAGAAAGCATTATGTGATCTTAGTGCAAGTATTAATTTAAGGCCACTTTCTATTTTCACAAAATTAGGAATTGAGAAAGTCAAACCAATCTACAATGTCATTACAAATGGTAGACATATCCATAAAATATCCTTGTGGTATTGTTGAGGATGTCCTAGTAAAGATCGACAAACTTATATTCCTTGCAGATTTTATAGTGTTTGATATTGAGGAAGACCAAGAAATTTCTATTATTCTTAGTCCACTATTCTTAGTTACAGGACAAACTATAATTGATATTAAAAAAGAAGAACTCAGTTTGAAAGTGCAAGGAGAGCAGGTAAGTTTTAATGTGTCTAATGCAATTAAACATCCATCTAATGTAGAAAATTGCATGCATATTAATACTATTAAAAAAAGTATTGAAAAGAATATTCAAGTAAGTCAATTAAGTGACCTTTAGAGGCTTGTAATTTGGGAATACTAACATTGACAGTGTAAAAATTCCTAAAGTTGTAAATTGGTTAGAAGCTATACCCTTATGTACATCAAGAAACCCTTTGAAAATTTAGGGGAAGGAAAGCCTAACCCAGTGCCATATATTAAAAAGCCACTAGAGTTAGAGCTTAAGCAATTAATACCCCATCTCAGGTACGCTTATTTGGGTAAAAATTCTACTTTTTCTATAATTATTTTTGCTTTACGAACTAATGAATAGGAAGAAAAATTGCTACGAATTTTAAGAGAGCATAAAAATACCATTGGGTGGTCCATTGTTGACATCAAGGGAATTAGTTGCATGCATATAATTTTGATGGAGGAAAATTGCAAACCATCAGTTGGGCACCAAAGAAGGCTTAATCCAAGCATGAAAGATGTTGTAAAAGTAGAAATATTGAAGCTCTTGGATGCAAGTATAATCTATCCTATTTCTTATAGTAAATAGGTAAGTCCAGTACAAGTAGTTCCTAAAAAAATGGGGAATGACTATAATACATAATGAAAAGAATGAATTAATTCCCACTAGGATAACTACAGGATGGAGAGTATGTATTGATTATAGAAAGCTTAACGAAGCTACAAGAAAAGATCACTTTCCCTTACCATTCATTGATCAGATGCTGGATGGATTAGCAGGGCATGAATATTATTGTTTTTAGATCGTTACTCGAGATATAACCAAATTTCAATAGCCCCAGAGGATTAAGAAAATACTACCTTTACCTATCTGTATGGCACATTTGCATTTAGAAGAATGACTTTGGCCTTTGTAATGCACCAACCACTTTTTAGAGGTACATGATGGCCATATTTTTTTAACATGGTGGAATGCTTTATATAGGTATTTATGGATGGTTTTTTAGTTTTTGGTTCCTCTTTTTATTCTTATTTGGCTAATTTGACACATGTATTAAAAATATGTGAAGAAACCAACTTGGTCTTAAATTGGGAAAAATGCCATTTTATAGTACATAAAGGAATTGTATTACGCCACAGAGTGTCAACCAAAAGGATAGAAGTTGATTGTGCAAAACTCAAATTAATTGCAAAATTACCACCACCTAGTACAATAAAAAGGGGTTAGAAGTTTCTTAGGCTATGCTGATTTTTACCACAAATTTATTAAGGACTTACTTAAAAATAACAAATCCCCTATGTAATTGTTAGAAAAAGATGTGCCATTTAATTTTGATGAAAATTGTGTGAGTTCTTTTAAACTACTGAAAAATGCCTTAGTTTCAACACCTATCATAGTTGCTTCTTATTCGAATCTACGATTTGAACTTATGTGTGACGCAAGAGACTATGCAATAGGGGCAGTATTAGGCCAAAGAAGAGATAAGATCTTTTACACTATATATTATGCCACCTAGACCCTGAATGTTGCTCAAATAAATTATGCCACAACTAAAAGAGATTTATTTACAGTAGTCTTTACTTTTGATAAATTTCTATCACATTTAATTAGTACTAAAATTACAGTTTATACTGATCATTCTGCCATTAAATATTTAATTGAAAAAAAGGTGCCAAAACAAGACTAATTAGATGGGTTCTTTTACTACAGGAATTTGACTTGGAAATTTGAGACAACAAAGGCATCGAAAATTTAGTAACCAATCACTTATCTTGCTTAGATAAAGGAGACATTGAAGTTGACCCCCAAGCCCCAATCAAAGAAACATTTCCATATGAACAACTATTTGTTATTAAATCAGGTAATGTGCCTTGGTTTGCTTATTTGAATAATTATTTGGTTTGCAATGTATTACCTCTAGATTTATCAAGTTAACAAAAGAAAAAATTCTTGGCTGATGCTAAGCACTATATTTAGGATGACCTATACATATTCAAGCATTGCTCAAACCAAATTATAAGAAGATGTGTGTCGCAGAAGGAAATAAGAAGCACTTTACATCATTGTCATTCCTCAGAATATGGTGGTCACTCTATAGCTAACAAAACAACAACAAAAGTGCTACAATCTAATTTTTATTGGCCCACATTATTCAAGGATGCCCAAGCATATCCAGATGCACGTGATAGATGCCAGAGAATTGTAGGTATTTCTTGTAGATATAAGATGCCTTTGAATAATATTCTAGAGGTGGAATTATTTGATGTATGGAGAATTGACTTTATGGGACCATTCCCATCATCCTTCAGAAATCAATACATCCTAGTAGCTATTGACTATATCTCAAAGTGGGTTAAAGCAATGGCCTTCCCCTCTAATGATTCCAAAGTGGTAATAAGATTTTTAAAGAAAAATATTTTCACTTGCTTTGGCACCCCAAGAGCAATAATAAGTGATGTAGGTAAGCATTTTTGTAATAAATAATTTAATACCATTCTCACTAAATATGGGGTGAAACATAAAATAGCCATGGCATATCCCCCACAAATTAGTGGCCAAGTTGAAATTTCTAATAAAGAGTTGAAGTGGACATTTGAAAAAAGAGTAAGCTCCAATAGAAAAGATTGGCCCAAGAAGTTAGATGATGCACTATAGGCATATAGAACAGCCTTTAAAACACCTATTGGCTTTTACTCTTACTGCTTGGTGTTTGGAAAAGCTTGCCACTTACCAGTAAAATTAAAGCATAAAGCCTATTAGGAAATTAAGAAGTTAAATTTTGATCTACAAGCTGCAGGACAAAAAATATTACTTCGATTATAAGAATGCTAAGCTCTACAAAGAAAGAACAAAAATATGGCATGACAAGAAAATAATGGCAAGATAGTTCCATCCAGGGTAGAAACTTTTACTTTTCAACTCTCGCCTACACATATTTCCATGTAACCTTTATTCTAAATGGTCTTGTAATAACCGTAAAATTTAACGAAAATTCCAATTAAAGAAAATTTGGAATAAAAGAGAGAATTTTGAAAATGAGGATAAGAATCATAGAAAATATGTGTATTTACTACATGGGTTAAAGAAGTACAAAGAAAATATGAAAATTTACGTTTTGGACCGTAATTTTTGTTTTTAAATTATACTATTTTGCTATAAGCAAATATATTTTTATTTGTTTAAAAATGATTATGATTTGCTAAAAGTAAGTAGACTTTTAATTAAAATAAGTATTGTTTTACTTAAAATAATTATCTTGGCCTCTAATGAATTTTTGTTGTATTTTTAAAAATATTCTTTCTTTTATTATGTATAAAGATATTTATTTTGAGATTTTTTTTATTACGATTTTTATCAAGAAAAATCATGATTTAAGAGTTTAACTAAAGGTTTATGGGAATGGAAATTTTTAAAAAAATTTGAGATATTTTAGGATGAAAAACGGAATTTATATGAATTTATTTGAAAGAAAATTCAATTATTCAATTATTAAATAATTATTATTATTATAAAAAAAAGGGGAATGAGGAATTGGAGAAGGAAGACAGAAAAAAAATCTGAGAAGAGTGAATAGTAACCTTCAACTTTTTCTCTAGATCTGGAATGCCTATTGACTTCTAATCTCAAAACTGAAGGTGTTACTGGATTCAGGATGAAGAATACTACCGTTTTGACCGATCAATTTTTCAAATCAGCCATTGAATCGCTGTAGATCTGAAGTAGAAAATCTCAGAAAAAGGTAAATTCTGAAACTTACTTAGAGACCTCCAATTAAAATTCTGACGCCGTAGATGGATTCAACAGGTAGATAAACCTTAGGATATGTTTATTTTTGGCCATCTAACAGCCTTTTTGTTCGTCGTGAGTAGTGTTTTTCGGTGAATATTGACCAAATTCCCGAAGTTGCTTTCTTGATTTTTGGACTCTTCGGATACATTTTTGAGGTCAATTTGATCAAATAGAGATTGGAAAAGTACATTTTAGGGCTGTCCAATCTGGAGCCCTTACCCTCTGAGTAGATAAATCTTCCTATGGCTTACCCTATACTCTTCTTGATATTTGAGCATGTATATGATTATGTTTATGAAATATTTACACTTTGATATGTTTCTGAATGCATTAAAATGAACTGAATTGCTTACAATTTGAAATATGGTTCAAGAAGAGTATAGTTTTTGAAAATAGATTTCTGAACTTATGATGTATCTGATTTCTCATTAAATGATAAAGTGAATATTTATGCATGTGGCATTATTTATAAAGCTATATGTTTGCCTCAGATATAGGCATGTATACATTATTCCCCTGAATGGGAAGTTTTAACAGATGAATATACAGAGACTGAAAGTCTGCATTATATTGAGAATTTAACTGGATTATATGTCATATGTGCATATGATATTGATTTATACAGTGATATGTTTGCCTCGGATATGGGCATGTATACGTGATTCCCCTGATTGAAAAGTTTTGACAGAGGAATTTACTGAGAATGAAAATACTGTATTATAATAGTACATTTATTTTTATTAAAACAAAATATATGAGATTATGGTTTTATGGAGGAATCCTATTGGAAACACTTTCTGCTAACAGCAGGTGACGTTAGCCCTGATGCGCACCTTGATTGTCTCAGCTAGCAGAGGGTGGTGCTAGCCTTGTGTGAGGGCTAACACACGGGAGATGATATGTGAAGGAGAGTGGAATGCCTCCTATATATGGGCTAAATGCCAATTATATGAGATGTGATTTGTCTTCCCTTGCTGTGTGCTTGGGAAAAACCCATATAGAGTCCCTTCGCGTGTCCTCTTGAATGGTAGTAGGGCAAACCTCAGCGGGATGCTGAGTTTAGGCAAATCCTATACCACCAAAGTACAGAAGGGGTCAAACTCTAATATGGTGGTTCTGATATGGGATCCTCCAGATGTTTTCACATGAATTATATTGATGCATACCATAATTTTATTAACGTACTTACAACATTACTTATGAATATGAATTTGAACAGAGATGATTTTAAAATGCGGGTCCCATATGGATGAAATTCTGAATTGTGATTTTCAATGTGAATTTTTAAAAAATAAAGAGTACATCCATATGTTGACCTAAGAGGTCATATGAGGTATTATCTGCTCACTGAGTTGTAAAACTCACTACACGTGGTTTATATGTTTTACAGATAAAGACCCAGAGTTTGGTCCTACAGCATCTTGATCGACTAGGTGTTGTATTTCTGCGGTGAGCCTGAATTATTTTTGGGTTCTCAGTGTTTAAATTGTAATATAAATATACTCTAGAGTTGCTCTGAACGCCACAGGAAGGATCCCTGCTTTTGCTGTTACTCTAATGTTTATGGACTTGATTTGTATATGGTATATGTATGGGAAAACCTATATGTATCTGTTTCTTTGATAAAGAATTGGAATATTCTTGATTATGGAAAATATATGTTTATGGTATACGTGTTTCACGTGCCCTAAATTAGGGGCGTGACAGGTCTAGTCCTTATTTGGTTACTAAGATTTTTCCTCATGGTATTGTAGAAATTCAAGGCAAAGAGCAAAGCTTCAAAGTTAATGGACAAAGGATAAAGGAATACATTGATGGAGGGATAGATTTCCAAAAATCCTTCTTGAATCTCCATGATCCAAGCTAAAGTATATAACCATTCGGCTAAAAGACATTAAAGACAATTCTAACTAGGAGGCAACCCAACATACTTAAAAAATAGTCAAAAATTAACTACCAACGAGCTAAATATTCAAGGAAGTCATCAATAATCAATTTTTAATTTTACTTTTTCTTTATACATGAAGACGATGTTAAATTTAAAGTTGGGGATGAGTGAATTTTACATATGCATGAATGATTGAGTTTTCTACTAAATATTTTCATTCTCTTCAATGCATGCACCATTTATTGCATTCAAGCAAGTTGTGTGATTTGTGTGATTGCGTGTTTCAAATATATGTTTTGAGTGACTTGTTAGAATAAGACAACACTAAAAACTGATCTGGTTTTAAATTTTTGTAGTTTTTGAAAAATGGATATAAGTTATATTTACGTGTGGATTTAATTATCTTATAATTTATACTTTTACTTGAGAATCTTGAAAATTTTTTGAGCACTCAACCCTTAAGAATTTGACTAATTAAATACTTTGAGAAGATTTATGTGATTCAAAAATTATATATATGATCTCAAAAGGACTCTATAACCTATTTGATTGTTGCTTAAGGAAAAATCTTTGGCTAACACCTTATTTAGGAGATGATTTTGACATTTTTGGATCTTTTAAACCTTTCAAGCCTACCTATAAATTTTTATATCCTTAGTCTTCCTAATTTGAGCTTAATTGAATCTTTTCTTTTATATCAATATTATTAACTGAGCCAAAAAAATAAAAATAAAAAATCCTTATTTTTACCCTTTTCACTCATATACATGATTATTATTGACAAATTTTATTAAGAGATATACTATTAAAAGGGTGGAAGGGTAGAGCATCGAATAAGAAGAAGAAAAAAGTTGAAAAAAAGAAGAAAAGAAAAAGAAAAAGGAAAAAATTGTGATGAAGGAAAAAGGAAAAGAAAATTGAAAAATATGAATGAAGTAATGGAATAAAAAGGGAGTTGAAAATAAGTTTGTGGGAAAATCCCTTATAAACTCTAGATGCTCTATAAAAGAATTTTGAATGATCATGTGTATTTGAGTGACTTGAGCCTATTGTGATATTTGTTATCCTACCTTAAACTCAAGCCACATTACAAGCTTAAAGAAGTCGTTTTGTTCTCATTTGTGGTGCTTAACTTACATTAGTGGAGAGTGACAAGAAAAATAAGTCTATAGATTCCTAAAACTTCATCTATTTAGAGATCTACTCTAAAAAATTTGAATTGCATAGACTCATCTAGGTATAAGAATTTAAGTGTAACAAGGTTATTCACACATACACTCAGAATTCAAAAAAGTGAAATATAAATTACATTTGAGTTGAATTTATACATGATTATAATTTTTGAAATTTTTCTTGAGTAACAAATTCTCTAAATCCTTGAGGCAAAAATTAGTAAGTCAAAACAACTTGGCACTTGATGCATAATTTTGAATTTTTTTAGTTTTTCTTGAGGATAAGCAAAAAAAATAAGTTTGGGGGTATTTTATGAGTGAATTTATACTCAAATTAATTATCTTTAACTTAAAATTTTGTGTGTTTTTGAGTAATTTATGTTATATTTATATGTTATTGTGTGTTTATTTTGTAGGTAGAAAGAAGATGAAAAATTAAGGGAAAATTAGAGAAAAAGGAATAAGAATTGTAGATTTTGGACAACTTCAGCATTGTTTTACTAATTTGGACATATTTTTTCATTTGAACTCTAATTGAGATAATTCCAGAGGTTGTGGAAAGTTAAAAAAAATATCTATAACTTTAATATTTTGAAATAAATTTAGTGTCAAGAAATTGGATATTTGAATCATAGTCTGAAGAAGAAAATGTAGATTTTGAAAAATAAAATAATAACAGAAAATAAAGAACATAGAGTTTGAGTTGAATTGAATGATCTTTTAAGAGATAAGAGTTTGAATAGGACTAGGATATCCTTTTACAACTTTAAAAAAGGACCTAGGGCAAGAAAAATCAACAACTCTGAAGAGACAAAAAGTAACGAAGAAGATCCCTGGCTTGGAAGAGGAATATTAGAGCTCCAACACCATGACTAGTTATCTCTTTCATCTCTTTCTATTAGATCTTAAATGTTTAAATTTTTTATATAGATGATTTCATATTCAAATATGAACTAATTTTATTTTCAAGGGCTATGATGTAGTCTAATTATAAACCCTTGTATTTTTCAATCATTTTAATGGATGAGTTATTTTCTTAATTGAGTTAATGCACTGTACGTAATGCTTCTAATTAATTGGCCACTAATTAGAAGATGTGTTAATCATAATAAGACAAAGAGGAGATTTATGTGTCTAGTTCATTGTGTAGGTAACCATAGATTGCAAGTAAGATAGAGATATACTTGCATGGTCTGTGCAATCTTAAGTGAGAACCATATATCTTCATCCATCTTTGCTTGTTATAATTCGTATGGAAATATAGTGGGTCATCATTCGAAAGGTGCTTCTATTAGACCTTAAGAGAGGCTAGTAAATTATTTAGAGTATCTCGACTATCAATTAGATTATAATTTTTAGGTTAAAATGATAGTAATTGTGAGGGGAATTAATTAAGATGAAATCAAAAACCCTAAAGCCTTGCTTAATTAAAATTTTCTCATCAAACTCACTTTCTGCTATCTTTGTTATTTTTATTTTCCTTTATTTTCCATACAATTAAGTGTTTGAATTATTCAGGTAAAGTTAGAATTAATACAAAGATAGTAATTAATAATCACAATCCTTATGGGAACGATACTCGTACTCTTATAATTTATCACTTGACAATGATAGTATACATTTACACTTTACAAATATCTAATTCGTGCGTATCAAAAGACATTGTGAAGAGTCTGGGGTTGAAAGTGGAAAAGCATCCTAATACTTACTCAATTAGCTGAAGACAAAACGGTGCAAAGTACCTTTCTTCATTGGTAAGTATACAAATGTGATATTATGATGTGGTAGATAAGGATATTTGTCATTTTTTGTTTGGTAGGCCTTGGCAATTTTATGTTGTAGCTCAGCATGACGGAAGGAAGAATACTTATAAGCTATAAAAGGATGGCATAAAATACACCCTACTACCAATAAAAGGAAGTTCCAAAACCAAAACTTCTAAAGTGGAAGGTCGATTTTTCTTACATTGGCTCACTCAATTTCTAAGTTTAAGAAGGCCATAAAAAAACTAAGGAGGTACATGCTTAGATCATGAGGTAGGTGCTGGTGTCAAAGGAAGAAAAAACATTTGTGGAATACCTATATATAGTCAATTAGTTGCTAGAGGAGTTTAGTGATGTTGTGCATGAGGAGTTACCTATGAGGTTACTACTTATGAGAGACATTCAACACCACATTAACCTGAACATTAATGCTAGTTTTCCTAACTTACCACATTACATTATGAGCCTAAAAGAAGGAGAAATTCTAAAGGAATTGATAGAGGAACTATTAAGAAAAGGGCACATTTAGGAGAGTATGAGCTCGTGTGTTGTTCCAGCACTACTAAAGCCTGAAAAGAATGGTAGTTAGAGGATGTGTGTAGATAGTATAGTCATTAATAAGATCACAATAAGGTACATGTTTCCTATCCTGCTACTGGATGACATGCTAGATGTACCACATGGTATGCATGTTTTCTCCAAGATGGAACTTCATAGTGGGTACCATCATATTTGAATTAGACCTGGGGACGAGTGGAAGATAGCTTTCAAAACACAAAGGAAGGGTTGTAGGAGTGGGTTGTAATGCCATTTAGATTGACCAATGCTCTCAGTATTTGTATGTAACTCATGAATCAGTTATTTAATCCCTTTATTAGCAGATTTTTGGTTGTTTATTTTGATTATATCTTGGTTTATAGTCGAAAAGAGGAGGACCATTACTTACATTTGCGAGAAGTTCTAAAGGTCTTGTAGAAAAATAAACTGTACGCAAATTTGAAGAAGTGTAAGTTCATGAAAAATTCATGACAGATAAGCTGATATTTTTGGGATATGTAGTTAGTGCATATGGCATTTAGGTAGATTAAGAAAAGTTGAGCTCTTATTACTGAGTGCCTGAAGAAAGGGAAATTCTAGTAGAGTGAGAAAGCTGAAACTAGTTTTGTAGTTTTTAGAGAGAAGTTAAGCACTACTCCAATATTGGCATTACTTGACTTTGAGACCTTATTTGAAGTCGAATGTAAAGCTAGTGGTGTGGGCATAGGTGCAGTATTGTCCCAAAGAAAGAGACCAGTATGCTTTTTTCAATGAAGCGCTCAGTGATGCTTGGCGCAAATGGTCTACATATGACAATGATTATTATGTAGTCTTTCATGTTTTGAAGACTTGGGAGCATTACTTGATCAACAAGGAGTTTGTCCTTTATTTAAATCATTATTCCCAGAGGCAAATGGATAAAGGCATGCATGCTAGGTGGTCTCAATTTTTAGAGAAATTTTCTTTCACCTTAAAACATAAGGCAGTAGTGCATAAAAGGAAGCCGATGCAATGAGTCGGAGAGTAGAGTTAGTTTTCATAATGAGCCAGGAGACTGTAAGGTTTAACAATGTTAAAGAGTTTTATGCTGCTAATAAAGACTTTGGAGGAGTATGGTAGAACTATGTTAATAGGCATATTGATAGAGATTTTCATATCCAGGATGGTTATCACATGAAGGGGAATCATCTTTGCATTCCTAAGACATCCTTGAGGGAGAAACTTGTAATAACTGTAAAATTTAACGAAAATTTCAATTAAAGGAAATTTAGAATAAAAGAGAGAATTTTGACAATAGAGATAAGAACCGATGAAAATATGTATATTTATTACATGGATTAAAGAATTACAAAAGAAATATGAGATTTTATGTTTTGGCGCGCTATAAGCAAATATATTTTTATTTATGTAGAAATGATTATGATTTGTTAAAAGTAAGTGGACTTTTAAGTAAAAGAAGTATTGTGTTGCTTCTAATGAATTTTTATGGTATTTTTAGAAATATTCTTTCTTTAAATATGAATAAAAATATTTGTTTTGAAATTTGTTTTATTATGATTTTTATCAAGAAAAATCACGATTTAAGAGTTTAATTAAGGATTTATGAGAATGTAAATTTTTAGAAATTTTTGGGATATTTTATGGTAAAAAACGGATTTTATATGAATTTTTGTAAAAGAAAATCTTATTATTAATTATTTAATAATTATTATTATATTTAAAAAAAAATGAAGAAATAAAATGAAGGAGAAACCGAGGGGGGCGGTGTGCTGCAAATCGAAAAGAAAAAAAAAACGTAGAGGAATAGTGCATGCATAGTGAGTAAATAGTGATATCAAATTTTATCTTTCGATTTGGAGTGCTTAAGGGTTTCCGATAGCAAAACTGAAAGTGTTATTGGATTCAGGATGAAGAGTACTTCAATTTTGACTGATCAGTTTTTCAAATCAACCGTTGAATCGCTGTAGATCTGAAGTAGAAAATCTCGGTAAAAGGTAAGTTCTGAAAAACCTTACTTAGAGACTTCTAATTAGAAATCTGACTTCGTAGATAGATTCAAAAACTAGATAAATATTAGGATATGAATTTATTTTATTGATTCGGTAAAAATTTTTGTGACGATGAATAGTATTTTTTCGGCGATAAATAGTGGTGGTGAATAGTGTTTTTCGGCGTGAATAGTATTTTTCGGCAGTGAATAGTGACTAAACTCCAGAAGTCCTTTTTCAAGTTTTTGGACCTTCCGGATTCGATTTTGAAGTTTGTTTTACCGAATTCAGATCAGAAACGAGGATTTTAGGGGTGTCCAATCTGGAGCCCTTACCTGTGAGTAGATATTTCTTTTTATAGCTTATTACATGCTCTTCTTGAATTTAAGATGAATTATTGTTTATGATTACAAGTGATTTATACTTTTATATGTATCTGAAATGGATTAAAGTTTATGGAAATGATTTTTATTGGAAATGTAGTTCAAGAAGAGTATGGTTTTAAAAATGAGATTTTTAAACTCATTGAATACGTAATTTTAAATGCATTTCTTACCGTATGGTAAATGAAATATATTGTCTATGACGCATTGGTTTATAAAGTTATATGATTGCCTTGGAAAGATGGCATATATATATGATAAACCCTGAATGGGTAATTTTTAATAGATGAATTTTGAATGCATTGAACATGTGATTTTTACATGTATTTTTCATTATATGGCAAATAAAATGTGTTATGCACATGATATTGATCTTTACAATGATATGTTTGCCTCGGATATGGGCATATATATATGTGATTCCCTGATTGGGAAGTTTTGACAGAGGAATATATTGAGACTGAAAGTCTGTATTATATTGAGAAATTTACACTGAATTCTATGGTATATGTGCATATAGTATTTGTGGAGGAATCCTATTGGAATCACTGTCTGCTAACAGTAGGGAATGTTAGCCCTGATGCACTTTGATACCTCAGCTAGCAGGGGTGGTGCTATCCTCGTGTGTCGGCCAACACATGGGAATTATTGTTATCGGGGAGAGCGGGATGCCTTCTATTATTGTTATCGGGGAGAGCATGATGCCTCCTATTATTGATATGTGATTTACCCTCCCTTACTGTGTACTTGGGATTATTTATTGTATTGGTTCTAATATGGAAACCTCTTAAAGCATGTGAAATCTTTTATTGCATCAAAGTATTTGTTTATAACTGTATTGTATGGTATTTGGTTTTGAATATTGGGTTATATTGTGAAATGATGATATTTGAAATACGGGTTTCATATGGATGTACTTCTGAATTGTAGTTTCTATATGATAAATTTTAAAGTATAAGTCATCCATATGCTAACCTAAGAGGTTATAGAAGGTCTTGTCTACTCACTGAGTTGTAAAACTCACTACACATTGTGGAAATATTTTTCAGATAAAGAGACAGAGTCTGGTCCTGCGAATAGGTGATCAGGTAGACTGTTTACCCTCTGGGTGAGCCTACATTGCATTTAAGGCTCACATTATTTGTACTATATTGTATTTGTATTCTAGAGTATGCTCTATATGCCACAGGTAGGATCCCTGCTTCTGTCGTTACTCTGATGTTTATGGAATTAATTTGTATATTGTATATGGAAAGGAACCTATATGTATTGATTTATATGATAAAGAATAGCATTATGTACATTTATGGAAAATATATGTGTATGGTATATGGATTTCACGTGCCCTAAAATTAGGGGCGTGACAAAACTGATATGAAATTTACATGGAAGGGTTCTAGCTGGTCACGTAGGGTGTGACAAGACCTATGCCACTATTTGAGAAAGGTATTATTGGCCTCGTATGCGCAAGGATATAATGCATCTTGTCCAACGGTGCTATATTTGCTAGTCCATGGATTTTGTGCTTGGATTACCCAAAACCCAAAGAGGTATGGATTTTGTCTTTGTGGTAGTTGACAAGTTTTCCAAGATTGAACATTTTATCTCTTGCAAGAAAACTATAAATGCAACCCCAAACTATTCTTCAGGGAGGTGTTCATTTGAATAGGGTTCCCAAAACTATTACATCTGACAAAGATAGTAAGTTCCTCAGCCATTTCTGGAAGGCTTTGTGGAAGATGTTTGATTTGTCACTAAATTTTAGTAGTACAGCTCATCCTCAAATAAATAGACAAATTGAGGTAATCAATTAAAATCTAGGGAATCTTATCAAGAGTATTTGTCATGATAGGCCTAAATAATAGGATTGTGCATTAGTTTAGGTAGAATTTGCATACAACAATGCTATTAATAGTGCTTTGGGTAGGACACCATTCTCTATAGTCTACACTAAGCTGCCCTAGCATGTTGTTGACTTGGTTAAATTGCCCAAAGCTAATGTAGCTACAGCCAGCTTAGCTAATAAGTGGTAGGATATTCAGGAAGAGTTAAAGTGTAGGTTGAAGCAAGCTAATGCCAGGTACAAGAAGGCTGCAGATCAACACTGCAAGCAACATATTTTTCAGGTTGGTGATAAAGTGATGGTATTTTTGAGAAAGGAAAGGTTTCTAGTAGACACATACAATAAGTTATAGCCTAAGAAATATGGGCCATATCAGATCCTGCAGAAGATTAACGATAATGCTTATGTGGTACTAGATGCCTTGGAAATTTCCAAAACATTTAATGTGATGGATATTTTTCTTTACTATTCTTCTAAGACTCCTTTGTATCTAGATGATCTAGTCTACTATTAGGTGAATTTTTCTCAAGTGGAAGGAACTAACATGGATAAGATTGTCGATGAGTTTATGGAGCGGGCCAAACACAATAAGGTCCATAAAAAGAAAAGGAGTCACAAAAAGTCCTATTGTAGTAAAATGGGCATCACTTTTAGCATAGGTGGAGTTACGAGACCCATTACCTATTGTTTCAAAGCTCATTCAAACATACACACTCATTATACAAAAAATTTCTTATTGTAAGCTGCAATATTCTTTTCCTGTTGTGCTTTATTCTTTTCATAGGTTGATAAATTGTATCTTTTTTCAATATTAGTTCTTATGTAGATTTGTTGTGCTGGTGTCACAATGGGATAGAATCATTAGTTTATTTTTAGTGGTTTATTCTTTATTTTTTATGTAGATTTTCCTAATCATATTAGATTCTTCTCTCTATTCTTTATTCCTATTTGTTTCTTTGTATTAGATGTTATTACTCTAGTTAATGGTTAGTTTTTGTTTGCTTGAGTTACTTTCCTCTTGTTTAAACAACATTTTGTAAAGGTCTAGTCCTTGCTTGAATTTTGTATTGAAATGGTTGTCTTTTCATCAATAATTTGGTTATATTCATACTTGGTGTAGCTAGCTATTTTTTATTTGGGCAGATTGATATATGGGGTATGGATTTTATCATACTTTGGCTATATTCCAATAACTCTCTTTTTTTCATTTTGGTTTCGAATATAAGGCTACCTAATATAGTAATTCTTTTCTTGCCTTCTTTCTTAATAATACTTGAAGAAAGTGCAATCAGTAACCTTCTTATAAAGGAGGTGTAGGGGAAGGCACACATCAAAAACAAAGAAAATTAAAAGAATTATATTATGCAAATGAACCAAGATGTGGTCTCCAAAATAGAAATATAGTATGCAAATAAATTAAGATGTATTCTTTGAAGGCTACATTGAATTATTGGAGGTCGTATAATTTTATATCTTGTTACATGGCAAAAATTTGAGTATTTTGGTATTTGATTTTATGCCTATCATCTTTAGTGGTTGATGGATTTATATGCTTATGCTATGTTCACATTGCTGTTAAACAACTTAATGATACCAATGAGTTAAATTTTTTAGTCTTAATAGCATATTTTGTTTTATAGTATCTTATAGTAAATAGTAGGAAGAAGAGGTGGACGAGACAGTCGTGAGACTAGAGGTGTCACACATAAAAATCCTAATGAAGTGACCCCAGAAAAATGTATACAGCCACAAGGAAATGATTAAGAGACTCAAGTAGAGCCAACTAAAGGCCAAAATTCTCAACATCCTTTTTAGTAGCACACATATGCATATACTTATATTTTACATGCCATTATTCTTTGCATTCAAATCAACAATATTATTCTATTTCTACATATTTGGTGTTCTTGTTCACAAATTGTTATGCCTTCCATTTGCATTCAAATAAGTGTACGGAGAAGGCACAAGTCGTCTTGTAATTTACATTGGATATGTTGTTCGATGAACTACTACATTGAAAGAGAGGAATTGCCCACAAATTTAGGAACAATATAGAGAAAAAATTATATTAAAATTGAAGTTAATAATTACTATAATTGTTTAGTGTACTTAATTATATTCCTATCCACTTCCTAAATTTAACACATTTATCATATTTATGTTGGGTGCAAATTGTAAATGAAATTGTGTTTTATTGTTCAAGGAAAAATACATTGTTGATGTAAATGTTGAGTGGTGATTTGAGGCTTCTATTAATGCCACTACGCAAAGGATATATAGATCTTGGAGGACTCACTTGCATGAAAGGTGCTAAAAGCATAACACTAACGAAGAAAGACTAGTAATGATGATTGGAGGTAATTGATTAACTATTTTGGTTTGAGTGATTTTAGGATAGTGGTAATAACATATTTAAATGAGACCTTATATGAAATGTGTAACAAAAATGATTATGAAGTTAAATACAGGTCTAATGTGCAAGAAATGTAGGCCCAAATTTTGCAGTTAATACTAGAAGTAATGCTACATGAAGCTCTCCAAGAGACCTATCTACTTAACTTTTTTTTTTTTGAATATTGGTTTTAACTAGCTTTATTATAACTGACATGGTACTTGATTAGCTGAAAATGTTAATTTTTAAAAAAATTATGTAATGATATAACCTTTTATCAATTTTTTTATTTCTTTTGGTCTTTTATCATATAAAAAAGTTTTATTAATAGCAGTATCAACTGTATACTAAAAAAATAACAAAATTAAGTGATTTAGTAGAAACATTAAAAGGTTGCCACTGAAAGTGGACATTTAGTGGCAATCTTTTAATGTTGCCACTGAAAGGAGATTCAATGGTGACATTTTGCTCACATTGAAAGTGGACATTCAAAAGCAGCTATACATGTATACAACATTTGTTGGTGAACCTTGTGGTGGCAACTTGTATGTTTTTTATGATGACTTTTGTTGCCACAAAAAGTAGACTTTTGTTGTGACTAAAAGTGTCGCCCCAAAAATCCTTCAATTACAGACGTAGAAGTAGCAATTTTGTGACAAATAAAAATCACCACAAAAAACTTTCGAAGGTGACTTTTAGCCTTTTAGTGGTGACAAAATTGACAACTAAAAGTTTGTTTTCCTGTAGTGAATTAACCATTTTCAACTAGAAAATTACTAAAATATTAACATGATTTGTTTTATAAAAAGATAATATTAACGTGCATTATGCAGTATGGACGGGCATATGTTATTAAACTGCAAAGCGCGATAAGTTAGTTAAATATTTAGTTTTTAATATATCAAATTGTAAAAGTATACTTATGTTTGTGGTTTAATGTCACGGCCCCAAATGATAGAACACATGACCAGCATGACATAAGGGTTTCCCCCTAGCCGCAAGCCAACACATAGCATGCACAAACATCCAGCACACAATTTAGAGTACATAATAAATATAACTGGCCACATATGCCACATCCAATATTAGAAAAATACTGTATCTATATGTATATATATATATCTCATGAATCCAATATCTGTGATTCAACTTGGCCCATGGCCTCATAATATTCATGTGATTCAACTTGGCCCAAGGCCTCATAATACTAATATCGTTGTAAAATATAAAACCGTTTTTCAAACAACACATCAAAATACGCAAGAAGCGAGGATCCTGCCTGTATGTTCATGGAGATACACTAGACATAAACTAAACTAAACAAACAATACAAAAGAGCCTTGCCCAAACTAGGGCTCACCAACACTATCTTCAGCCTCCTACGAAGCTGTAGCTGGATCAAAGTCTCTTTGACTATCTGTGGGGAGGAAACAGAAGAGGGGTGAGATTACCACATCTCAGTGAATGGGTAAATCATACTATAACCGAAACAGGGAAAACCAAGCACGAATGTTTCACAATGAGTTTAATAATTGAAATCAAAGTGTAAGGATAATAATAGAAACATTAAGCATTTAACCATAATTTATTGAAAGAAAAGCTAAACAGTTCAAATGTATGTTCAAAAGATAAAACATGATTAAATCAGTAACAGTAGAGCAAATCAATTATGCATGGTAAGTAATAAATGAAGTTATTTATGCAATAACAATGATGAATGCGATTGTTTAGAAATATTTAATCTTGAAGAAAAATGCACTAGTTTATTGGAGTTCTTTCCTGACAGATCAATCATCTTCCCCAAGCACACAGCAAGGGTAGGGTAATCACTGTAGGCGTAGACATAAGTCCACCCTAAATCCCTGTGTCTTAGGCAATCATAGGCCCGTCACAGTATCCTAGGCCGAAGCCTTCACATGACCATGGTGCACCAGGGCTAGCACTCCCTGCGGCTAGCTAACAGTGATCTAAAAGGGTCCCTCCAATAGAAAACATTTGAAATATGTTATTCAAAGAGTTTAAAGTAAAACATTTCAATAACATTACAATAAAGCTATAATTCTCCATCTAGCTCTTTTCATGCATAAAATTCCGTTCTAAAATATGTTTCATCCATGTATTCCCATGGAGACCTTTATCATAATAAACTTTCCCTTTAAACATATCGTCCGTAGACGTCACATAGATGCTCATCATGCATCAAATCATTTTAAACATAGATCGTCCGTAGACGTCGCATAGATGTTCATCATGCATCAAATCATTTCATGGCTAACTTAGTTCATTTCTATGACTAAATTTGTATTTTTATAAATCTAGCTCAAATGGAGAATTATCAGTCTAGATGCTTGCCCTGCATACCTAGGGTTCAACTAGGATTGAAATTTATAATTTCTAACATGGTTGGAACATATTGGTTTTCAAAGCGGTAAAACAATTTAGCATACATTCCAACTAGTTAAAATCATACGAGAGAGTTATAAACTGAATTCATAAAGCATGCGCTATAGTATGAAAAACCCACTCACAGGTAAGGGCTCCAGATTGGACAGCCCTAAAATCCTAGTTCCTGATCTGAATTCGGTAAAACAGACCCCAAAATCGAGTCCGGAAGGTCCAAAAACCTTAAATGAGCTTGGTTACTGTTCACCCGCCGAAAAACACTATTCACCGTCACTATTCATCGCCTGAAAATACTATTCACTGTCACAAAATTTTTACCGAATTAACAAAACAATTTCATATCCTAATGTTTATCTAATTTCTGAATCCATCTACGGAGTCAGATTTCTAATTAGAAGTCCCTAAGTAAGGTTTTTCAGAACTTACCTTTTACCGAGATTTTCTACTTCAGATCTACGGCGATTCAACGGTTGATTTGAAAAACTGATCGGTCAAAACTGAAGTACTCAACGTCCTAAATCCAATAACATTTTCAGTTTTGATATCGGAAGTCAATTGGTACTCCAAATCGAGAGAAAAGATTTGAAGTCACTATTCACTCACTATGCAGCACTATGCATTTTTTTCGTTTTCTTCTTCTTCGAATTCGTCGCCCCCGGTTTCTCATTTTATGGTTTCTGAAGTTTTTTTATATATATATAATAATTATTATTATATAATTAATAATAGGATTTTCTTTTATAAAAATTCATATAAATTCCATTTTTCATCATAAAATATCCCAAAAATTTCTAAAAATTTCATTTTTCATAAATCTTTAGTTAAACTCTTAAATCATAATTTTTCTTAATAAAAATCGTAATAAAACAAATTTTTAAACAAATATCTTAATTCATATTAAAAGAAAGAATATTTCTAAAAATACCATAAAAATTCAATGGAGGCCGATATAATTATTTTAAGCAACACAATACTTCTTTTACTTAAAAGTCCACTTACTTTTAACAAATCATAATCATTTCTACATAAATAAAAATATATTTACTTATAGCGCCCCAAAACATAAATTCTCATATTTTTTTTTTGTAATTCTTTAATCTATGTAATAAATATACATATTTTCTACGGTTCTTATCTCTATTGTCAAAATTCTCTCTTTTATTCTAAATTTCCTTTAATTGGAATTTTTGTTAAATTTTACGGTTATTACATTCTTTCCCCCTTAAAGAAATTCGGCCCCCGAATTTCATCACCATAGTAGCAGATAAATACTAATCTCATTGTTCAAATAAATGCAAATATCTAGCGCGTATATCCTCCTCTCTTTCCCAAGTAGTTTTCTCAGAAGAATGATTTTTCCATATCACTTTTACTGTAGGTATTTCTTTTGACCGTAATTTCTTTATTTGTTTGACCACTATTGCTACTGGTTATTCGTCATGGGTTAAATCTTTCTGTAACTGAATCTATGGACACTGTATAACATGTGTAGAATACGGTAAATATTTCCTTAGCATAGACATATGAAAAAAAAACTGGATGGACATTACCCAATTTAAGAGGTAAAGCCAAACAATAAGCCACTGAACCGATCTTATCAAGAATTTCAAATGGTTCTATATACCGAGGGTGTAACTTCCCTTTCTTTCCAAATCTCATTACCTTTTTCATTGGTGAGTCATTAAAGAATATATGGTCACCAACTGAAAATTCCTAGTGCTCAACATTCATAGTCCTTGTAAACTTTTGACTTGTATTGAGTTTCCAGTATATTTTTTTTTCTAATCAATTTCACTTTATCAATGACATCTTATAATAAATATAACTCCACTGAGTCATTTAACAGAACATTTGTAACACCTCTTACATAAGGCTTAAATCTTCTAATATCATTTTATTATAGACAGATTCTGCTAAGGAATCTCTCACCAATCTAAAAATATATATATATATATATATATATATATATATATATATATATATATATATATATATATATATATATATATATATATATATATATATATATATATGCTTGAAGCATGCTCTCCAAGCTAGCATCATCAATTTAGATAAGTCATATTCTATCTATTGCATGTTATTCCAAACTAGATTTTCAAAGTTTAACTTTTCTCAATTCACTCACATATTAAGAAACCTATGATGTTTATGTAAAACTTTAAATGATGCCATTGTATATTGGCATGATAATTACTGCTATGATTAAGTTCAACTAAGGACAATTAATTTCTTCCAACTTTTACCACAATAATATAAAGATACTTAAAGCATAACTTCTAATGTATAAACACATCATTTAAATTTAGTATTAGTCAGATTATAATCTAATAAAGATCCTTAGACTTCCTGAATAACTCTCTTGAGATAATATATTCAATTCGTCTCGCTAATGAAAAATTTCACTTGTATCTTCTTTTTACCATTATACTAGTACAATTTTTTTTTATCTCAGTATATCCTTATTACCTCGGGTAATCCATATTTACAATCTATGGCTTCTTCTGAAATCTCTTTTCTCAACAATTATCCATACGTGAATTTTCAATCTCAACATAATTTACATTCTAGATATTAGTCTCAATTTAGCAAAGTATAAATTCTTAACACAAATATCTTAATTACTTACATTATTATCAGAGATGATTCTCAAAATATTTTCCATGTTTCCAAATTAAAAATTTCAAGATTAACTTAAATCTTATTTTCCATACTTTACTCTTCAAAAACTTTAACACCGTTAATTTCTTTGATTATATTCGTCAAAGCACCATTAAATCATCATCCATCTATTCTTTTCAAAAATTTCTATTACTTTAATCTACTAATAAGTTGAACACCATAGTAATTGAGTTCCATAGATTAGAAATTAACCCTCCTTATAGTAAGGAAAAAGAATCTTGCATTTAATGCCAAATATTAATGTAGGACAATGTAGCAGAAAATACGAAACACGTAATAGAGCATGGTGCCAAAATAGGAAGTCAGAAATTTGGACAAAAATATCGACAGGAAATTAAAATCGGTGGCCGTATTTCTTAAAAATCTGTAAACAAAATCTAGCTGCTATTTCGGCGAAAATCGGTGGCCGCAATCGGTGGCCGCAAATTTTGAATATATGTGCCAAAATTTAATTCAAAGATATTGTTATTCGGCGGAAGCATATCATATGGAAAAGAAATATTTCTGAGTCTATAAAGTTTGTGAATAACAAGAGCACATAATTAACTGGTAGGATGCAATTGGTTGCTTCAAAATATATAATCAATCAACTGTAAATAACCAGTCTAAATTAAAATTTCTCAAAATAGCTAGTCGACTTATAAACCAATAGTCGACTGGTAAAAACATTGAGAAAACAAAATAAACCATTTGATTGTTCCTCTTCAACAATTAATTGGTTTGCATTTTCACTCTTTTTCTTTTTCTTCTTTTTTACAATGACGGCTATCACCTACAACCTTTCTACAAAAATCAAGACATCAATGCTTCATCAAAGACAACAAGAAAAAGACAGATTTCTGGTGATATCTTATCTTATGCTCTTTATGTGCTTAATATGGGTCATAGTCATAACTACTGTACATATACATGCTTGCCGTCATTTTGTTTTTTTTTGAAATTTTTTTTTTACCTATAATTTAGCTGATATCCACCAATCACTCACATAGTTGTTCTAATAATACCCGGCCTATTCGCATAGCTATTATAAATATGCCCTTCTCCGAGTTCTATAAATGCTTATATTAGTATCTTTATCTTTATACTCAAAGTTAAGGTAAGAGAAATTATGGAGGGAACCGCATTCCGTTAGTTTCGAAATATCTGTGTCTTTTGTGGTTCTAGTCCTGGAAAAGATGGGGAATATGTGAAAGCAGCACAAAACCTGGGTATGGTGCTGGCCAGAAGAAAAATTCATCTAGTCTATGGTGGAGGTAACTGTGGGTTAATGGGGTGTGTGGCTATAGCTGCACATGTAGGAGGATGTCAAGTTCTAGGTATTATTCCTACAGCTCTAGCTGCATCCAGCAACATAGGGAAAACAATTGGGAAAGAATATAGAGTAGCTTCCATGCATGAACGCATGGCTAAAATGATGAGTAATGCTGACGCCTTCATTGCCTTACCAGGTGGTTTTGGTACTTTAGAGGAGATTTTCCAAATAGTCTCTTGGGCACAACTGAATTTGCATCACAAACCAATAGGTTTGTTAAATGTTAATCACTTCTTTGATGGTTTGTTATCTTTTCTTGATCATGCTGTGGAACAAAGGTTTATCCCACACTCAGCACGACGGATTCTCATCTTAGCTTCAGATGCTGAAGAGTTGATTGATGCTTTATAAGCATATGTTAATGTACCTGATCCAATCACAACTCAAATAGAATGGACAACAGACCATAGCAGAAAGCGTAAATTGGACTTGGATCTTCATCTGTAACTGTAGCAAGATGTGGATATTGCTGTACCACTTTTACTTTCGTAGGGTTATCTTGGACACCATCTTGCTAGCCACATACCTTAAGAAAGTACTATTACTAATTCAAAATTCATATTTTGAGAACTTAGCATATAGCTGATACTCCCTTGGAGTTTGTAATACTATCTTTAAATATTGCTTATGATCCTCTGAACTCTTGAAATATTCTAGTATATTATCAATAAATATAATAACAACTTGATTTAGGGATGACTTAATTACTTATTCATTAAATCTATGAATGTAGCTGGGGCATTTTTCAATCCAAATATCATAACTATAAACTCATAGTGTTCATGCCGAATCCTGAAAGCAAATTTTTTTTTTAAATATCCTCTTCTCTTATCCTTAATTGATGATATCTAAATATCAAATCAAGGTAAATTTTTGAAAAATGTTGAGCACTTTCTAACTGATCAAATAGATCATCTATACGAGGTAATAAGTATTTATTCCACATTGTCACTTTGTTTAACTATCTATAATCTATGTATAATCATAGTGATCCATATACTGGAGCACTCCAAATAAAAATACTAGGGCTTTTAAATCCCTTGTCTAACATGTCTTGTAACTATTTCTTTTTCAGTTCTTTAAGTTCAGTGGGTGCCATTCTATATGGAAATATAGACGCTGGCCAGGAAATAAATCAATACCAAATTCTATTTATTATTTCGGGGTAATCTTGGCAATTCTTCAGGAATTATATCAGAAAATTCTCTACTCACTGGAATTTAATTTACAGTGGTATACTTTATATCAGCATCTCTCACCACTGCCAACTATCCTTGGCACCTTTTTGTAATCACTTATGGACTGCTAAAGCAGAGATTAGGTTACTGGGTATCTCACTAAGATTTCTTTGTATCAAGAGAAAAAAATTCTCCAAGAATATTGAATTTAATCACCTTCTAGTGACATTTCAAAATGACATGACATAATGCCAACAACTTCATTCTCAATATCACATCACAATCTACCATATCTAGACAACCGGGTACAACGGATTTGCCTAAACTCAGAATTCCGCTGAGGTTTGCCCTACTACCATTCATGAGGACACGCGAAGAGACTCTGTATGGGTCTTTTCCCAAACACATAGCAAGGGAAAACAAATAACATCTCATATAACTGGCATCTCGCTATAAAACAGATATACCCCAACCGTCACTTAACTATGCCAACATAGCATACTATAAACTGACTTACTTGAACAAAAAAGACAACATCCTATCGAACCCCTTTAGCAGCATCGTGAGTATAAGCATGTCCGGATTCATACCCATACTCAAAGTCCTACCTAAAGGTCCGTTACTCCATGAACACAAGAAAACCTAAAGCTCTGATACCATATTGTCACGGCCCCAAATGATAGAACACATGACCGGCACGGCATAAGGGTTTCCCCCTAGCCGCAAGCCTAACACATAGCATGCACAAACATCCAGCACACAATCCAGAGTACATAATAAATATAACTGGCCACATATGCCACATCCAATATCAGAAAAATACTGTATTTATATGTATATATATATATATATATCTCATGAATCCAATATTTGTGATTCAACTTGGCCCATGGCCTCATAATATTCATGTGATTCAACTTGACCCAAAGCCTCATAATACCAACATCGTTGTAAAATATAAAACCGTTTTTCAAACAACACATCAAAATACGCAAGAAGCGAGGATCCTGCCTGTATGTTCATGGAGATACACTAGACATAAACTAAACTAAACAAACAATACAAAAGAGCCTTGCCCAAACTGGGGCTCACCAACACTATCTTCAGCCTCCTACGAAGCTGTAGCTGGATCAAAGTCTCTTTGACTATCTGTGGGGAGGAAACAGAAGAGGGGTGAGATTACCACATCTCAGTGAATGGGTAAATCATACTATAACTGAAACAGGGCAAACCAAGCACGAATGTTTCGCAATGAGTTTAATAATTGAAATCAAAGTGTAAGGATAATAATAGAAACATTAAGCATTTAACCATAATTTATTGAAAGAAAAGCTAAACAGTTCAAATGTATGTTCAAAAGATAAAACATGATTAAATCAGTAACAGTAGAGCAAATCAATTATGCATGGTAAGTAATAAATGAAGTTATTTATGCAATAACAATAATGAATGCGATTGTTTAGAAATATTTAATCTTTAAGAAAAATGCACTAGTTTATTGGAGTTCTTTCCTGACAGATCAATCATCTTCCCCAAGCACACAGCAAGGGTAGGGTAATCACTGTAGGCGTAGACATAAGTCCACCCTAAATCCCTGTGTCTTAGGCAATCATAGGCCCGTCACAGTATCCTAGGCCGAAGCCTTCACATGACCATGGTGCACCAGGGCTAGCACTCCATGCAGCTAGCTAACAGTGATCTAAAAGGGTCCCTCCAATAGAAAATATTTGAAATATGCTATTCAAAGAGTTTAAAGTAAAACATTTCAATAACATTACAATAAAACTATAATTCTCCATCTAGCTCTTTTCATGCATAAAATTCCGTTCTAAAATATGTTTCATCCATGTATTCCCATGGAGACCTTTATCATAATAAACTTTCCCTTTAAACATATCGTCCGTAGACGTCACATAGATGCTCATCATGCATCAAATCATTTTAAACATAGATCGTCCGTAGACGTCGCATAGATGCTCATCATGCATCAAATCATTTCATGGCTAACTTAGTTCATTTCTATGACTAAATTTGCATTTTTATAAATCTAGCTCAAATGGAGAATTATCAGTCTAGATGCTTGCCCTGCATACCTAGGGTTCAACTAGGATTGAAATTTATAATTTCTAACATGGTTGGAACATATTAGTTTTCAAAGCGGTAAAACAATTTAGCATACATTCCAACTAGTTAAAATCATACGAGAGAGTTATAAACTGAATTCATAAAGCATGCGCTATAGTATGAAAAACCCACTCACAAGTAAGGGCTCCAGATTGGACAGCCCTAAAATCCTAGTTCCTGATCTGAATTCGGTAAAACAGACCCCAAAATCGAGTCCGAAAGGTCCAAAAACCTTAAATGAGCTTGGTTACTGTTCACCCGCCGGAAAACACTATTCACCGCCACTATTCATCGCCGGAAAACACTATTCACTGTCACAAATTTTTTACCGAATCAATAAAACAATTTCATATCCTAATGTTTATCTAATTTCTGAATCCATCTACAGAGTCAGATTTCTAATTAGAAGTCCCTAAGTAAAGTTTTTCAGAACTTACCTTTTACCGAGATTTTCTACTTCAGATCTACGGCGATTCAACGGTTGATTTGAAAAACTGATCGGTCAAAACTGAAGTACTCAACGTCCTGAATCCAATAACACTTTCAGTTTTGATATCGGAAGTTAATTGGTACTCCAAATCGAGAGAAAAGATTTAAAGTCACTATTCACTCACTATGCAGCACTATGCATTTTTTTAGTTTTCTTCTTCTTCGAATTTGTCGCCCCCGGTTTCTCATTTTATGGTTTCTGAAGTTTTTATATATATATATAATAATAATTATTATATAATTAATAATAGGATTTTCTTTTATAAAAATTCATATAAATTCCATTTTTCATCATAAAATATCCCAAAAATTTCTAAAAATTTTCTTTCTCATAAATTTTTAGTTAAACTCTTAAATCATAAATTTTCTTAATAAAAATCGTAATAAAACAAATTTTTAAACAAATATCTTAATTCATATTAAAAGAAAGAATATTTCTAAAAATACCATAAAAATTCAATGGAGGCCGATATAATTATTTTAAGCAACACAATACTTCTTTTATTTAAAAGTCCACTTACTTTTAACAAATCATAATCATTTCTACATAAATAAAAATATATTTACTTATAGCGCGCCAAAACATAAATTCTCATATTTCTTTTTTGTAATTCTTTAATCTATGTAATAAATATACATATTTTCTACGGTTCTTATCTCTATTGTCAAAATTCTCTCTTTTATTCTAAATTTCCTTTAATTGGAATTTTTGTTAAATTTTACGGTTATTACATTTAATATACTAGAAGAAAGTAAAAAGAGGCTAATATTTTATATCTATTGCACATGGCATTACTTAAAACTATGTCGACCATAACTGATGCCAAAGTTGTACTTTTGCGTCATTTATGACCAATGCTAAATGAAAAACTTATAACCATGCCTTGCTTTACATTTTCACATTGGTCATAACCAATAATAAGTTTTAAATTTACCGTTAGTTTTGAAAAAAACAACCTAGATGGGGATGATTATGGTGCACAAACCTAAACTTGCAAGTTAGTAACAAGAAAAATATTCCAAATAAAACATAATTTATATATGAATAAATGATGAACACAATAACACTAATTCTACAAATAAATGAATCAAAATGAAAGCATAAGTCCAACCTGAATAAGAGGCAGAACTTGATTGAAAATAGAGATAAGAAAAAAAATTTGAGACTAAAATGAAGTTAAAAAAAATGTTGATAAAATTGGACTTGAACATTTCCAAAAACAAAATTAAAAAGGCTAAAAAAAATCACACAAACAAAGATGAAGTGTAATAACTAAAAGAGATAAGATAATAGTAGCCAGACATGAACCTGGTTCGACCCAAAATTGAGGCCTACATTTAGTCCCTTTGATTCCCAAGAGATCTTCTTCACTAATTAAATACTTGTTTTCGATCTCTCTTACAAGCAATGGATTATAAGAGATTTTCACCACTAATCAATAATGTATGGTTTAGACCACCCTTGCTTAAAATGTATGACCAGGTTGGCTTTCAATTGCTTACCAACAATGATTACAAGAGAATAAGGTAAAAGGCCTATTACAGTATAAGCTCTCATTCAAGCACAAAATGGTAGCTCCTAAATGAGTAGGTAAGGCTAGATGGTAAGCAAAAAAATGCCTTTAACAAAATATAAGCAAAGATATATGTGAAAGGCTTCAAGAATAGCGCTAACTGACTTAAATATGGTTGTTAAGCTCTTAGTTTTCTCTCTCATGCTTTTAGAGGAATTTATATATTCTTTCTAAATTCATATGACCATTGTAGATAGGCCAAGAATATTACACTAATTGTTATCTAAATGTAGCTCTTATTGAGATTTTCAATTGACTGAAAAAAATTAATTTCTAGTCTATTGATTTTTTTCACGTCCTTATTTCCCTTTGATGAGCTACAGTTCATTTTTCTTCATAAATATACTCCTATAAGTGGACTTTGACCATTGGAATATTGGGTGAAGGTCCTTTTGTGAGCTTGAGTCTTAATGCTTCCCTAAATGCATGATTAGGTTCTCCATTAAAAGAGTATTGGCTAGTTTTCATAAGGACATCCCTTGACCTAAAATTTAAACTAATTCCCACAGAGTTCGATGCTGACTAGATGTCTTTCTCTTCAATGTTGCTTTGATCTTCCCCTTTTAATTAGCTTTGACTTCCTTAAATTGTGATAGTTTTTTCTTAATTATAATAGCTTTGATTTTAATGATATATTCTAAAAATAAATGGAAGATGTGATTTAATGGATATGGTAATTATGTATTTAAAGAGAGAATATTAATTGGCATAAAAGATATGAGTATGTTTGGCAAGTCATTTCAGCTAGCTTATAGCGTATTTGACTAGCTTATAAGCTTGTTTGACCAAATTAGAGGTGTTTGGTAAACAAGCTTATTTGAGTAGCTTATAGCGTATTTTCATACGCTACTTTGAGTAGCGTATAGCTTATAGCTTATAGCTTTTATAATTTTATTCCTTTTTTATCCTTATTATTTTATTTAAATTTCAATATTATCCTATTCATAATTTTTTACGCTATTTATTAATCTTCAGGTTTCTTTTAGGTACTTTTCTTTCTCAAATACTAACGAAAATTTAGAGGCATCTACTGAAATGAAAGAGATTCGCAACAATATTGCTAATTTATTGTGAAACGCTAGATGCTATGTTTATTTTGTATTTTTTAGAATTACAAAATGAAATGTAATTACTAACAAAAAATAATAAATTTTATATATGACCTTTTATGTCATTTTACATTTATCAGCTAATTTATCAGCTATTTTTACCAAACACTTCTAATTCAATAAATTAGCTTAACAGCTTTCAGCTAAAAATTAGCTTATCAGCTTTCAGCTAGCTTATCAGCTATTTTTACCAAACATAGCCGTAGTCAGCATTTAACTCCAAATATTTTCATATATAAACTTGAATTTAGCCATTGGCTTTCTACTTTAAATTATTGTGATAATCAAGATTAATGCATTTGAAACCTTGGGGGTAAAGTTATAAATGGCATGAACTCGAATATTGGTTAAAACTAACATTAATCGTAAATTGTAATGTCAATTATGGCCAATGCGTGCTTTTTTAACTTTAGCATGGGTCATTCTAATGGTTATTTGAACCAATGCTAATTTTTTATAAACGATAGTATTAGTGTCAGTGTTGAAACTAACATTAAACGACTACTTTCACTTATGCTAAATTCCTAAAGAAAATATTTCACAAATAATAAAACAAAACAAATAAAATAAACAACTAATAATAATTTTTTGAAAGATTGACTTATTCAAATATAGAGAGCCATTGCAAACTAAGGGTTGCCAATGGTAATTAAGGCTAATGCCCAAGACATATTATCTTGAAACAACTTCAACAAAATATTAAACTGGATTTAAGCACACTGGAAACTAGAGTTCAACACTTATTCAGTATCCAACAAGGAAAGTGGAATGTTAAGGTTCAGCAAGCAGTAGCTGCAAGATCAATCAGACCCTTACTGAAGGTTAAGGAAGGAAGGGTTGGCAATGAGCTCATCTAAACCTGCTTCAGGCCAAAAAAATCAGGGGAAGAGCTGACTAATGGTGGAGCTAATCATGGTGAAAAAGATTATGTAAAGAGTGAGAAGAAGAGTAGCAAACATAAGAGCCATGAAAACCATTTCCCAATGATACTAAAGTTGTTGAGTGCTTCGTGAATGCTTACTTATGTTTGGTAAGTGTGTAAGGGATGAAGTTTGGAGAGGCAGTGGAAGGGATTTATTGCTGAGGATTTATGTGTTTGTGGGAATTGAAATCACATGATTCAATTAAATATTTAAGGAATTGTGAGATTATAATTTCATGAAGATCATGGAAAGATTTTTAGATCCCTCTATTCAATTAAATATTGAAGGAATTCTGAAACCCTGTGTCATGGAGACCATGGAAAGATTTTTGAACCCCTTTCTGTAACCAACAAATATTCTTTTTTAGAATTAAAATTAGCATAAGTATCCATTAATTATTTATTCATGAGGTACTTAGCACAAGCAAAATGA
>CM073473.1:27477500-27480000 GCA_037074535.1 Gleditsia sinensis
CAAAGCACACCCAAAACTTTTTGCCAGCTAGCTGGGCTATTTTGCTTTATAGACCTGTAAGTATAATATGTAATAGTTTAATCTTGTGCTCTGCAAATTTTCAAGAATGTTTGACTAATATTAATTCTATTTTCAAATTTTGAAGAACTTTACCATAAATATTTGCCAGAGCTTTAGCACATTAAATTGAATCAAAGTTGCTTTTGCCAGATGTTATTGTCTTCTCTTCGATTTTTCATGTGCATACATTCATATCTTTCATGTTTTCTTTATACAGATGCAGAGAAGATATATATGGACGTGCAAGAAAAGAAAATGAAGTTTTGTTTGCTTTTCATTTTGTTATAATTTAGTTGAGCCTTCAATTTATTTGCTGCTTGCATTGACTTCTTGCTAGCTTGATAGTGCCTAGTTACCATTGTTAACATTAAGTCACTTGTATTTTTTGTACTTTTATGCTTAAGCCTATCAATGACTTATGTTGTAGGTGGACCATGCATCTCTTCAAATATTGGATTAAAAGGGAAAGTAATGCTTGCTGGTGCACTTACTATAACTATCCAAAACTTTCCTTGTTTAAGCTTCTTGTATTATGGTAGATTTTCATTGTGTTAGGATTATGTAGTTTGATTTCTAACTAGTTACTTTTTTTAAACGTGATTAGTTATATTACATTGAATATTTGTACTAACTAAATATAATTGAATATAAGTTTAAATACCATATTCTTTTTCTTATGATTTTACTAGTATAGCTAATTTATTCATTACATTTTTTATTTTTGGATTATTATATTTGTACATTATTTAAAAAATTTCATAATAAAAAAATTAATACAAAAAAAATTACATCTTAGACTTTCAATGGCGACCTTGAAAAATTGTCACTGAACGTCCACTTTCGGTGGCAACTTTTTCAAGTTGCCACTAATACAAGTAAAATCTGATATTCATGGAATAACGAATTCAATGGTGACTATCCTAAATCCCCATTAATACCTGCAAAATATGATATTCATGGAACGAGGGATTTAGTGGTGATTATGGTAAGTTGCCACTAAAAATAGATTCATTAGCGACTTTAATTATCACTAAATATTCATTTTTAGTGGCAACTTTGTTAAGTCACCGCTAAATGTATACTTTTAGTAGCAACTTTGGGCTTTCAATGGAGACTTTGATAGTTTTTAGTTACGATTGAAGTTGTCACCAAAAGTCAACTTTAAGTGGTGACTCCAAAAAGTCGCCACCTAAAATTTTCAACCACGCTCACATAGGCGATGACTAAAAGTCTTCAATGACAACTTTTTAATTTTTAGTAGCGATTTTACTTTACCATCGAAATCTTATTTCCTTGTAATGACGGTGAGGGATGATAGTGATGAAGTAGTACAAATTCATCATTGAAAAATAAAGGGTTATTTATGAAAGTCATATATAGCTATTTGATACCTTTTTATTTTAAAAGACATAACTATTAAATTAAACTTAACAAACACATCAAAATTTAATAGACATATTTGTTGAATAGTAGTTATTTAGCCTTTATAAATACCTTTTGCTATTCCTGATGAACAATCAAGAGTGAGGAGTTCTAAGAGGCTTTGTTGTATTTCGAAAGAAACTTGTCGGTTATTCTCCTTATATATACAGGAAAATATCTCTTTAAGAAGATTGATCTTTCATGCCTCAAAGCTTACTAAATTTCCTTTATTTTTAACAATCTTCTAATGAGAGCCCATCAGAAGATTTTTATTCTTAAATGAGTTTCTTCTTGGAACAGACATGTCACGTCCGTACTTTATGAACGCGAATACCGTTACTATCCGAAAAACTTTTCATTACACATGTGCAAATGATCTCACGATAACACATATTCAAGTATTATTCAACGTTCACAAGTTTACAAAAACCAATAATTATACATGCCAAATCTATATACATCAAGTTTACAGCGGAAACAAGGATCCTGCCTGTGACTTTCAGAGCAACACTAGAGTACAAATATATTACAATATAATACACTGAGAGCCTAGAAACAAGTTAGGCTCACCACTGAAGCACGACATCTAGTCGGTCAAGTAGCCGCGGGACCAAATTCTGGGTCTTTATCTGAAAAATATGTCAATCACGTGTAGTGAGTTTTACAACTCAGTGAGCAGATAATACCTCCTATGACCTATCAGGTCAACATAGGGATGTACTCATATAATAAAAATTTTATGTTATCAAAATTTACATTTCAGAAGTACATCCACATGGGACCCGCATTTTCAAATATTCTCTGTTCAAAAATCATAATCAGGTCTTTCAAACCATATGCGGTATTGTATAAACAATGCTCATATCAAGTTCAAAATCATGTTCAATACTGCAAAATCAATTATCAAATAATGTTATGCATCAAATATTTTTCATAAAATATTCGGAGGATCCCACATCAGAACCACCACATCAGAGTCTAATCCCCTTCCGTACTTTGGTGGTATAGGATTTGCCTA
>CM073473.1:27490000-27765000 GCA_037074535.1 Gleditsia sinensis
CACTTAACATTCAGTACCATACAATATAGCAGGTCTTATAGTTGTATGATAGAATTTTTCTTTAACTTTGAGCGATACTTTTTTTTATCACAAATGACATTCGAAATCTTCCTCCATTTCTTCCATCCTGCTTGAATCCTATGGTTTACGTCCTCTTTTACTTCACTGTCATTTTGTATAATGGATCCAAGATATTTAAAACTTGTAACTAGTTTTAATATATGGTCTCTAAGTTTTACATTTAAATTCGTATTTATTCGTCTTTTACTAAAAATACATTTCATATATTCTGTTTTATTTCTACTTATATGAAAACTATGTGTTTTCAACGCTTGTTTCCATGACTCTAACTTCATATTTATTTTCTCTTTCGATTCACCAACTAAAACTATATCATCTGCAAAAATCATACATTGAGTCCCCAAATCTTGTATATGTTCAGTAACTGGGTTCAAAATCAAGTTAAAAAGATACAGACTCAGAGAAAACCTTTGATGTAGTCCAATAGTTGTGGAAAAATCATTTATGTCCTCCTTTTATGTTCTCACGCAGGTCGTGATCCTATTGTATATGTTTTTGATTGCTCGAATATATGCAATATGTACTCATTTCTTCTCTAAAGACTTCCATAAAAGCTCTCTTAGCACTCTGTCATATGCCTTTTCTAGATCAATAAAAATCATATGCAAATCTTTCTGTCCTCTTTGATATCTTTCCATCAATCTCCGCAGTAAATAAATTACTTCTATGGTTGACCTTCTTGACATGAAACCAAATTGATTCTCTGTGACTTGAATCTCTTGTCTTAATCTTCGCTCAATGATCTTCTCCCATAACTTCATAGTGTGGCTCATGAGTTTAATCCCTTTATAGTTATCACAGTTCTGTATGTCCCCCTTATTTTCATAGATAGGAATTAAAATACTTCTTCTTTATTCATTCGGTATTTTCTTAGATTTCATTATCACATTAAACAACTTAGTGAGCCAACTTATACCTTTCATTCCTAGACTTTTTCACACCTCAATAGGTATATTATCAGGTCCTACTGCTTTGCCATTTTTTATTCTCTTCAAAGCCTTCTTTACTTCAAGCTTCTGAATTCTACAATAAAAAGTATATTTAAGATCCTCCTCTGCAACATTTAGTCTGTCAAAGTCACAGGTCAACTCATGTCCTTCGTTAAAAAGCCCTTGAAATTAACTCCTCCATCATGCTTAGATATTTTGCTCCCTTACCAACACATTACCCTTTTCATCTTTAATACATTTCACTTGATTTAAGTCTCTTGTCTTTCTTTTCCTACCCTTCGCAAGCTTGTAAATTTTTATTTCATCATCCTTAGTTCCTAAAGATTGTATAGCCCCTCAAAAACTCTAGATCTCGCTTCACGCATAGCTTTCTTAACGTTTTTCTTAGCCACTTTATATTTATCTCAATTTTTATTATCTTTACATAAGTGCCACGCCTTATAATACTCTCTTTTAACCTTAATCTTATGTTACACCTCTGCATCCTACCACCAAGATTCTTTACTTTTTGTTCTAACGCCTCTTGATTCTCCAAGTATCTCTCTTACTATATTATGATCCCTTTAGCCATTTCGTCCCACATATCATTAGCATTTCTTTGAACCTCCCAAAGCCCCTCTTCCTCTACTCTTTTTTAAAAATTTCTTTGTTTTTTATTCTTCAAAGACCACCACCTAATTTTAGGAACTGTTTTCTCACTCTTTCTTTCTATTTTTCTCTTAACTCGTACGTCCAAAACTAAAACTATGTTGGGTAGCCAAGTGCCACTACCTTGATCCTAACTATAAAACATATTAAAAGAAAAAAATAATGAGTCTTGCAACTTAGGTAATAAATAATACTACTATAACATGCGAGCTATAATTATTGCATATTAATTAATAGTTTATTAGATATGATTTAAACCATATACAATTTTTACATCACATTAATTTTATTTACATAGTTGCATTAAGTTTAGAGTTTAGGATATAAGTTTGTATGAACTTTCCATATTTTATAAGTTTTAGCTCCTTTAAAACCTTTAAGAACTACTTCTTTTGTATATATGTCTTTCGAATTAGTCCAAACAATTGCTTTTACTTAGGAGCTCCATAAAACAATTAAACTCAGATTTGGTCTCCCAATGACCATCTTTTCATATACTTCATCAAGTATCACTTTCTCACTTTTTCTATCAACTTTAAATGCTTCAAACTTTACTTAACGTAAATTCTGTAGGTAGCACTGCATCTTTGGACCATATCAAGTTTCACTACATTCACTACATTTGTTTACATTATCTATATTTAATATGAAAATAATTTTAACTAACTTCTATTCTTTATTTGTTTTCACAGGTATTATATAATATATGTGTGTATGTGTGTGTGTATACATATATAATGTTTAATTAAGGTCATCTTTTTATTTCGGTTTTATTTTATTTTATTTTCTTATATTTTAACTTGTCTTGTTTTATTTTATTTAGTTTTAACTTAGCTTAACCCGTTTTATCTTAGTTTATGTTACAGCTTAAATTATTTAATTAAGTGACTTCCATATCAAAACTATAGGAGTCTTTTCCAGGCACACAATAAGGGATAGGTAAGTCACCACAATTATTTCTTGCCCCAAGCACAGAGTAAGGGATAGGTAAATCATCACTTATCTTATCTTGTCCCGAGCACATAGCAAAAAATGGATAAATCACAACCTCTTCATTCATAACATAAGGTTGGGAGTAAATTCCCTTAACTCCCTAATCATTCCATATTAGAGTTGTCCCAATCACAAAGCAAGGGATAGGTATTATAGGTATCCAAATAGAATATCATTGGTTACAAGAAGAGACATACCTTAACTCTTTACTTATCTTTAACTTATTTATAATCCAATCCATGTGTGTCCTTCTGCACATAGGGCTAGCAAAAATCTTACTAACTAAGATAACAATGTGCACTAAGGCTAACAGTTACCACTGCTAGCTAACGATGTTTCTAACAGGAAATCTTTTCAAAACATTTTATATTTTTAATAGATTAATTAATTAATTAACTATTCAGTTTTACTTATCATATAATCTTCATTTCCTATAACAAATACATATTAGAACATAGTCATATTCCAGATTTCAATGCAATAGATATACTAGCTACACTGGGCATCAGACCCATAAACTTTCATATTACATAGGAACAGTCTCAAATTCTCATATTATTTATTATCATCCATTACATTTCTCCTGTTTATGATACATTTGTCAAAACATCATTCTCGACATTCATTGTATTTGGAGTATTATGTTGGTCATCATGCATTTATAAATTTTCTTGCAATGTTCATTTGGATTATCGTTATTCAACATTTAATCAAACTTCATATCCTTACACTCTTTAATTTGGATATAAATGCATTTTTATCCAAGTAATTTATAATTTTATACTCTTATAACTTATTTGAACTTATAACATTATACCTCTAATTATGTCATTTACCAATTCAATTTCCAATTTAACTTTGTCATCACTGCCAAATTTATGGGCTAGCAAACTTATGCTAAGACCACTACTTATGCTTCTCACCTAGTAAGTAGATTAACCTATCTCAATTCTATTTACAAAAACAATTTAATATATGATATTCCTTAGAAATTAATCATAGAAAATATACATTCTCATTTGCACTAATACAACAAAAATACACCTATTTAATAATTCTTTCATGACTAGAATTTAATCTACATATGTACTTCCAGTTTACCACAAACTTAAGGCTCTCACAGCAAACACATATATACTAAGATCTCAATTACATATGGAAATTCCTACTTTATCCAACCAACTTACAACACCCATAACTCCTTAAATATCTATGTCAGTGCAAAGTAACCTCTAAAACATAAATGTTTCTCATTCAGTTCTTATGCCTCCAAAATGCTTAACTAAAAATAACTCATTATAATTCATTGTACCAGAAATAACATATTCCACTAAATCCCTTAACCATCAGGTATAGAAGACCAAGTTTTGAATATGCATCACATCCCATAAGCCTACATCCTTCATTCATAAAACTCCTTAGTTGCTCAAAGTCAATTCATAAGAAGACTGCAAACATTTAACCCCAAACACACTTCATAATCCATAATTCTACACTTATACAAATTTTTTTTATACAAATCCATACTTGCTTACTACCAAACTTGTAGGAAAAATCCAAGCATTTAGTTCATAATACCATATAAAAATTCCATACCCCATCATCTGTCATTTATAACTATCTCAAAGCAATTTACTTAAAATGCTTCCATTGGTTACAATAATATACTTCATCTTTCTTCCTAAATACTTACTCTTAGCATACATAATTCCTTATACTATATAATTCATGATTCTATACCAATCCAACACCACACACAACAATTCTATATACTTATATTCCAAATCAATATATAATCCAACTTCTATGTCACCATTTCAATAATTACATGTAAACTTAGAATCAAGAATATTCATAAAATGTTATGCTTTGTATTATTTACTCACCATCTTCTAGCTCTAACTATGATAAATTTTTTAAGCCTTTTCTTTAAACCAACTGGACTACTTGAACTCTTCAACCCAAAACAATCAAAACTTGAAAATTCTTCATGCAGTTACTGTTCTTACACTGTTCACAAAAATGTTTTCATGATATTATTCATTGAAGAACAAATTCATGATTTAGGGTCTTAAATGATGTTATTTGATCCGAAAAACTTGTATACAAGAGTTATTCTAGTCCTTGAACATGATTTTGAACCCAAAATCACCAGAAAATGTCCAAAAATGAAGGATTTATGCGGATTTACCTCAAGCTACCATGCACCTTGGAGCTACATTTTTCTGCAAGAAAGAATGCGGAATTCATGTGATGCTTCTTATTACAACACAGTGAAGTAGCTTGCTTCTCAAATGACGATTTGATTCAACCAAAAATGGGAGGACGAAAGGAGGGTATGGTGAAGAAACTGAACTCAGAAGGGAGAAGCTTTTCATGGCCAGGAGGAGAAAGGGAAGGAGAAAAGGAAAAAAAAAGATCTAGGAATAAAATGTATTTTCTCCAAATTAAATTTTTATAAGGGTAAAATAGGAATTGTACATGAGTAAAAAGGACAATTTGGGATATCTAAATAACTAAATTTTTAAGAAGTAAAAATTTAGAAATTATATTTCAATCACAAAACTTTAATGTATAAAGATCTATTTTTATAACTTCCATACATAAAATTTCTAGAGTGCGAAAATAATATACTTTTGGTGTTAGTTAAAATTTCCTTTAACCTTTAAAATCATAAAATTATCACCCAATATATATATATATATATATATATATATATATAATATTAATAAAAGAAAAAAAAAGTATAGTCAGTAAAACATATTTATCTTTTAAACAAAAACATAAGTGTTTTATGCAAAACATAACTATTAGAACAAAATATACTATTTTAAAATTTTCTGAAATATTATAGATAACTTGAATTAAGGCCACGTGCCACACTTTGAACTATGGGAGAAAGGTTCTCTAGGTTATGAAATCATCACTTAAAGGTGCATACTGTAGTATGTTTTCTTCTTTGAAAATATAGATATCATCTATAGTATATTTTATATGCATATAGTTCCTCAATTAAATTTAGCATGTATTTAATTATGAAGGTGAGTAAGAAATATGCACATGAGTATGAAATTATAGTCTTTTCAAATAGTGAGAACATGTTCAATTGGATTCAATTTTCACATGAAATAATATAAAGTTAATATTATTTCTGTCTAAATCATTTATACATTGATACAAGATGGCAATCATACACAAAATAATTATATATTTTTATTTTGTGAGTGAAATATCATTTTTTAAAATTATAATTATTTCAACTAGAGAAGGTTGATTTGTCTTAAAAGTTAGTCTACTGGCAAATGAGGATATTAACTTCAAGGTAAGTATATTATCTTTCTTACCATAAGAAAATATAGATATAGTTTACAATATGATTTTATTAGTAAAGTTTTCTCAAAAGATTTATTCTCACATGATTTTAACTGTGTGGGTGAGTAGGAAATATTCATAGTCTACTCAAAATTGTGAGAATACATATTATTGAATTATTCTAAATAATCTTTAAAATTGTTGAGGTTTATCTAGTGCAGTAATTTGCACATATGCCAATAAAGAAATTGTCTAGGCTAGTGAATCTCCTTGACTTAGATCAATGTATTGTTGGCATGTGCCTACTAAATTACTGATTTATGTGTCTTCATGAAAATCACACAACCATGGGAAAATCTATTTTCTATATTTAAAATATTGGTGATATTGCAATTATATATACATGGTACATAATTTATCAAATATGATTGTAAACAATGGCATAAAGATGATTATATATAACGCAATAATATGTTAAATATTATTGTCTATGTTTCTTGCTAGAGTATGTATTAATGGCAGAAATACTACATGTGAAATCTAGTAACTAAATGTTTATAACAAACTTGAGGAAATTTAGGTGAAAACTATTTGAAGTGCAAAACTTAAGGACTTTCCAATTGCTATGAAGTTGACCCAATTTTAACATAATTTCCTAGGGAACTCATGAGGATTTTCAATACTAGAAAGGACAATCATTTAGATACTGATTTAATAAAATTTAAGGCTGTTACTTCTTAGTTGAAAGCAACAGAGATTATTTTGGTCAAATATCCATGTTGTCAAATATTGAAGAATACTCTAAAAAACTATCGTGGGCTTTGACATCTTTGATGCTAACTTGGAGGGAACTGATTAATTATCAAATAAATATTATACGTTACAAACAACACTTGGGTGTGTTGGCTGATTTGCCTCCAAACTTGAAACCTATTGTTTGTGAATATGTATTAAGACATAAATTTGAAATTTGTGGGTCAATTTGAATTTTTGAAGCTAGGTCAATGGTTAAAGAATTTGGACCAACAATGTCCATTATATTTCTAGATATGCATCATTAGCCACAAAACATCCATAAGGTATTTGCTTGCTAAACAAATTTATAATTTGTGCATGCATTAAATTGATGTCAAGATTTCACGTTTAAATGGTAACTTAGATTGAATAGTCATGGACTAACCTAAAGGATTTGTACTACCTGATAATGTAGTAAAGGCGCGTTCAATAACCTTTCAAAACATACTACGTGACAAGTCTGTCCCAAGGTTAAGCGTAAGAAGTAATGGTCTTTACGTTTATATAGTTACATATTTAAATGAGATAAATTTATTTTTGTGTGAATGAAAAAAATTAATAAGTGTCTATCTTATGATGAGATAGAAGTTATCTTATATTTGAAATTAAAAGGCTGTGAGGATTCTGAAGGAAAAAAAAATTAAAACAATTATAGGGTGATGAATAATTTGAATATCTATCATGTCAAATTATCGAAATATATAAAACAAAAAGCGTATCTAAATCCATCACTATTTGCAGTATAGGTGTTGGCCTTCTAAAATAGTAGATACGAACCAACTTTCTTTTTTGTAATGGAACAAAAGAGAAATCGTATGTGAAAAATTTCACTGTATCTGTACTTTAAGAACCATAACCCCAATTATATCTGTATATGTGATATCAGTCTTCAGCCCATCACAAAAGACTTTAAGTCACACTGAACTTCTACACATAAGGTGACCTATACCCAAATACTTTTGATATTTTGGAAGCCCATTAATATAATAGATCACTTTATTTGGACTCTTTATTATATAACAATCCATGTTCAATTAATTACATATGTAAGCACACAAAATATTTTAACAATCTCTCACTTGGGCCACATATGTTATCCGGATATTGTACATGATAAAAAAACTAAATTGAGGTCAACTTTGCTATTTAAATAAAAATATGTTTTACCAATCTAGTCTATTAATTATACCAATATAAGATCAAAGCGGCCTTTGCTACTCTTAAATGTAACTCGACCCATCAATAATCACAATATATACCTAATCAATAACATATATCAGGTATGGATGTGTAGCATGAAAATTACATGAAATGTGATCTAAATATGTCTATTTTCAACTGGTCCTCATTATGACTCAAAGAGTCTAATAATAGACTTTCAAACAATAAATGCTAAACTACAATAAAAGTCATCTCTTTATTTCAAACTAATCAAAAACACATAATCCTTAGTCTGTATAGAAATATTAAATATGTTAATTAAACAAATACAAAAGTCAAATACAAACTCTCACTATACGGGCATATCATCTAAAAGAATAACACTCATGTAAGTTACATGCTTATGAAACACCTTGGGCGGCAAACCCTTAGTGAGCGGATCCACAATCAGAGTTTGTACTGATATGCTCAATTAACACTTGACCACTCTAAATTCTTTCTTTCACAACCAAAATTTTGATGTCAATATGTTTTGATTTTGATGAACTCTGATTGTTCTTGGAATACAACTCAGCGGCTTTATTATCACAATTTATCTTTAATGGTTTCTTAATACCATCAACTATACACAGCCTTGTGATAAAGTTCCATAGCCATATCCCTTGATTGGATGCCTCATAGTAGGCTATAAATTCTACCTCTATGGTGGAAGAAATTATGAGTGATTGTTTAACACTTTTCTATGATATCACTCCTCCAACTAACATAAAGACATAACCTAAAATGGATCTTCTACTATCAAGGCACCTAGTAAAATCAGAGTTTGAATATCCTACAATCTCAAAATGGTCAGATCTCCTATATGTGAGCATGAAATGCTTTGTTCTATGTAAATACTGCATAACCTGTTTTGTTGCTTTCCAATGATCCATGCCTGGGTTACTTAAATATCTGCCCAACATTCTCTCAACGTACGCAATATCCCGATATATACAAACATGTTCATACATGAGACTTCCCACTGCTGAAGCATAAGGGAATTTCTCAATTTCTTTCTTTTCAAGTTCATTTTTTGGTCATTGAAGCAAGCAAAATTTATCACCTTTTGCCACAAGCATGTCACCTAGTGCACAACCACTTATGCCAAATCTACTTAACACCTTATCAATATAGGCCTTCTATGATAGTCTAAATATACCTCTTGAACAATCCCCATAGATCTGTATACCTAGAGCAAAAGATGCATCACCAAAATCCTTCATTTCAAAGTTACTGGATAAAAATCTCTTGGTTTCATACAATAGGCCAATATCACTGCTTGCCAGTAAAATATCATTGACATATAGCACTAGGATGATAAACTTGCTTCCACTAATTTTGAGATATATGCACTGATCAACGGTGTTCTCTTTAAAACCAAATGAGGTTATTACTTGGTCAAATTTTTTATACCACTGACGGAATGTTTGTTTTTAGCCATAAATGGACTTTTTAAGCTTACATACAAGGTGCTTTGAATCTTTAGATTCAAAGTTCTTCAGTTTCACCATGTATATCGTTTCATCAATGTTACCATTGAGAAACGCTATCTTAACATCCATTTGATATAGCTCTAAATCATAATGAGCTACAAGTGCCATGATGATTCTAAATGAGTCTTTCATTGAAACTGGTGAGAAAGTCTCTTTATAATCAATGCCTTTCTTTTAAGTGAAACCTTTGGCAACTAGGCGTGTTTTATACCTTTTGACGTTGCCTTTTGAATCTCTTTTAGTCTTAAATATCCATTTGCAACCAATCAATTTTACACTTTCAGGCAACTCTACTAAGTCCCATGCGCCATTGTCATCCATTGATTTTATCTCATCCTTCATAGCATCTATCACTTTTGAGAATTAGCACCTCTCTTTAGTAGATCTCATTAATGGCACTTCCGCTAGAGGTTGTTGAGGTATTTCTTCATGATCAAGTAAAAACTCAGGTGTGTCAATAATTTGTTGGTTCTCTGGATTTGCATCATGAATAATGTTAGGAATCAAATCCTGAGTTAATCACTCCTACTAAACTCAACATCCTCAATAAATTCAACATCCTTAACACATTCCTCTTCAAAATTGACTTTTCTGAGTTAATCACTCCCACTAAACTCAACATCCTCAATAAATTTGACATTGCCCGTTTTGAAAAAGGATATCTTCAAAGGATCATAGAACTTGAAGCCCCTCGATTTTTCAAAGTATCCAATAAACTAGCAGCTTATAGTTCTTGAGTCTATTTTTTTCTCCTTAGGCTTATAAGGCCTAGCTTTAGCTGAACATCTCCAAACATGTAAATTCCTAATGCTAAGCTTCTTGCCTATCCATAATTCATAAGGAATTTTCGCTACTGCTTTGCTTGGAACTCGATTTAGGATGTAAACTGCAGTATTGATGGTTTCACCCTAAAGTGATTTTGGTACAAATGAATGACTTATCATACTCCTCACCATATCTATTAGGGTTCTATTTCGTCTCTCAGCTACGCCATTTTGACTTGGAGTCCCTAGTGTGGTGTATTGAGGAATGATTCCACATTTCATCAAATACTTAGCAAAGGGTCTTGGACGTTGTTCTCCTGATCCATCATATCTACCGTAGTATTCACCACCACGATAAGATTTGACAACTTTAATTTTCTTACCTAGTTGATTTTCAACTTCAACTTTGAAAATTTTAAACATGTCCAAAGATTGTGACTTCTCACTTATCAAATATAGGTACCCATAGCGAGAGTAGTCATCTATGACAGTGATAAAATATTATTGTCCATTCCATGAAACTATTGGAAATGGACCACAAATATTCATATATATCAATTTCAAGACGTCACTATTTCTATTAGCACCTATTTTTCTAATATTTGTTTGTTTTTCCTTAATGTACTCAACACAAACTTTAAAGTTTGACAAGTTAAGGAAATCGAGAATTCCTTTTGACACAAGCTTTTGAATTCGTTGTTTTGAAATATGACCTAAATGCTTATGCCATAACATTAATGAATTCTCATTGTCATTTGAGGCATTGGAGTTTAACTTATAAAGTTGATCAATTAGAGAATTAGTACCAATAACATTTGAATTTTGGAAAATTCTGAAAGTTTCATTATCAAATGAACAAGAATATCCTAGTTTATCCAAACATGAAACTAAAATTAAATTTTGTCTAAATGATGGTATAATAAAAGTGTCTCCCAAATCCAAATAAAAAATAGTTCCTAATTTAAGCCTAAAAACTTCAATTGCCTCTACAATAGCCTTGTTGCCATTTCTTATATAGATGTATCTTTCACCATCAGTTGGCAATCGACTCCTAAGATAACCCTACATAGTGACACTTATGTGAGTAGTTGCACCTGTATTTATCCATCAAGTGTCATTAGACATTAAAGCTAAATTAACTTTCAAACAAACAAAATTGAGAAGTGTACCTTTCTTTACACGCTATTTGGAATACTTAGAATAATTCTTTTTCACATGCCTAGCTTTTTTACAAAAGAAGCAAATTATCACTTTATCTTGCTTCTGTTTCTTTTTATGTTGTTAAGTCTCAACACTTGCATCTTTCTTTCCTTTATCATTTCTTTTCCTTTTCTTGTTGCCACTACCTTGAGGGATGAATGCCAAGTGAGCACTTTCAATTTTTTTTTGTTTCAATCTCTCTTCCTCTTGCACACACTGAGCAATAAGCTCATTCAGAGTCCATTTCTCTTTCTAAATGTTGTAACTTATCTTGAAGGGATTGAACTGTATAGGTAGAGAGATCAAAACTAAAGGCACCAGTATGTCTTCTGAAAACTCTAACTTGAATGCCTTTAGTCGAGTTACAAGATTTGACATTTCCATAATATACTCCCTTATGTTCCCTTTTCCATTGTACCACATTAAGACAAGCTGAGTCAGAATGGTGCTTGTCTCGACCTTTTCATTCACAGCGAAACAGTCTACAATTTGGTTAAGGAACTTCTTTGCATCATTCTTGTCACGACCCTAATGTTAGGGCACGTGAAATCCATATACCATACACATATATTTTCCATAAATGTACATAATGCCATTCTTTATCATATAAACCAATACATATAGGTTCCCGTACACATATACAATAAACAGTTTAAGTTTATAAACACCAGAGTAACAGTAGAAGCAAGGATCCTGCCTGTGGCATAGAGAGCATACTCTAGAATACAAATACAAATACAATACAAATAACGTGAGCCTTGGAAGCAACATAGGCTCACCTAGAGAGTAGTCAGTCTAGCTGATCACCTATCCGCAGGACCAGACTCTGTCTCCTTATCTGAAAAATATATCCACAACGTGTAGTGAGTTTTAAAACTCAGTGAGTAGACAAGACCTTCTATAACCTCTTAGGTTAGCATATGGATGACTTATACTTTAAAATTTATCATATAGAAAGTACAATTCAAAAGTACATCCATATGAAACCCGTATTTCAAATATCCTCATTTCACAATATAATCCAATATTCAAAACCAAATACCGTACAATACAGTTATAAACAAATACTTTGATGCAATAAAAGATTTCACATGCTTTAGGAGGTTTCCCTATTAGAACCAATACAATAAATAATCCCAAGCACACAGCAAGGGAGGATAAATCACATATCAATAATATGAGGCATCATGCTCTCCCCGATAACAATAATAGGAGGCATCCCGCTTTCCCCGATAACAATAACTCCCGTGTGTTGGCCGACACACGAGGCTAGCACCACCCCTGCTAGCTGAGGTATCAAGGTGCACCAGGGCTAACATTCCCTGCTGTTAGCAGACAGTGATTCCAATAGGATTCCTCCACAAATACTATAAGCACATATATCATAGAATTCAGTATAAATTTCTCAATATAATACAGACTTTCAGTCTCAGTATATTCCTCTGTCAAAACTTCCCAATCAGGGAATCACATATATATATGCCCATATCCGAGGCAAACATATCACTGTAAAGATCAATATCATGTGCATAACACATTTTATTTGCCATATAATGAAAAATACATGTAAAAATCACATGTTCAATGCATTTCAAAACCATCTATTAAAAATTACCCATTCTGGGATTATCATATATATATGCCCTCTTTCCAAGGAAATCATATAACTTTATAAACCAATGCGTCATAGACAATTTATTTCATTTACCATGCGGTAAGAAATGCATTTGAAATCACGTATTCAATGAATTCAAAAATCTCATTTTCAGACCCATACCTTCTTGAATTACATTTCCGATAGAAATCATTTCCAGATACTTTAATCCATTTCAGATACATATAAAAGTATAAATCACTTGTAATCATAATCAATAATTCATTTTAAATTCAAGAAGAGCATGTAATAAGCTATAGAAAGAAATATCTACTCACAAATAAGGGCTCCAGATTGAACAGCCCTAAAATCCTCGTTTCTGGTCCGAATTCGATAAAACAAATGCCAAAATCGAGTCCGGAAGGTCCAAAAACTTGAAAAATGACTTCGGGAGTTTAGTCACTATTCACTGCCGGAAAATACTATTCACCGCGACTATTCATCGCCGAAAAATACTATTCACCGTCACAAAAATTTTACCAAATCAACAAAACGAATTCATATCCTAATGTTTATCTAGTTTCTGAATCCATCTACGGAGTCAGATTTCTAATTAGAAGTCTCTAAGTAAGGTTTTTCAGAACTTACCTTTTACCGAGATTTTCTACTTCAGATCTACGGCGATTCAACGGCTGATTTGAAAAACTGATCGGTCAAAACCGTAGTATTCCTTGTCCTGAATCCAGTAACATCTTCAGTTTTGAAATTAGAAGCCAATCGGTATCTCAGATCGAAAGATAAAGTTTGAAAATACTATGCACTCACTATGCAAAATTCTCGATTCCTCTTTCTCGAACCTGACTCTCCGCCCCGGTTTCGTTTTATCAATTGCCCTTTTTTTTTTAATAATAATAATTAAATAATTAATAATAGGATTTTCCTTTATAAAAATTCATATAAATTCCATTTTTCATCATAAAATATCCCAAAAATTCCTACAAATTTCCATTCTCTTAAATCTTTAATTAAACTCTTAAATCATGATTTTTCTCGATAAAAATCTAACAAAACAAATTTTAAAACAAATATATTTATTCATATTAAAAGAAAGAATGCTTTTAAAAATACCATAAAAATTCATTAGAGGCCAGTATAATTATTTTAAGCAACACAATACTTCTTTTAATTAAAAGACTACTTACTTGAGCAAAACATAATCATTTTTAAACAAATAATAATATATTTGCTTATAATAGAATACTATTATTGAAAAATAAAAATTACGTGCCAAAACGTAAATTCTCATATTCTTTGTTTTTAATAAATAAATTTATTTCCCACGGTTCTTATTTTCATTTTCAAAATTCTCTCTATTCTTTAAAATATTCTTTACTTTAGACTTTATTAAATTTACGGCTATTACATTTTTCCCCCCTTAAAGAAATTCAGTCCCCGAATTTCATCACCGCAATGGCAGATAAAACACTAACCTCATTAATTAAACAAAAATGGGTATCTGGCGCGCATATCATCTTCTCTTTCCCATGTAACTTCCTCAGATGAATGGTTTTTCCATATCACTTTCACTGTAGGTATTTCTTTTGACCGTAACTTCTTTACTTGTTTGTCCACTATTGCTACTGGTTGTTCTTCATAGGTTAAATCTTCATGTAACTGAATTTGTGGACACTGTATAACATGTGTAGGATCCGGTAAATATTTTCGTAGCATAGACACATGAAAAACTGGATGGACATTACCCAATTCAGGAGGTAAAGCCAAACGATAAGTTACCGGACCGATCCTATCAAGAATTTCAAATGGTCCTATATAACGTGGACTTAATTTCCCTTTCTTTCCAAATCTCACTACTCCCTTCATAGGAGATAATTTCAGAAAAACATAAATTCCAATGGGCGACGTCTATTATCAACATAAGCCTTCTGTCTACTCTGAGCTGCTAACAACCTTTCCTTAATCAGTTTTACTTTGACTAGTGCATCCTGTACTATATCAGGCCCTAAAACCTTTGCTTCGCCCATCTCAAACCATCCAATCGGAGAACGGCAACGCCTGCCATATAATGCCTCAAAAGGAGCCATTTGTATACTGGCTTGATAGCTATTGTTATAAGCAAATTCAGCTAAAGGTAGAAAGTGTTCCCAACTACCCTGAAATTCTAATGCACAAGCCCGAAGCATGTCTTCCAATATTTGAATAGTTCTCTCAGATTGCCCATCAGTTTGAGGATGAAAGGCAGTACTGAGATTCAAATTCGTGCCCAAAGCTTCTTGAAAAGCTCTCTAGACACGAGCTGTAAATTGTGGTCCTCGATCAGAAATTATTGATATTGGCACTCCATGAAGCCTCACTATTTCATTCAAATATAATTTTGCATACTGAGCTACATTGTATGTGGTTTTTACTGGTAGGAAATGTGCTGATTTAGTCAACCTATCAATGATCACCCATATGGAATCAAATCCTTTTGGTGTTCTTGGTAACCCCGTAACAAAATCCATAGTTATTCTTTCCCATTTCCATTCAGGTATCTCTATCTGCTGATGTAATCCTGCAGGCCTTTAATGTTCCGCTTTTACCTGCTGACAGGTTAAACATCGAGACACGTAATCCACTATGTCTTTCTTCATACCTTCCCACCAATAAAACTCTTTTAGATCCTGATACATTTTAGTTATTCCAGGATGAATTGTATACATGGATCTATGGGCCTCCTCTACAATTCCTTTCTTAAGTTCCTCTTTATCAGGTACACATATCCGCTTGCCAAATCTCAGAATCCCTTCAGAGTCTACAGTAAAATCAACTTCACCACCATTTTTTACCTCTTCAATTTTCTTGCACAAATAGGCATCCTCTCTCTGTACCTTCTTCACCTGCTCGATCAAAGATGATTGAAATTGTATATGAGCTAATAATACTCCAGGCTCTCTTACTTCCATCACTACTCCATCACTTTCCAGCTTATGTATCTCTTTAACTAATGGCCTTCTTACCACTATGATATGAGCCAAGCTACTCATAGACTTCCTACTTAATGCACCAGCCACTACATTGGCTTTACCTGGATGGTATAGTATTGTGCAATCATAATCTTTAAGTAATTCCATCCATCGTCTTTGTCTCAAGTTAAGATCTTTTTGTTGGAAAATATATTTGAGACTCTTATGATCTGTATAAATTTCACATGTCTCACCATACAAATAATGCCTCCATATTTTAAGAGCAAAAACTACTGCTGCCATTTCCAAATCATGAGTCGGATAGTTTTGCTCATGTGGTTTAAGCTGTCTAGATGCATATGCAATGACTCGACCATTTTGCATCAACACACATCCTAAGCCAATTCTCGATGCATCACAGTATACAGTGTATCCTCCGGTACCTGAAGGAATAGTCAATACTGGCGCTGTAGTTAAACATTCTTTAAGTTTTTGAAAACTTCTTTCACATTCATCTGACCAGTCAAACTTTATTCCCTTTCTTGTCAATCTTGTCAAAAGAGCAGCTATCTTTGAAAAATCCTTAACGAATCTTCGGTAATAGCCTGCTAAACCAAGAAAACTACGAATTTCTGTAACTGTTGTAGGACGTGGCCATTTCTGCACTGCTTCTATCTTTTTAGGATCAACCTGAATACCATCTTTAGTAACCACATGCCCTAAGAAGGCAACACTACTAAGCCAAAATTCACATTTTGAAAACTTGGCATACAGTTGGTGTTCTCTTAGGGTTTGCAATGCTATTCTTAAATGTTGCTCATGCTCCTCTGAACTCTTTGAATAAACCAGGATATCATCTATGAATATAATGACAAATTGATCCAGGAAAGGTTTAAATACCCTATTCATTAAATCCATAAATGCAGCTGGAGCATTCGTTAAACCAAATGGCATTACTAAGAACTCGTAGTGCCCATACCGAGTCCTAAAAGCAGTTTTCGAAATATCTTCCTTCTTAATTTTCAATTGATGATACCCAGATCTCAGATCAATTTTTGAAAAACATTGAGCACCTTGTAACTGATCAAACAGATCATCTATTCTGGGTAGAGGATATTTATTTCGTATAGTTACTTTGTTCAACTGCCTATAGTCAATACATAGACGTAAAGATCCATCCTTTTTCTTCACAAAAAGAACAGGAGCACCCCAGGGAGATGTACTGGGTCGAATAAAACCTTTATCTAGTAAATCTTGTAATTGCTCCTTTAATTCCTTAAGTTCTACAGGTGCCATCCTATAAGGAGGTATGGATATTGGTTGTGTTCCAGGGATAAGGTCAATACTAAACTCAATCTCTCGGTCTGGTGGTAATCTTGGCAACTCTTCAGGAAACACATCAGGAAATTCTTTAACTACTGGAACCTGCTCTACACTTGTATACTTCATATCAACATCTTTGACTACTGCTAAATACCCTTGGCATCCTTTTTGTAACAGTTTATGAGCTGTCATTGTAGATATTAAATTACTAGGCATCTCATTACGGTCTCCTTGTATTGAGAAAGAAGGTTCTCCAGGGACATTAAACTTAATCACCTTATGATGACAGTCTAGAATGGCATGACATAATGACAACCAATCCATTCCCAGAATCACATCAAAATCTACCATATTTAAAACCATCAGATCCACAAAAGTCTCCTTATCTTCTATCGAAATCTCACATGATTTATACACATCATTTACCAATAAAAATTCTCCCATTGGAGTAGCAACCATAAAAGAACAATGTAAACTAGTAGGATCTCTACCCAATTTCTTAGCAAAGCAGGGTGATATATAAGAATGAGTAGAACCAGGATCAAACAGTACATATGCTCTATGAGAACACACTAACAATGTACTTGTCATCACTGCATTTGAAGCCTGAGAATCTTGTCGTTTCAAAGCAAACACACAAGCTGGTTCTCGGCCTCGACCTCCTGATCCTCTACCAAATCCACCACTACTTGTTTGGCCTGAAATTGCTCTGACTGGTCGTGCTGGTGTAGATGCAGGGGGTGAAGCTGGCTGTACTGATGCTTGACTAGAACCTCGTAACTGTGGACAATTCCTTACTATATGACCTATTTGTCCACACCAAAAACATGGGCCAGTTGCTCGGCGACACTGTCCAGTATGAGGCTTACCACAATGGGGACATAATGGAATCGATCTTGAATTCTGTTGACTAGTAGGTCTCATATCTCTTTGAATCATTCTTTGCCTATTGATATTGACTGATGCCTGGCTGGTGCTACCAGATCCTGCTTGACTAAAACGCTGCGGCTGTTGAAATCTTGACCCACTAACAGTAGGATTATATCTGGTCTGGGCATTACTATCTCGATCTCTTTTCCTTCTCTTAAGATTTTCTATGTCTGCTTGCTCTCGTGTTTCTAGCAGTCTAGCACAGTTAACAGCTGCTGAATAAGTTGAAAAATGATCCATCTGAGGACCCACTGACTTAAACAATGGGCGTATCAATCCCATAACAAACCTCTTAATTCTATCCTTTTCAGTAGGGACCAGATATGGTGCATATCTGGACAACTGGGTAAAACGAATGTCATATTCAGAAACCATCATATTCGGTGTCTGTCTCAATTCTTCAAATTCTCTAGCCTTCTTGTCTCTTTCACTCATTGGCAGGAAGAGATTCATAAATGCTTCCTTAAATTCATTCCACTCCATTGGTGGTAAAGTAGCTGATCTTCCCTGTACTAGGGTCTCAAACCAAACCTGAGCCACATCTGATAATTGAAAAGATACTAATTCAACATATCTCCTACTGGAACATCCCAAAGCTCTTAAGACTCGTTCCACCGCATCAATAAATATCTGTGGGTCTTCCTGAACATCTGACCCAGAAAAAGTCGGGGGTTTCAGCTTTAAAAATTGCGGTAATGTCACCTCAATCCCTGTAGATTTATCCTCACGTTCAGCTGGTATTTCTAATTCTTGCTCTTCAGGAGTTTTTTCTGGTGGCTGGTCATCCCTCCTGCCCTGTTCTACTATAAATCCAGCTAATGTCTCTAATCTCCTATGTATGCCAGCAATCATATCAGCTGTTCTATCATACGGCTCCTGAGGGGGTTCTACTCTCTCCTCAAGGACTCTATCAGATATATGAACACGTTCATTATGTATTGGGGTACTCATACCCCGTGCACGCCCTCTGCCTCTGCCTCTGCCTCTACCTCTAGGTCGGCCTCTACCACTGCCTCTTTGTACTGGAATAGCAGATTGTGCAGACTCTTCTGCAGAAGGTACACGATCTACTGCTTCTCTAGCAACTGCTCTAGTTCTTGGCGGCATCATTAACTATACAAAACAAAATAACGTTTTACAATACCATAATATTCAATCCGACTTACACTAGGAACTTTTATAAACTTGGAATAGAAAGGAAAGTAAAACTCTATAGAATCCATCAGCAGCACCTGAAGTATAAATATGTCCAACTTATATCGATACTAAAGGTCCTACTAAAGAATCCTTTGCTCTGATAGCCACAGGGAAACCTAATGCTCTGATACCAACTTGTCACGACCCTAATGTTAGGGCACGTGAAATCCATATACCATACACATATATTTTCCATAAATGTACATAATGCCATTCTTTATCATATAAACCAATACATATAGGTTCCCGTACACATATACAATAAACAGTTTAAGTCTATAAACACCAGAGTAACAGTAGAAGCAAGGATCCTGCCAGTGGCATAGAGAGCTTACTCTAGAATACAAATACAAATACAATACAAATAACGTGAGCCTTGGAAGCAACATAGGCTCACCCAGAGAGTAGTCAGTCTAGCTGATCACCTATCCGCAGGATCAGACTCTGTCTCCTTATCTGAAAAATATATCCACAACGTGTAGTGAGTAGACAAGACCTTCTATAACCTCTTAGGTTAGCATATGGATGACTTATACTTTAAAATTTATCATATAGAAAGTACAATTCAAAAGTACATCCATATGAAACCCGTATTTCAAATATCCTCATTTCACAATATAATCCAATATTCAAAACCAAATACCGTACAATACAGTTATAAACAAATACTTTGATGCAATAAAAGATTTCACATGCTTTAGGAGGTTTCCCTATTAGAACCAATACAATAAATAATCCCAAGCACACAGCAAGGGAGGATAAATTACATATCAATAATAGGAGGCATCATGCTCTTCCCGATAACAATAATAAGAGGCATCCCGCTCTCCCCGATAACAATAACTCCCGTGTGTTGGCCGACACACGAGGCTAGCACCACCCCTGCTAGCTGAGGTATCAAGGTGCACCAGGGCTAACATTCCCTGCTGTTAGCAGACAGTGATTCCAATAGGATTCCTCCACAAATACTATAAGCACATATATCATAGAATTCAGTATAAATTTCTCAATATAATACAGACTTTCAGTCTCAGTATATTCCTCTGTCAAAACTTCCCAATCAGGGAATCACATATATATATGCCCATATCCGAGGCAAACATATCACTGTAAAGATCAATATCATGTGCATAACACATTTTATTTGCCATATAATGAAAAATACATGTAAAAATCACATGTTCAATGCATTTCAAAACCATCTATTAAAAATTACCCATTCTGGGATTATCATATATATATGCCCTCTTTCCAAGGCAATCATATAACTTTATAAACCAATGCGTCATAGACAATTTATTTCATTTACCATGCGGTAAGAAATGCATTTGAAATCACGTATTCAATGAATTCAAAAATCTCATTTTCAGACCCATACTCTTCTTGAATTACATTTCCGATAGAAATCATTTCCAGATACTTTAATCCATTTCAGATACATATAAAAGTATAAATCACTTGTAATCATAATCAATAATTCATTTTAAATTCAAGAAGAGCATGTAATAAGCTATAGAAAGAAATATCTACTCACAAGTAAGGGCTCCAGATTGGACAGCCCTAAAATCCTCGTTTCTGGTCCGAATTCGATAAAACAAACGCCAAAATCGAGTCCAGAAGGTCCAAAAACTTAAAAAATGACTTTGGGAGTTTAGTCACTATTCACTGACAGAAAATACTATTCACTGCCACTATTTATCGCCGGAAAATACTATTCACCGTCACAAAAATTTTACCAAATCAACAAAACGAATTCATATCCTAATGTTTATCTAGTTTCTGAATCCATCTACGGAGTCAGATTTCTAATTAGAAGTCTCTAAGTAAGGTTTTTTAGAACTTACCTTTTACCGAGATTTTCTACTTCAGATCTACGGCGATTCAACGGCTGATTTGAAAAACTGATCGGTTAAAACCGTAGTATTCCTCGTCTTGAATCCAGTAACATCTTCAGTTTTGAAATCAGAAGCCAATCGGTATCTTAGATCGAAAGATAAAGTTTGAAAATACTATGCACTCACTATGCAAAATTCTCGATTCCTCTTTCTCGAACCTGACTCTCCGCCCTGGTTTCGTTTTATCAATTGCCCTTTTTTTTTAATAATAATAATTAAATAATTAATAATAGGATTTTCCTTTATAAAAATTCATATAAATTCCATTTTTCATCATAAAATATCCCAAAAATTCCTACAAATTTTCATTCTCTTAAATCATGATTTTTCTCGATAAAAATCTAATAAAACAAATATATTTATTCATATTAAAAGAAAGAATGCTTTTAAAAATACCATAAAAATTCATTAGAGGCCAGTATAATTATTTTAAGCAACACAATACTTCTTTTAATTAAAAGACTACTTACTTGAGCAAAACATAATCATTTTTAAACAAATAATAATATATTTGCTTATAATAGAATACTATTATTGAAAAATAAAAATTACGCGTCAAAACGTAAATTCTCATATTCTTTGTTTTTAATAAATAAATTTATTTCCCACGGTTCTTATTTCCATTTTTAAAATTCTCTCTATTCTTCAAAATATTCTTTACTTTAGACTTTATTAAATTTACGGCTATTACAATTCTCATCAGAAATGACACCCCATATGGTATCTGGAATCGAGTGTTTCATAATCATTAGACTCATGCGATTTGACTACCCCCACTTTTCAAAAGTAGCCATTTGTTTAGTAAAGCTTGTATTGGCACCAGTATCCTTAATTTACCTTCAAGAACGTGGGTTTAATCCTTAGTGCATACATATGTTTATTTTTATTGAAGGTTTTCTTCACTAGCCTAAACTTAAGCCCAAAATCGAATGGGCTCAAATACAAAATGTATTGGGCTTCAAACAAAAATAATAAAACAAACCCAATCTAAATAGGCTCCAGTCCAGACTTAATAAAGCCCAAAAAACTAAAGTAATTTAAATTATATTACAATAATTAAGGCTGAAGAAACCCATTGGTCAAGTGGCAAAAGACTTTATTGTGGGGCCCATGATGAGATCCTAGCACGTCTAGAAAAATGCCCCAACCAAATTTTTAAAAAATTAAATATCCAATCATGTGGGCCAGGGGAAAATATCCCCTAACTTCCTCCTCTTTTACGTAAAAAAACACAGAAGCAGGCAATTCCCATATTTTTTTAATAACATATAACCAGATCACGATTGAATCATAATCTTCAGCCATGTTGAGCACGATTCTTAGTCAACTGTCTCCCTCAACGGCACTACTTACAACTGGCCACAGAAGATGACAATAATCTATGGATCTTAATCATGATTTCTAGCAACCACCTCCTTACCCAAAACAGCTATAGGTGGCCACAAATAGCAGTGTGCTGCAGCAATGACGCACCAGAAGCCACCATCGACTTTCTCAAATGTCGATGGCACAGTAGAGATCAGCCATTAGAGAGGAAGCATCATTCCCATGGGTTGACAGCCTTTAGAGTAGAGGCACATAAATTCTCTGTATTCGGAATCATAATTTCTTGCCAAAATTATTATACGGAAATAAATCTAATTGTCCATAAATATGAAAAATACATATCTCAATAATTTAACATGACATGACTCTGATACCACTTGAAGGAACAAAAAATTAAAACAACTATAGGGTGATGAATAATTCGTATATCATCATTCAAAATATCATGTCAAATTATCAAGATATATAAAATAGAAAGTGTACTTGAATCCATCACTATCCACAATATGGGTGTTGACCTTTTAAAATAGCAGATACGAACCACCTTTTTTCTCTGAAATAGAATAGAAGAGAAACTGTATGTGAAAAATTTCACTGTATCTGTACCGTAAGGACTATAATCTCAATTATATCTATATATATGACATCAGTCTTCAGCCCATCACAAAAGACTTTAAGTCACACTGAATTTTTATACATAAGGTGGCCCATATCTAAATACTTTTGATATTTTGGAAGCCTATTAATTTAATAGATAACTTTATTTGGACTCTTTATTAAATAGCAATCCATATACAATTAATATATATATATATATATATATATATATATATTCACAAAATATTCTAACAGATTCAGCCTTGAATATATTTAAAAGTTATCAAGTTTAATATATACTTGATTGTAAAGACCCCTTATGATATTTCATACAAATAAATTGAAATGTAGTTGACCGATTTATTTAACTGATTATATGTTGGTGCCACTAGAAATCTTGTAGCGTGCATATATGGAATGAGTAAATCATTTTTTATAATTTACAAACTACAAGATACATGAGATATACTGTGTTATTGAAATTTATTAAATGTCCTATAAGACATTGAAAGCGATATGAATCTAGGACTAAAATTTATAGATACTTCTATGTAGTATGGATGAAAAGATTTATGCTAGTTGAAAACTTGGGTACCATTGTAAAGGGAGAGTTTATAAATTCCTAACTAGAAAGATATGTGTAACTCATTCTATCGTGGAAATGAATTTGTAGCTTGTAAAAACTATGACAAAGTGCAAGAATGAATGAGGAATTTGTTAGAATATGAAGTGTTGCTGCCACAACCAAAGTTTGTAGTTTTCTTGCAACTCAAGGGTATTGTGAAAAAACACAATTGACCTATAATTGAATGAGGCTGAAACCCTTAAATCAAATGACAATATAATTGAAACCTAACTTTGAGTTAGAAATCTAACAACGGAAGTTCAATGGGTAACAATAAGTTACTAAGTGTTGCTTTACTGTTACAAAAGGATGTTGATAAAAATCTTAATAAAATTGTTAAATGTCTAGAGTAATAGGTACATAATTACAAGAATTAAAGGGTTTAATCCTGTAAATATTCACGAAACTTGATTAGCACATGGTCATAAAAATGCTTAAAGCAATGTATCAGAACTTCTTGATTGTTGATTAATATTACCATACCTGTGATATTTTCAGTTTTGACAGAGTTGTGGTTCAATCCTAGCACACCAATAATTTGGTCAAAACTCGAATGTATGTATGGCTCATCATAAATATTCTTGCGAATATTTTATTAGAAAATCTAATGTTCCCACATTTGGTTCACATATATGTAATTAAATAAAATATTAAAAAAATATAATCTTTACGTTTTGGTTTAGATTTAAAATTTTAGAATTAGATTTTGTAATTTAGAATTTAAAATTTGAGATTTTAAATTTTAGATTTTAGAATTTAGAATTTAAAATTTTGAGATTTTAAATTTAAAATTTTAAATATTTGAATTTTGGATTTTGAAATTTGAGAGTTTAGAATTTGAAATCTGAATTTTAAAAACATAAGGGGTGTTTGGTAGGAGGAGTTTTTTTAGAATTCTAAGAAATTGAACTTGAGAAAATTAAATTCTCATATTTGATTTTTAAATTTTAAAATAGAATTTTCAAGAAATATGAATTTTTGAAAATGATTTTTTAGCAGAATTCCTACCAAAAGTTTTTCATTAAGGGGGTCGAAATCTAAATTTCCTATGCCATGGGAATTTTTTTAAAATGTAAAAAGACAATAATATCTTTTATTTTGTCACTTTCTCTTTTATTTCTCTTTTACTCATCTCTCTCTTTCTCATACTTTCTCTCTCATCCCTATCTCTGTTATTTTCTTTCTCATAATCTTTCTCTCTTCTCTATCATTTTCTCTATCATCTTTGCATTCACTTTCTCTCTCTCACCTTAACATAAGTAAGGATATTTTTGAAAAAGTACTACAATTCTCAAAAAAATTTTATTATAACCAAACGTAGTAATAAAATGGTTTCAAATAAATATTTAAAATTAATCAAACATATTTTATATATTCTCAATAATAATCATTTCCAAGAAACATGTTTCTCAAGAAACATGTTTTTCAAGAAACATCATTTATAGGAATGAAAAATCTTACTGTATACCAAACGCCCCCTTAGAATTTAAAATGTAATATGACATAGTAAAAATATCTTTTAAATTCATAAATGATATTCCCATCCATAAAAAGAATATCATATTTCCACCCTCCATGGGAATTTCTAACAATATATTTTCACGAAACATTTATGGGAATATTAATTATTTTCTCTAAAATATTTTTCTAAAAGTTGAATAAAAAATGCCAATGACATATTCTCATATTTTATTATTGGAAATCCTAATTCTATTCTGTGAATCAAACAACTCTTTAGGTGATAATTATCAAATTTTTCATAGAATTATAATATATGAAAGGAAATTTTTTGACTCAATCAAATTATTGATTTTTTTATGTCATTTTTGTCTAGTTTTATTGTCTATATATCTGCTTAGCTTATTAAATTAATCATTAAATTACCCAATTACCATTATTTTTCTTTTGGCTAAATTATTTTTCCTGGATTCTTCCCTCAGAAAACTACCCTTTCGTCGACATTCACTTGGTTAAGGGACAACTAGTGTAGTGCAAGAACAAAAAATGTTAAGCCCAATAAATATATATAATCTAGAAGTTTGCAGTGAATAATTTAAATAACAAATTTTAGTTCAAATCTTAGTGCTGTCATGGGTAAAAAATAAAACACAAGAATATGTAAGTACATTATATATTTGTTTGGAATTTTTTAGTATTTTGGTCTCTTAAAAAAACCTTTCCTATTTCAAAGGAACATTATCAAAAAATGAACTATTGGTGTCGACTTTTTTCCATGCCAAAAATATAAAATTCACTGTAAAAATGATTGTTGGCAGTAAAAATTCGCCGCTAGGACAACAATATTGAATATTTAGGTTCAACGGTGGCGATAAAAAAATATAATCATTAAAAATGTTTTCAATGGTGACAAATTAACCACTAAAGATGTCAGTTGACATAACTATAGTATCTTATATGAGTTGTTAAACAAGTAACTCATCCTTAAAATAACTTCAATGCACTACAAGATTTTTGAGCTATAGCAACATTTTCATAGTATCATTTTAAAGTTATTGTATAAAATCAAATTAAACACCACTTTGTTAAATTGTTGCTTGTGTTAAAATAGTTTAGATAACAAAATTTAGACAATGCTTTAAAAACTATTGCATAAAATCATAATATGCAACGGCTTACAAAATTGTTGCTTATAATTCTAGGTTAAAAATCAAAATTTGGACAACACATTATAAACCATTGCATAAAATAAAACTATGCAACGTTATAAGCAACAAATTTTAAACAGAATTTTATAAACAATTGTCTAAATATGCAACAATTACAAAAATTTAGTGTATACTAATAATTTAAGCAACGAATTTTAGACAACAATGAAAAAATTGTTGTATAAAATCTAAATATACAATATTTTTAGAAAGGAACTTTTATACACTACATGTAAGCAATGAATTTCAATTACCTTTTGGCAGTAAAAGAGAAGATCCAACCAAACAAGAATGACTCCAATAATACTCCAGCAAATGATTAATATAATAAATCTTAAAATCCACAAATTCTTTTCTCATCAATTACCCTATAAGATTTTTTCCAATCACTACAAAAAAATAAACTTTTGATGGCGACAAAAGTTATCACTGAAAACAATCAAAATCCTCACAAAAAAATCAAAAAGTCATAACTGAAAATGGACATTCAATGACAAAAATATTTTCCAGTCTCAACATAAAAAAGTTGCAACTTAAAATGGACATTCAGTTGCAAATTTTTGCCACTGAAAGCAATCAAAGTCTTGACAACAAAAAAATCGCCACTGAATATGGACATTCAATAACAAAATTTTTTTTCAATGGTAACATAAAAAAAGTTATCATTTAAAGTGGACATTTAATAGCGACTAAAGTCGCCACTGAATCACTTTTTCATGACGCCTCTAAAAGTTACCACTAAATATTCACTTTCAATAATAACTATTAAAGTCGCCACTGATATCTTTAAAATATAATATTCATAAAATTCAAGATTTAATGGCAGTTTTGGGTTACCATTGAAGTCCCTTTTTTGGTTTTTATTTTATTTTATTTATATTTACATTTACACTATACCTTACAATATGATAAAAAATAGAAGAAAAAAATTAATAAAATGATATACATTAACATAATTTTAAATACAAAAAAAAATTTGTTGAGAGACAAATACTATGCCAATTAATGAAAAATAATATACATAATAATAAAACGACAAAAAAATCAATTTGGTGATTTTCATAGAAATGTTGGTGTTGTATTAGCTATAGAAATTGGTACAACACTACCTATGAGGCTTTTCAGAATTTGTTCCTATTCATACTACAATAACAAATTAATACATAGCTCAAAAAAATAATGCAAACAAAACAAAAATTTCCATCAAAAAAATTAACACCAAAAGCAACTTTATAATGAATCAAAAAATGTCAAGAACAGAAGATAAATACACAACTCGCATAATCAATTTAAGAACAAGCAAAATGAATAACCACCATTTCCTATTAATCTACAGGTTGCTATAAAAATTTTATCATATTTTTTAATTTCATTTATTTGAACTAAAACTGCTTACACCATGAATATATGAAACAGAGAACTGAAGAAACTAATATACTTGTATAAAACAATTGCTTTGAATAGTCACCAAATTACATGCTTTGAGTCAATATAACTAAATATTCTGTTCAAAAGTAATCAAATGTAATTATAAAAATAATATAAAAATCTTATTAATCCAGTGAATAATTACATGGATATTTCCCATTTCACTTCAACTCATATAACGTACATAGATAAGTACTTCTTGAATATCATGATGAGTAAATCTGCCGAAGATCTTTCAATTTCCCCATGACCAAGGGCCACTGAACTCCAAACAGAGTTTGTGAGTAGTATATGAAGAACTAGAAGAATATGAGACACAATGTCGTAACACATAAAAAAAAAAATACTACATAGGTTAATATATTAAGAATCCAGTGAAATCCATTGTTCAATGGTCTCCAAGTCTTACAACAAGTTATGTCTTGTAGCAGTGCAGTGCTCGGTTCCGGATATTTTGAGTGAGGCATCTAAAGATTTTCGTATGCACAATTTGCAAGGAGTAAGTATGGCTTTTTCTACATTTAAAAGTAATTCTGGTGAATTTGTCTATCTGCATCTTATTTTGATTACAAATATGGCACAGATTAAGCAAGCTAGATCAATTTTTTTTCCTCCAAAAATAAGAACAATTAGATCATTTAATGTTTGGTCAAGAGTTGAACTTCTAAACTACTTAATTATCTAGATAGAGGAGGCACATAAATAAATTTCTTAATAATTTTAAATCACAGAAAATACCAGTTTTAAATGAAAACTGGTGGTTTTCAAAAAGATAGGAGTATAGATTAAGAGCAATTCTCATAGCAATAAGAGAAAGGGACTGCATAAGACCTAAAAAACATAGCCACCAAGAAGACATGAACATCACAAAACTAAAAAGCAAATGGCTGGTAAAAAAAAATAGAAACACACTCAAAAAAATACTAGCCACAGCAACAAATTTCACAGCATCCATGTCTGTCACATCTTATTCCCATTTCGGGTACTTTATCTCCAAATGAAAATACAGAGCAAATAAACAAGGAAAATAATGCCAAAAGAATTGATGTAGTAGAGATGACCAATCTCTTCGCATTTAAGTAATATTGACCCTTACCATACTTATGTGAAGAGAACCAAATGAGAAAAATAAATATTAACAAACAGAGATGCATTCTCTCAATTCTCAGTGATCCTGAGCTTTGAGGTAATTGGGGTATAATTGGAATTGGAACCAAGGGACAATTCTTAAAGCATATAATTAAAATATTCATATGTGAAATGCCAAACATAGGCAAGGGGCCTTACATAGGCAACCCACGTAAACACAAATATAAATCATGTTTAATTGAAAACTTCTATTACTCATCAAAATAGGCCCTCTCGATATGGGGAGACCCTAAAAAACTCAGATGAATATACAAAAGATTGATCATCGGGAGATTATTACAATAACATAACGCTTCTCCTTTTCTATTTTTTATAGGCATTTTAGTTCAAACTTTGAGCCTTAAAAGTTCAAATGTGAATTGACATATTGTAAATCGCTAGGAAACTTAGAGATGCATTTTCACGGTCAACAAGTTTTCACTTTTCATATGTGAATCCATCATTTTATACAACATAACAGTTAAGCAAATCAAAATACGGTACAACACTATAAGGGTATAGAAAATACATTTCCAGAAATTGAAATTCACATTTAATGAGATTAATCTACCTTAGATCAGGGTCAGGGTTTAACAAATGAGAAATAAGGTCTTCAGCTTTAGGAATGAAATTCACTAAGAAAATGTGTAATGTCCCCAATTTACGTTACGTAAAATAAAATTTTTTTTTTTATTATTTCCGCAAACAGATATTCTCTATAAAGATGTATAATTCAATTCTTTATCATGGAAACAGATACATATAGGATCTCTTATGTATACACAATATATAGACCAAATCTATAAACATCATAGTACAGTAGAAACGGGGATCTTGCCTGTAGCATTCAGAGCACACTCTAGAATACAACAACGGTATAATTCAAAAACTGAACCTTAGAAATAACGTAAACTCACCCAGAGCAAGGTACTAAATTTCGTTTCGAGGTACTGTTTCGGTGACTCTAGAAACGGAAACATTTCAAAACGTTTCGAAAATTTCGAAGAAACGAAAGATTTTTTAAAAAACGTTTCAAATAATATTTTTTTTAAATTTTTAAAGATTTTAACATAATATTAATGATATAGATATATAAAATTATATTAAAATTAATTTGAATTCATATATATAATTTAATAGTAAATAAACATGCTACTATAATAAGGACTTCGACTCAAATCTTAATAACATTCAATAACAATCTCTCTCTTGCATCCATCTCTCCATCTTCTTTTTAACTTTTTCGTGAGTCGTAACATCTATATTTAAGTCTCTCTCTCTGTCGACTATGATTTTGTCTCTATCTTTAGGTATCTTCCTCTCTTTTTGTCTTTCAATCTCTCTTTTTATTATTTTTGTAGTTTCCTCTTTAAAATGAAGATAATGAAGGAAAACAATGTCATGAGAACAAAGGGAGAGAGTAAGAAGTTAATAAAAATGTTGTGACTTGTGGGAGAAAATAACTTGGTGTTGGATGTGATATAATATTATTTTCATCTATTTTTAGATTGTCAATTTTTTTATTTTTTAAATTAGTTTAGTACTTATTCATCGAAACAACTCGAAATAAGAGTATTTCCATCGAAATAACTCGAAACAAGATTATTTCTATCGAAACAACTCAAAATAAGAGTATTTTCACCGAAATAAGAGTATTTCCACCGAAATTTCTACTGAAACAAGAGTATTTCTACCGAAACATTTCGAAATATAGTAATTTCAATCGAAATAGTATAATTTTGTAACAAACACTTCATTTCGTTTCGATAACTCCGTTTCGTGTCGGTAACTCAGAAAACGGAAACGTTTTGGTCATTTCGATGAAAAAAAAAAGAAATTTAGTTCCTTGACCCAAAGAATATGTCATATATCTGCCGAATCAGACTCTGATATTCTTATCTGAAAAAAAAATGTGGAAATATCGTGTAGTGAGTTTGACAACTCAGTGAGCAAATAATTCCTCCTATTGCCTCTTAGGTCAACATATGGATGTACTTATATTTTAAAATGTGTTACATAGAAAATACAATTCAAAAGTATATTCATATGGGACCCGTATTTCAAATATTCTCAAATCAAAGGATATTCAGATATCCAAAACTATATGCACCATGATATGATCATTAAACAAATGTTGTTATGCTTAGCTGTATAAGTTATAGTAAAATATTATGATTTGGAGATAAAATCATCACTTTTAATGCACTTACCTCAGTCAGCAGTTTGGCACACTTAATTTAAAAATGACATGCCTCACTCGGCGATCTGGTCAACCCACACACTCAATTTAAAAATAACATGCCTCACTCAGCAATCTGGTCAACCCACACACTCAATGTAAAATGATCTGCTTCATTCGGCATCTGGTCAATGTAATTTGATATAGGCATAGTGACTGATTGACTACAGTCATAATAAGTGATCAGAGAATGTGAGTTCATCAACCTCCTGCCTCCCCACATTACCACTGTCACCCGATTGGAGCGGTTCTCCCCCGACTCATCAGACTAATAGGGCATCCTCTATTCGGTACCGTCACAAGCCATACAACCCGTCGATATTCATCCATACATATAAATACATATATATTAATGCATATTCATCAAATATAATGTAAAACTATCAAATAACTCACTATGAGTTTTACGCTTGCCATTCAGTCTCATTTATAATATGACATGCATCATTTCACAAGTATATAGCTTTACAAATCAATGCATCGTGCACATAATATTCACTTTATCAAATAATGATAAATACATTTAGAATCACATATTCAATAAGTTCCAAAATATATTTCTAAAAGCATACTCTTCTTGAACTATGTGCCAGTTTGTAAGTATAACAGATATTTTAACACATTTAATAAACTTATAATAGTATAAATAATTTATAAACAGAAACAATAATACATTTATAGTTCAAGAAGAACATGAGACAAGTCATAGAAAGAATTATCTACTCACAGGATAGGGCTCCTGGTTAGACAGCCCTAAAATATACTTTTCCCATCCGAATTTGATCAATTAGACCTCAAAAACGTGTCAGGAGGGTCTAAAGATTTAGAAAATGATTCCGAGAGTTTGGTCACTATTCACAACCGAAAAACACTATTAATCGTCGAAAAATACTATTCATCGCCGATAAATACTATTTACCAAAAATAAAAAGTTGTCAGATAGCTGAAAAATTTCATACCTTAAGATTTATTTAACTTCTGAATCTATCTACGATATCATATTTTTAATTGAAGATCTTTAAGTAAGAGTTTTAGAGTTTACCTTTTTCTGAAATTTTCTACTTCAAATCTATGGCAATTCAATGGTTGATTTGAAAAATTAATCAGTTAAAACCATAATATTTTTCGTCCTGAATCTAGTAACACCTTCAGTTTTGAGATCGAAAACCAATAGGCACTCCAGATCTAGAAAAAAAAAATTAAAGGTTACTATTTACTCACTATTCACTCACTATTTATCTATTTTTTCATAAATTTCCGCTCCGTCTCTGTTCTAATTCCAACTTCCCCTTTTTTTTTTTAATAATAATAATAATAATTTAATAATAAGATTTTTTTTATATATATATTCATATAAATTTCGTTTTTCATTTTAAAATATCTAAAAAATTTCTAAACATTTACATTCTCATAAATCTTTAGTTAAACTCTTAAATTATAATTTTTTTTGATAAAAATTTTAATAAAATAAATCACAAAATAAATATCTTTATACGTAATAAAAAAAATATTTCTAAAAATACAATAAAATTTATTAAAGGCTAATATAATTATTTTAAGTAAAATAATAATTATTTTAATTAAAAATATATTTATTTTTAGTAAAATATAATTTTTTTAAATAAATAAAAATATATTTATTTAAAATAAAATATTATTATTAAAAAATAAAAATTACGAAATATTAAGAAAGTTACTAAAAGTTACTGTTGATTTTTCACAATGCTGACCTCACGTTTAAGACGTTCTCCAAATGAATGCCTTCCCCCAGTAATGAAAAAAAAGAGGACACAACCTAAACTAAAAATCTAGCATAGTGTTAAACATATGTAAAAACGGCACCTGGAAAAAAATTGCTAATAGGTATCAACTCATACTCGAATTAGAGGTTAAGCAAAATTTCCTCCTCTTGATACCCTACATTCCTTAACCAGGTTCTACTGCCATCTAGGAAAACAAACCATACCTGAATTAGGGATTAACAAAAATTTCCCTGCTTATCCATATTTAAATTAAAATAGAGCATCCAACATATTCAATCAGAATTTCAATCTCCTTGTATTAACTCTTATGACCTCAGTTTAAATCAGAATCCTCCATGTACCAAATGCATACCCAGAAATCAAAATCAAAATAAGCTATCATATTTTGGTAATCCAAATTAAAAATATACCCAGAATTCTCACTCATGGTCCGAAAAATTTGAAAAATAGTGATTACCAAAATTGGAGAAAATCGAAGGGAAGAAAAAAAAAAACTCAGCAGCAACTCAACGTTGATTTAGATGCCACGATTGGGGGGCTGCTAGGAACCCCAATGACAGTGCTTCACAACGGTCGTGGCGTTTGGGCGGCGATGGATGATGCCTAGCTTCAACTGTGAGTACTCTCTCTCCACTTCGTGCTTTTACTCAGCTCTTTCCTTGTTTCCCAGATTAACGATTATGAGCTCATTTTCTATTCGTTCCTTTCAGCTCCCGAATGCCTTTTTCTATTTCAAATGAACACACTATGCTTTTTTTCTGAAATTCACCCTAGATCTTCTTCGCTGATGAACTAACCAGGTTGGACAAAAAATATTCAGTCAGTGGCGACAAAAGGAATGGCACGATGTTTGGACGGTGAGGGATGGCAGCGAAGAAGAGGGAAGGAAGTGGTGAGGGAAAATGGGGATTGGAATGGAGAAATGGGAGTTTAGGCGAAAATGGAAAAAAATTGGAGAAAATAAAAAAAATTTCCCGCGTTTCACAATTTCACCTTGAATTTTTTGAAAATTACCATTGGCGACCTTTCACACTAGCGACCCATCACTTAAAAAAAAAAAATCTTTCAGAAGTGACTCGTGCCACCAAAAGCCTTCTTCTTCTTCTTCTTCTTCTTAGTGAACCCTTGAGCTTATCTAATGCAATTGTTCTGCATTTCATTATGCATTAATCTCGTTCATTATTGTCAGCTTCATAACAAGAGAGGCAATGACTATTAGGTGGAGTGGGAAAGATAGATTATGAAGATTTAGATAGGAGTATGACAAGTTTGAGTGCAATTATAACTAGAATGATTCCACTGTTTTTTCTCCAATTTATTATCACTCTGTCTTCTGAAAAGTTTTAAAAATGGGGTTCAAATTTAAAATTTATACACCAAAACTTATGCCTCATTTAAATGTCTTAAAATGTAATATAAATATAGTGTGGCCTTTAGACATAGAGTGGCTTTTAGACATAGAAAAATGATAGTTTGGTTAATTTAATTTTTTTTTTTTGTTAAAAATTTTGTCTTACAAATAAATAGGTGTTTCAGCAATTGATTGGTCAAACTTTATCTTGATTTTTGTACGAAGGATAGGATAAGCTTTACTGAATCGTAATAATTTTTTTTTTAATGAAAAAAGAGCAATTGTAGTAAACATTTTGCTATTAAATAAATGAGAGTCGAAATTTCAAAGATTATAAATAAATCTAAATGTGAGTAGGGTTGAGTTTGACTTGGGCCAAAGCTTAATAGACTTTAGGTGTTGGGTTTAAGTAAGTCTAACCTTACCTAAACTTAAGCCTAGAATTAAAGGTTAAGTTGTGGCTTAATCCCAGACTTAAATAGCCAAGCTAGGAATTTCTTTGGGCAAAGGGTTTGTTACCCAAACTGGCCTTAATACAAGTCGTCTATAGACTTTTTTCAGCATACAATTACCAGCTAAGTTTAATAAATTTAACTTGAGGACATCTAACAAAATTGGAGCATGCCTTTTTCCAGTTTAGTTGCTTTCTCCTGGCTAACGGGGTTCAAGTTAGGTTTGCCCTCACTGCTACACAAAATGATTGAAATTGCAGACTGCATCACCCAATGTGGGTGCAATATTGCAGTTGCGATGGTCACTGCAATAGAGGGTGAAGAATTAGGGATGGCAACTGGGCCGGATTTGGGGGGGGGGGGAGGCCTTCCCTATTCTGTGTCCCTGTCGTCATTCCATCGTCTTCTTGTAACATCTTTAATTTCGTTTCTTTTTAAAGGTACATAAAAAATTTAATTAAGGAAATAAAATTTATTAGACAATATTTTAAATATCTAAGGAAATATAGTCCTTAGAAATTCTTCACCTTATGTATATGTATAGAAAATGTTTCTAACATTAAGAGAACAAATAAAGAAGGAAAATCTAATAGGAAAAAAATTAGAAATAACATACTAAAGAGATGCAAAATTCTTGGATAAGGAAGATAAATTTTTAGAAACAAGTAAAGGTCTTAAAATTTCAAAAACATTGAATTAGGGTAATTTTTCTTAATTCAAGAACTATAGTTACTAAGTTTAAAATCTTTACCCATACATTGGACTTTTACCTATGGACACTTCATATAGAGTTTTTCCACTTCACATAAGTTTCTAACAAGCCCATTGGATAACCTAAACAAGAAATAAAACATAGACTTGGACTAGGATATAGTAATTGCACCAATAGCCCAAAAATTATGAAAATGTGACCAAACCCACCAAGAAAGGAAGAATTTTATCCAAAGCAAAGAAAATGGGTAGGACAAGCCCATAATGGGTAGGAATAAGCCCAAATCTAAGAGGAAAAATAAAATAAAATAAATTAGATGATGATATAATAATAAGAATAAAGATTATGTTACATGGCATTAAGACAAAAATTTAGCAAGTGGTGTAATTCTACATTCATCATTTAGGCAAATGGCATGATAATACAAGGCTTTAGGACAAAAACATCTATATCCTACACTCATAATTTTAGCAAGTGGTATGATAATACATGGTATTAGGACAAAACATTCATAGCCCACACAAATAATATCAACCAAATAATGGAGATTCAAGGGTTAGAAATTTGCCACCTAAAAAGGCAAACCTATCATACTTGTTTAAGACAAAAGAAAATGGAAATGAATCCCTAAATCAAAGGGACCTTGTCCCTTATCTTAAGAACATATCATCATAATTTTCAAAATACAAATCTCCTTTTCCTATGTATATCTTGACTAAGGAAGAGGAAGACAAGAACATAAGTTGTTTGTTTTCCAAAAATTCAACAAAGTGTATCTTAATTGTGATAAGGTAGACCCATGATCATGAAAGGTGAATTATTTGATGGTTTATATAAGAAAACCCACCCTTACAACATTAGAATTTCGTCCAAGTGAGGGAGAGGAAAAATAGAAGCAAGGTAGAGTGAGGAAAGGAGAGGAAGAAAGGAAGAAAGAGGAAGGAGAAGTCTAGGGGACTAAGTGCTTCAGGTAAGTTTAACAATATTTCTTTTTGAAGAAAACTTTTGAAACTTATAATATTTATATGAGATTTTGATCTTAAAACTTTTATGATTGGTCATGATGTTGCTATATCATGTTACTTATTGATCTTGCATGTGATGTATGTTTGAATACTTAGGTTGGTGTAGATAGTTCTGCATGGTTATGGCTATGGGTGGCAAAATTTTAAGCTTCGGTATTTTAATTTCTGGGAACAATATATAAGGAATTAAAATAAATGGTTAACATAAGAATTAAAAATATATGTGTCATGGATATTTAGGCACTGGAATCATTCAATTTGTAGTCCATATAAGGGAGATATGAGCCGATTAGTAGACAAAGGTCAGAAAATGGGTCATCAGGGAAAAATATGTTAGGATAGTTTCGGTATTTTAATTTCTGGGAAGTATCTGTAAGGAATTAAAATAGCGCGCCAACATAACAATTATAGATATATGGCTCATGGAATTTTACCAACTGGAATAACTCAATTTGGAGTTCATATGAGGTATATATGATCCGATTAGTAAGAAGAGGTCAGAAAATGTTTATTCAGGGAAGAGTATGTTATTAAAGCTTTAGTTTTTGAATTTCTGGAAATATTCTGTAGGGAATTAAAATAGCACGCCAACATAACAATTATAGATATATGGCTCATGGAATTTTACCAACTGGAATAACTCAATTTGGAGTTCAAATTTGAGAGATATGGTCTAATTAGTCAGTAAAGGTCAGAACCTACACGAGAAGAAATAATACTAAATTTAAAGGAGTAATAACACCACGATATCATACTATTTTGTTGATATGATTAAAATAATAGTTTTCGATAATTGTCTTAACTTTTCATAGACAATAAGATCATCTTAATCGGAGTTAAAATGAGAGAGTTATGCTCTGATTTATAAGCAAAGGCTGTGTTAAAAGTTAGTAAAACCTATTTTCAATATTTTTTCTACCCTAGATGAATTTTTAAGGTAATAGTAGAAATCAATTTGAGGAAAAATGCTCTATAAAATTTGTAAGAACATGTGTTGGAAATGATATAAGTAGAAATAAAATGACTAAATGCCTAGACATAAAGAAAATGAAAAGATGAAAATAATATTCAAGAAAGAAGAGGAATTTTATAAATGAAAATAATAAATGCCTAGTATATACCCTAGCTATTGCCATTGCATGAACTTACTACCATTTTAAGTGTGTAATTTTTAACATAGAATTTATCCTAGTACTCATATAAATTTCCAAGAAGTTTTGAAAGTGCCGGTTTTATTTGATAAATCTTAGTATGCTCCGTGGTTGCAGTATTTCCACATCAGAAAAGAATTATTCTAGTTACTGGAAAAAAAAATTGTGATTTGTGAAAAGTGCATGTCTAAGGAAAGCTCTGGTAAGGAAAGACTTGGTATTTAAGCATGTCCATTAGTGACCCACCTCTCTTTTCTGGGAACTTTCCTGGTGCGCTGTTTACAGACTACAATTACTATCCAGTTACCGAGGTATTAGTGTGGAATTTTGACATGGAAATATTTTATAAAGTGAAAATTAGAAAATGATTATATTCATGGCATAATTTCAGTTTACCAATGAATTTTGAGAATGATTATATTTTCATACATTATGGCATGAGAATATAATGAACATACTTGTTATTGGAATCATATTTTCGGCTATTAATATGAAAAGAAAAGAAATGAGCACGGTCACATGGCAATCCGTGTGGTGCACCAGTAGGGGACACCCTACCAACGGTTATGATTATATTCATGAGAAAAAAAAGAGAAAGTGTGCCATGTCGGACGGAGCGAGATAAGCCCGTACCGAAAAGTATAGAATACTCACCCTGATCAGGGTAGCTTGAAGTAAGAATAAGTTGATAGCCATCATATGAAATTCGAAAAAAAAAGTTATTCATGTCATACATGTCATAACTGTATAATTTTCATATGCATGATAAAGTGCATTCATGTGACCTAAAGATATTTTCTGTAGTTTATACAGCTGAACATGACGTGATGAACTATATTGATAATGAATTATTGTTGAACATACTGTGATTTAATTCTCACTATATTTCCATATCATGTTCAGAAAATTAGCTATGCAGTTGTTTTCAATGAGACTTATTATTGCTGTACGTATGATCGAGGTGCCCTATCTTGGGCAAATACCTATTATTGCGGATATATCAGTTGTTGAAGTGACTGAGATTCCGGTGGAGGTGCCACCACCCGAACCAGTGGCCCCAGAAATAGTCTATGTGGAAGATTAGGGCTTATATGTACATGTATGTCTTGTACAAATGTTTGTATTAATGATGTGAGTGTAAACTTAGTATTGTATAATTAAATAAATGTTATTGTGAGTTAAGTTAAGGTAATAACTTCATGATGTTAAATAAATAAATAAATAAAAAAATTTGTTACATAAATGGAGTTATTACATAATTGGTATCAGAGAAGGTCGATCCTAGATGGCCAGTGGGTGGATGGTTATCTGAATCGATCTTATAGTGTCTTGAGTATGTTGTGGTTATGCTGTGTAGGGAATCAGTGAGTTCATATAGATAAGAAATTACTAGTGTTTCCTATCTATATGCCGAGGTGGTGTTATGACTGCTGTTAAATATTTTGAAACTAACTATTGGGTTTGATCACCTCAATAGCAGCATAACTTTGTTTTTGCCACAGTAGGAAATGGCACCACCAAGGAGGAATCCGTCAAACAATGCGGAAGAGACCCTACATAACCTGGCCACAGCAATTCGAGACCAAGTCTTGACCACCAATCAAATTTTACAACATCTCCAGAATGTTAATAACACAAATGTTGAGAATGGTGCTAACAACCGAATGGCTGGAAAAGATAATGGCATATCCGAGTTCCTGAGGATTAGACCACCTTGTTTCCAAGGTGGCTATGACCCAACGGTAGCCGAAAGGTGGATTAGGAAATTAGAGAAAATCTTTGAAGTGATGGGCTGTACTGAAGAGCAGCAAATTATTTTTGCTGCATATATGTTAAAGGATGAAGCAGAATACTGGTGGCATGGAGTTAGAGAACTTTTAGCTCATCAGGGAAGACAGATCACCTGGCAAGTGTTCAAGGACATTTTTTTTGAAAAGTACTTTCCAAGTACTGTACGGGCAGAGAAAGAGATCGAATTTCTCCAACTCAGGCAAGGCAGCATGACTGTGGACCAGTATATTGCAAGGTTCGAGGAGCTGTCTAAGTTCTCCTCTTATCTGCGATATAACCCAGATGAAGCGTGGAAGGTGGTTAAGTTTGAAGCAGGACTAAACCCGGAATTAAAGAATGTTGTTATAGCTATGGAGATCAAGGAGTTTGTACCTCTGATAAATAAATGCAGACTCCTGGAAAAGAGTTTAAGGGCAGTGGAGGACGAGAAGCAAAGGCGAAACCTATGGAAGAGGAAGAAAAATTTTCCCAACCCTGGAAAGAATGTGAGAAGAAGTGGATATGGAGCTGGTAAGAGGCCATTGATTGCGGGTCCTAGGCCTTTTCAACAAGACCTCGCCTCAGTCAAGTGTGCTAAGTGCGGACGCATGCATGGTAACCGGCCATGCTACATGGGACAAGATGTCTGCTTCAATTGCGGACAGAAAGGACATTTTGCGAAAAACTGCCCACAGAATGTGGGGAAGCAGCCAGAACAAAGGCCTCAGGTGAAAGGAAGGGTTTTCACGCTGAGCGGCCAAGAGGCAGCCCAATCTTCTGAAATGATTCAAGGTACATGCTATATCTATGGATTTGCTCTTATAGTGTTATTTGACTCTGGTGCTAGCCATTCATTTATATCGGAAGAATGTATTAGGAAGTTTCAGTTTCCTATTTCTGAAACTCTCTATGAGCTATCCGTAGTAACCCCTACAGGGGAACGGGTATTAACTTCCTCTGTATGTAAAGACTGTCAAGTCACCATCCAGGAGAAAACTTTTTCTGTAGACCTCGTCTGTTTACCTTTAAGAGGTATTGAGGTCATTCTAGGGTTAGACTGGATGTCTAGAAATCGAGTCTTGTTGAATTGTTGTAACAAGACCGTTGAATTTCTACCTTCTACTCCGAAAGAGGAGGTCCAGTTATTGATGCTAAATGCCAATAAAGTTAATAGGGAGTTGAAGAATGGAGTACTTGGATACATTCTCTTGTATTTATCAAACCTAGAAGTCGAATCGAAGCTTGATGAAATTCCAATAGCCAACGAGTTTCCTGAAGTGTTTCCATCAGATATTCCAGGCTTACCTCCCAAGAGAAAGATAGAGTTCTCTATTGATCTCCTACCTGGGACAGGGCCTATCTCTATTGCACCATATCAAATGGCCTCGAAGGAACTACAGGAACTTAAGAAACAGTTGGAGGAACTGTTAGACAAGCAATTCATTAGACCAAGTGTATCACCTTGGGGAGCTCCTGTATTGTTTGTTAAAAAGAAAGATGGAAGCTTGAAACTATGCATAGATTACAGACAGCTGAATAAGGTGACTATTAAAAACAAGTACCCTTTCTCTAGGATAGATGACTTATTGGATCAACTGAAGGGAGCCTCTATCTTTTCTAAAATTGACTTGAGGTCAGGATATCATCAGATTAGGATCAAGGGTGAGGATATATCAAAAACTGCCTTCAGGACTAGGTATGGGCACTATGAGTTTCTCGTAATGTCCTTTGGGTTGACAAATGCACCTGCAATTTTCATGGATTACATGAATCGCATTTTTCAACCCTACCTAGATCAATTTGTTGTAGTATTCATTGATGACATCTTGATATATTCTAAGAGTGAGAAAGAACATGAACAACATCTCCGAATCGTGCTGTAAGTGCTGAAAGAGAAAAAGTTATATGCTAAATTGGAGAAGTGTGAATTTTGGCTGTCAGAGGTGAAGTTTCTCGGACATGTCATCTCTAATAAAGGGGTAGCCGTAGATCCTAGCAAGACGGAAGCAGTGATTAAGTGGGAGACACCAAAGACGGTTACGGAAATCAGAAGTTTTCTTGGTTTGGCAGGATACTACAGGAGATTTATACAAAACTTCTCTCGTATAGCATTGCCATTGACTAAATTGACCAGGAAGGGAAGTCCTTTCAAATGGACTGATCAATGTGATGCTAGTTTTCAGGAGCTGAAGACAAGACTGACCACTCCTCCTGTTTTAATTATTCCAGACCCCATAAGATATTTTGAAGTGTACAGTGACGCTTCAAAGAAAGGGCTAGGATGTGTGCTGATGCAAGATAAGAGAGTAGTTGCTTACGCCTCTAGGCAGCTGAGACCCCACGAAGGAAACTATCCATCCCATGATCTTGAATTAGCAGTAGTAGTGTTTGCCTTAAAGATTTGGCGACACTATTTGTACGGGGCAACCTTTGAAGTATATTGTGATCATAAGAGTCTTAAATACCTCTTTGATCAGAAGGAGTTAAATATGAGGCAACGAAGATGGGTAGAATTCTTCAATGACTACAAGTTTGAGATAAAGTATCATCCCAGAAAGGCGAATGTTGTAGCAGATGCCTTGAGTCTAAAATCTCTGCACATGGGTCAGATGATGGTGTATGAGATGCAGATGCTAGAGGAGTTTCGAAATTTGAAGCTAGCCACTACTCTTACTCCAAAAAATCTAGTCATTAATGGTTTAAGTATAGGGTCTGACCTTAGAGCCCAGATCAAAGAGGCTCAAGCTCACGATCAATACTTACAGGATCATAAAGACCAAGGTAATTTTTCTGTCATGGAAGATGGAGCAATCATGTATCAGGGAAGGATTTGTGTCCCTCAAGAACAAGAGTTGAGGACTAAGATACTGCAGGAAGCGTATCAAAGTAAATACACAATCCATCCTGGATGCACTAAAATGTACCAGGATTTAAAAAGGATGTATTGGTGGCCAGGGATGAAAAATGACATTGCTGAGTTTGTGGCGAAATGTCTCATTTGTCAAAAGGTGAAGGTGGAGCATCAAAAGCCAGCGGGATTTCTACAACCTCTTGAGATCCCTAAATGGAAATGGGATAGTATCTCGATGGACTTTGTTGTAGGTTTACCTAAGACTTCAGTGGGACATGACTCTATCTGGGTAATAGTTGACAGATTAACCAAATCTGCTCACTTTTTGCCTATAAAAATTAACTCTTCACTAGATAAATTGGCCCAATTGTACGTTCAGGAAATAGTTAGACTCCATGGGATTCCCTTAAATATTGTTTCTGATAGAGATCCGAGGTTCACATCGAGGTTTTGGAAGGCGTTGCAAGAAGCTTTTGGTACTCAGTTGCGGTTCAGTACTGCCTACCATCCTCAGACTGACGGGCAGACAGAACGAACCATTCAAACCCTAGAAGATATGTTGAGGGCCTGTGTGATAGAGCAAGGTAAAGGATGGGATAAGTACCTACCTTTAGTAGAGTTCGCTTATAATAATAGCTATCACTCTAGCATTAAGATGGCTCCCTATGAAGCTTTATACGGTAGAAAGTGCCGATCTCCACTATGTTGGTTTGAGGTAGGAGAAAAGAACTTGCTGGGTCCTGATCTAGTTCAACAAACCACTGAACAAATCAGGATGATACGAAACAAAATACTTACAGCGCAGAGTCGGCAAAAGAGTTACTACGATAAGAGACATAGACCACTAGAGTTTGAGGAAGGAGACCATGTATTTCTGAAACTTTCCCCGACTACTGGAGTTGGTAGGTCTCTCAAAACAAGAAAGCTAAGTCCGCGATTTTTAGGACCCTACCAAATTCTGAAGAAAGTAGGGACATTGGCATATCAAGTTGCTCTCCCACCTAATTTGTCCAACCTGCATAATGTTTTCCACGTATCACAGCTGCGGAAGTATCTTTCAGATTCATCACATGTAATACTGGATGAACCAATCCAAATAAAAGAGAACATGACATACCAGCTAGTACCTGCATCCATATTGGACACTGACGTGAAGCAACTGAGAAATAAAACAATTCCCCTAGTTAAGGTGTTATGGGAAGGTTTGACTCCGGAAGAAGCAACTTGGGAGCTGGAAGAAGTCATGAGGAAGAAATATCCGCAATTGTTCTTATAAGGTAATTTCTGAAATTTTGAGGACAAAATTTCTTTTAGGGGGAGAGAAATGTAACATCCTTAATTTCGTTTCTTTTTAAAGGTACATAAAAAATTTAATTAAGGAAATAAAATTTATTAGACAATATTTTAGATATCTAAGGAAATATAGTCCTTAGAAATTCTTCACCTTATGTATATGCATAGAAAATGTTTCTAACATTAAGAGAACAAATAAAGAAGGAAAATCTTATAGGAAAGAAATTAGAAATAACATACTAAAGAGATGCAAAATTCTTGGATAAGGAAGATAAATTTTTTGAAACAAGTAAAGGTCTTAAAATTTCAAAAACATTGAATTAGGGTAATTTTTCCTAATTCAAGAACTATAGTTACTAAGTTTAAAATCTTTACCCATACATTGAGCTTTTACCTATGGACACTTCATATAGAGTTTTTCCACTTCACATAAGTTTCTAACAAGCCCATTGGATAACCTAAACAAGAAATAAAACATAGACTTGGACTAGGATATAGTAATTGCACCAATAGCCCAAAAATTATGAAAATGTGACCAAGTCCACTAAGAAAGGAAGAATTTTATCCAAAGCAAAGAAAATGGGTAGGACAAGCCCATAATGGGTAGGAATAAGCCCAAATCCAAGAGAAAAAATAAAATAAAATAAATTAGATGATGATATAATAATAAGAATAAAGATTAGGTTACATGGCATTAAGACAAAAATTTAGCAAGTGGTGTGATTCTACATTCATCATTTAAGCAAGTGGCATGATAATACAAGGCTTTAGGACAAAAACATCTATATCCTACACTCATAATTTTAGCAAGTGGTATGATAATACATGGTATTAGGACAAAACATTCATAACCCACACAAATAATATCAACCAAATAATGGAGATTCAAGGGCTAGAAATTTGCCACCTAAAAAGGCAAACCTATCATACTTGTTTAAGACAAAAGAAAATGGAAATGAATCCCTAAATCAAAGGGACCTTGTCCCTTATCTTAAGAACATATCATCATAATTTTCAAAATACAAATCTCCTTTTCCTATGCATATCTTGACTAAGGAAGAGGAAGACAAGAACATAAGTTGTTTGTTTTCCAAAAATTCAACAAAGTGTATCTTAATTGTGATAAGGTAGACCCATGATCATGAAAGGTGAATTATTTGATGGTCTATATAAGAAAATCCACCCTTACAACATTAGAATTTCGTCCAAGTGAGGGAGAAGAAAAATAGAAGCAAGGTAGAGTGAGGAAAGGAGAGGAAGAAAGGAAGAAAGAGGAAGGAGAAGTCTAGGGGACTAAGTGCTTCAGGTAAGTTTAACAATATTTCTTTTTGAAGAAAACTTTTGAAACTTATAATATTTATATGAGATTTTGATCTTAGAACTTTTATGATTGGTCATGATGTTGCTATATCATGTTACTTATTGATCTTGCATGTAATGTATGTTTGAATACTTAGGTTGGTGTAGATAGTTCTGCATGGTTATGGCTATGGGTGGCAGAATTTTAAGCTTCGATATTTTAATTTCTGGGAACAATATATAAGGAATTAAAATAAATGGTTAACATAAGAATTAAAGATATATGTGTCATGGATATTTAGGCACTGGAATCATTCAATTTGTAGTCCATATAAGGGAGATATGAGCCGATTAGTAGACAAAGGTCAGAAAATGGGTCATCAGGGAAAAATATGTTAGGATAGCTTCGGTATTTTAATTTTTGGGAAGTATCTGTAAGGAATTAAAATAGCGCGCCAACATAACAATTATAGATATATGGCTCATGGAATTTTACCAACTAGAATAACTCAATTTGGAGTTCATATGAGGTATATATGATCCGATTAGTAAGCAGAGGTCAGAAAATGTTTATTCAGGGAAGAGTATGTTATTAAAGTTTTAGTTTTTGAATTTCTGGGAATATTCTGTAGGGAATTAAAATAGCGCGCCAACATAACAATTATAGATATATGGCTCATGGAATTTTACCAACTGGAATAACTCAATTTGGAGTTCAAATTTGAGAGATATAGTCTAATTAGTCAGTAAAGGTCAGAACCTACACGAGAAGAAATAATACTAAATTTAAAGGAGTAATAACACCACGATATCATACTATTTTGTTGATATGATTAACATAATAGTTTTAGATAATTGTCTTAGATTTTCATAGGCACTAAGATCATCTTAATCGGAGTTAAAATGAGAGAGTTATACTCTGATTTGTAAGCAAAGGCTGTGTTAAAAGTTAGTAAAACCTATTTTCAATATTTTTTCTACCCTAGATGAATTTTTAAGGTAATAGTAGAAATCAATTTGAAGAAAAATGCTCTATAAAATTTGTAAGAACATGTGTTGGAAATGATATAAGTAGAAATAAAATGACTAAATGCCTAGACATAAAGAAAATGAAAAGATGAAAATAATATTCAAGAAAGAAGAGGAATTTTATAAATGAAAATAATAAATGCCTAGTGTATGCCCTAGCTATTGCCATTGCATGAACTTACTACCATTTTAAGTGTGTAATTTTTAACATAGAATTTATCCTAGTACTCATATAAATTTCCAAGAAGTTTTGAAAGTACCGGTTTTATTTGAAAAATCTTAGTATGCTCCGTGGTTGCAGTATTTCCACATCAGAAAAGAATTATTCTAGTTACTGGAAAAAAAATTGTGATTTGTGAAAAGTGCATGTCTAAGGAAAGCTCTGGCAAGGAAAGACTTGGTATTTAAGCGTGTCCATTAGTGACCCACCTCTCTTTTCGGGGAACTTTCCTAGTGCGTTGTTTACAGACTACAATTACTATCCAGTTACCGAGGTATTAGTGTGGAATTTTGACATGAAAATATTTTATAAAGTGAAAATTAGAAAATGATTATATTCATGGCATAATTTCAGTTTACCAATGAATTTTGAGAATGATTATGTTTTCATATATTATGGCATGAGAATATAATGAACATACTTGTTATTGGAATCATATTTTCGGCTATTAATATGAAAAGAAAAGAAATGAGCACGGTCACATGGCAATCCGTGTGGTGCACCAGTAGGGGACGCCCTACCAACGGTTATGATTATATTCATGAGAAAAGAAAGAGAAAGTGTGTCATGTCGGACGGAGCGAGATAAGCCCGTACCGAAAAGTAGAGAATACTCACCCTGACCGGGGTAGCTTGAAGTAAGAATAAGTTGATAGCCATCATATGAAATTCGAAAAAAAAAGTTATTCATGTCATACATGTCATAACTGTATAATTTTCATGTGCATGATAAAGTGCATTCATGTGACCTAAAGATATTTTCTGTAGTTTATACAGCTGAACATGACGTGATGAACTATATTGATAATGAATTATTGTTGAACATACTGGGATTTAATTCTCACTTTATTTCCATATCATGTTCCGAAAATTAGCTATGGAGTTGTTTTCAATGAGACTTATTATTGCTGTACGTATGATCGAGGTGCCCTGTCTTGGGCAAATACCTATTATTGCGAATATATCAGTTGTTGAAGTGACTGAGATTCCGGCGGAGGTGCCACCACCCGAACCAGTGGCCCCGGAAATAGTCTATGTGGAAGATTAGGGCTTATATGTACATGTATGTCTTGTACAAATGTTTGTATTAATGATGTGAGTGTAAACTTAGTATTGTATAATTAAATAAATGTTATTGTGAGTTAAGTTAAGGTAATAACTTCATGATGTTAAATAAATAAATAAATAAAAAATTTGTTACATAAATGGAGTTGTTACACTTCTCATCCCCGTCTCCAATCCTCAATGCGAGAGACATATTTTCTTTATCTATATTCCTCGTAGGAATAAAGGATCGACCCACAGGGATCTCCATACTTCTAAATTTTATAAAATTTCAGTAATATTAAAAGATAAAAACAGTATAGCCTTAAATTCAAATGCATTCCTAAAAAAGAATATATGTTAAAACTTTACAAGTATAACTTATAAATTTACTATTACTGATATTGTTATATGTTTACTAAAGTAGTTGAATAAATTAAGGTATTTTAGTAATTCCAATACAGTATGATTCTCATAGAGCAAGAGATATGGTCTCCATCGTTTTCCCTCTACATTTTAGATGGGGGAAATTCATCCCAACCTCCATCTCCAGGGAGAAGAAAATTTCTCTCCCCTCCCCAATGCGGGACAGTTTCTGTGAAGATCCTTTTGAACGGAAAAAATTACCATCCTTAAATGAATATTCACGGTGTTACATCAGATCAACCGAACTGCATTGCGGTCACCACAAGCCACATTAGTGCACAATAAGCAACATCAAAACAATGGTGTTGTGTGAATTTTTAAAAAATTATGGCCGAAAGCCGCAACTTTCATCGCGGTATTTGCAACTCTGCAATCGTAGTAACTAGACGACTATTTTTATGAAGAAAAAAGCAATTAAAAACACTGGCCGTTCACTCCACTGCCTATCTTAGCTTAAATTGCTGTAGAAATGCAATATAAAGTTATAGTATTCTTGGCCATCAGAAAGCATAATTTAGTATTTTTTTTTTAGTGTACATGTCCTTGAAGTATTAAAATAGTATAAACATAGGTAATCCGATCATGAGGCATTATAAGTAGGGCCACATGCTCTTTCAATTCCCAATTTCATAGCTCTAAACCTTCTAGTAATTAATCTGCTGCATATAATCTACAGCTAAAAATTAGGCATTAATAACAAATAAAATTTGTTGAAATGAATGATAACTTTGAGTAACTCTGCCTATATTCGTATAGCCGGTCTCAAACCCGGATAAAAGAAGAGAGTTGTGTTAGGCTTGCAACAGCTAACATAAAATTTTGTCGTAGCTACACGAACATAGATAAACGAAGAAATAGTGTTAAAACTATGCCGTTGCCTGGAAGCAACGCGCTGTATAGCTCGAGTATAGTGTTAAAAGAGCAAGGGCCGCTGCATCGACGTCCGGATGTAGTAAAAAATAAGTAAGGGTTCCCACACTTTAATGAACCGATATGGGTAAAGAAGTTAGTTCATGAGGGTAAGATCTGTTTTGGAACTTGGAATGTAGGCACACTCACAGGAAAATCAATGAAAATAATTGATACTATGATTAGGAGAAAAATCAATATCATGTGTCTACAAGAAATTAAGTGGGTAGGAGAAAGGCAAAAGAATTAGATTTTTCAGGTTTTAAGCTTTGGTACACCGGCAAGACAAGAACTAGCAATGGCATAGGTATAATAGTTGATAAAGAGTGGAGGAACAATGTTGTAGACATGAAAAAATTAGGAGATAGGATCATAACTTTAAAGCTTGTAGTTGAGCGGGACACTTTTAATGTGTTTAGTGTATGTGCACCCCAAGTTGGATTAGAGAAGCATCACAAGAGAACTTTTTGGGAGAATCTAGAAAGTGTCTAAAAAGTTTGATTCAAGAAATACTTTTGGGAGATATGATTTTCCTAGGAGGGGATTTGAATGGACATGTAGGGAGGAAATTTAAAGGATACAAGGATATACATGGAGGTTTTGGATTAGGAAAAGCAAATGAAGAGGGTAAAACTATCTTAGATTTTTCTTTAGCCTATAATTTTATCATAGCAAATACTTGCTTTATAAAGCGGATAGAATATCTTATCACATACAAGAGTAGAGGAGCAAACTCTCAAATAGATTTCTTTTTTGGTAAGGAAATCAGATAGAAAGTTTTGCACAAATTGTAAAGTCATACCTAGAGAGTGCTTGGCTACCCAACACAGAGTTTTAGTTTTGGACGTATGAGTTAAGAGAAGAGTAGAAAGAAATGGTAAGAAAACAATTCTTAAAATTAGGTAGTGGTCTTTGAAGAATGACCAACAAAGGAATTTTCAAAGAAGAGTGGAGGAAGAGAGATTTTGGGAGGTCCAGGGAAATGCTAATGATATGTGAGACGAGATGGCCAAAGGGATTAGAAAGATAGCAAGAGAGATACTTGGAGAATCAAGAAGCGTTGAGCCTAAGGGTAAAGAATCTTGGTGGTAGGATGCAGAGGTACAAGATAAGATTAAGGTTAAAATAGAGTATTATAAGGAGTAGCACTTATGTAAAGATAATGAAAATTGAGATAAATATAAAGTAATATAAAGTGGCTAAGAAAGATGCTAAGAAGGTTGTGAGTGAAGTAAGATCTAGAGCTTTTGAGAAGCTATATCAATATTTAGGAGTTAAAGATGGAGAAAGAAAAATTTACAAGCTTGCGAAGGGTAGGGAGAGAAAGACAAGGGACTTAGATCAAGTGAAATGTATTAAAGATGAAGAGGATAATGTTTTGATAAGGGAGTAAGATATCCAAGCACGTTGGATGAGTTACTTTTAAGGACTTTTTAACGAAGGACATGAGTTGATTTGTGACTCTGACAGACTAAATATTGTAGAATATGACCGTAATTATACATTTTATCGTAAAATTCAGGAGTTTGAAGTAGAGAAGGTTTTGAAGAGAATAGATAATGACAAAGCAGTAGGACCCGATAATATACCTATTGAGGTGTGGAAAAGTTTAGGAGAAAAATGTATAAGTTGGCTTACTAAGTTGTTTAATGTGATAATGAAATCTAATAAAATGTCGGATGAATGGAGGAGAAATACTTTAATCCCTATCTATAAAAATAAAGGAGACATATAGAATTGTTCCAACTATCGGGGGATTAAACTCATGAGCCACATTATGAAACTATGGGAGAAGATCACTGAGCAAAGATTAAGACAAGAGACTCAAGTTACTGAGAACCAATTTGATTTTATGCCACGAAGGTCAACTATGGAAGTAACTTATTTATTACGGAGATTAATGGAAAGGTATCCAAGAAGACAGAAAGATTTACATTTGATTTTTATTGATCTGAAAAAGGCATATGACAGAGTGTTAAAAGAGATTTTATGAAAAGTTTTAGAAAAGAAAAGAATACGTATTGTGTATATTCGAGCAATCAAACACATATACGACATGATAATAATTTGCGTGAGAACACAAATTGGGGGCACAAAGAATTTTTCCATAACTATTGGACTACATCAAGGGTCTTCTCTGAGTCCATATTTTTTTAATTTGATTTTGGACGCTTGGGGCCTCAATGTATGATTTTTGCAGATGATATAGTCTTAGTTGGTGAATCGAAAGAAGAAATAAATATGAAGTTAGAGTCATGAAGATAAGTTTTAGAAACACATGGTTTTCGTATAGGTAGAAATAAAACAGAATATATGGAATGTATTTTTAGTAAGAGACGAACAAATAAGAATGTAGATGTAAAACTTGGAGACTATATATTAAAACAAGTTACCAGTTTTAAATATTTTGGGTCCATTATACAAAATGACGGTGAAGTAAAGGATGGCGTAAACCATAGAATTCAAGCTGGATGGATGAAATAGAGGAAAGTTTCGAGTGTCATTTGTAATAGAAAAGTACTGCTTAAAGTTAAAGGAAAATTCTACCGTACAGTTATAAGACCTGCTATATTGTATGGTACTGAATGTTGGGCAATCAAAAGACAACACGAGGATAAACTCAATATTGTAGATATGAGAATGTTGCGCTGGATGTGTGGACACACCAGAAGAGATATAATTAAAAATAAGTGCATTAGAGATAAGGTTGTGGTAGCACCTATTGTGACGAATATGGTTGAATTTCGCTTAAGGTGGTTTGATCATGTGTAGAGAAGACCTGCAGAAGCTCTAGTGAGAAGAATAGATCAGATGGAGGATAGTCCAATAATTAGAGGCAGAGGGAGGTCAAAGAAAATAATTAATAAAACTATTAAGAATGATTTAGTAGTTAATAACCTATCTTTTGATCTCATTCATGATAGGCCACTGTGGCACCGTTTGATCCATGTAGCCGACTCCATCTAGTGAGAAAATTGTTAGTTATTGTTGAATGATAACTTTGAATAAGATAACTAAGATTGTGAATTTAACTTCAAGACGTTGTAGTCTTTATTAAAGGACTAAAATGATAAATAAAATTTTAGAGGCTAAATTAAAAAAGAGAGTATGTATTTGGAATAATAAAATAACAATTCACCCAAAATTTTATATATCCAAAAGATATGCATACCTTGCCTAATTAGTGGCAGTAATAAATATTTAATCATTAGAGGAGGGAATTTATTGGATTCATAACAGCAATAGGTAAGGTATCAAGATATATATATATATATATATATATATATATATATATATATATATATATATATATATATATATATATATATATATATATATATGTATATATAATTTTGAAGAACTAGATATACCCCATAGATCATATATAGAAAGATCGACGGGGAGTAGTGATTACCAACTTTGGAGTTGAAGGTCTTATGATTTGCAAAGCAACAGTTTGATGAGGATACTTATGGTTAGTCTCCATGACACTTATCCCAACAGAACTTGTAGTACTCCATTTTCTGAGCAAGGGATCGAAACTGAAGAACTCTTATAGTCTTTTTGCGTATAAAAGTTGCGTAACAGGTTTTTCGTGTCTTACAATCGTATTTTCTCAAGTTGAGAGGAAGGAGAGGAGGCCTCTGAGATTGCCCTTTCAACAATGGATTCAAGTCCAACCATTACCATAACCACTATTGCTATAGTGTTTTACCCATACTTCTCGTTGCATGAATTCTTGAAGTATCGAATGATGCTCTAGTTACGTTTTGTTTTAAAAGTCATATTCAGTTTTTAATTGAACCAGTTAAAAATGTGACCCAATCACTAATAAAGACTATAAGAATTTTTATGTAAGAAAATGAAACGAAACATTTGAATGAAGGCACAAAGTAAATAATTGATAAGATCAAGCTACATTGATCAAAGGCTATTTAGTTTGAATTTTGCTAGTGATAATTGTTTGACAGACATTCACTAATTGCGATGCACTTTAGTTTACCGTAAATGTATATGCCATAAAATAAAGTTAAAGAAATGGTGAAAAATAAAAACCAAGAAGAAATTTAAAAGTGTTTTCAATTGTTTTTATTTTATTGTTTTTTAAAATTAATTCTAAAATCAATTTTTTTATAATAAAAGAATAAAAAAAATTTATTTAAATATAAATTTTGGAAATAATATTTAAAAATAGAATGGTACAATGTGGTTAAAAATTAGTTTTGATAAATTATTTACAACTTTATTATTAATAAAAATAATTTTTCAATTTTTTTTAAAACATCATAAAACAGTTTTGCACAAAGGCGAACCCTTCCCTTCGTTTAGCAATGGCTAATTTTTGGGGTCTAACGGCTACTTTTCTGATTTAACCCATCTCTTTTAAATAGGCAGGGAGCTCCAAGGTTGGAGGTTAGAGATTCAACGGCTACAGACAAAGGTAAACCCTTCCCTTTCTCTGTGATTCATTGACTTTACTGTGTTTCCCTTTTTAGTTTGGTTAAATCGATTTGTTCTTTACCCCTTTAGTTTTGGCGAAGGTCTTCCTTTCCAACTTGGCAGATGCAAATGGCGAAGCCAAATACATGAACATTTTGGTAAGTGCTTTATTTTGATTCAACTTATAGTTCTTCCTTTTACCCTTATTTTGAATTTGCGAAGGGGAAAACCCAAATCGTTTGCTTGGCCCCAATTTTCTACTTCTGTTGTGGAATAGAGAAAGGACAGTGAAGATTAGCCGTAATTCGTTTTTTCCTTCCGTTCCAGCAAGAAGTTGCAAATCATAAAACTCGAGCAATTTTTCTGTTATCTTATCCATTCTCTTGACCCAATATTGGTTATGTAGATCACTGACCACCAATCAGCGTAGTTGAGTGGGAAGCACAATGAGTGAACAACTGAAGAGTAAAAATGGTAACCCATTTTAACGAACAGTTTCTGATAAGAAATGGATTTTTGGAAATGCGAGCCCCAACACATTCTTTGTATCTCTAGTGAAGATATCTACAAAGATTGTCATATTGGTCCTTATGGGTAGGCTAAATGTTGTTGTTTGCTCTTTCAGGAGTTGGAAATTTTCTCATTTCTGTTTGGAGATCAAAACTCAAAACAGAACTACATAGTGAATGGATGAAATTAACGGAGAACATAGGTGACAGCTTATGAGAGCTATAAGGAACATTTTGTTGTTCTATTGGAAGAGGTTCTACTAATTCTACTACCCTGAGAAGCATTAACAGCAGACAAACTCTTTCTTTTGTAGGAAATATCATGTCTCAGCCAGATCACTCCCCTGTTTTTAACAAACCTAGATTGGTAGTCAAGAAGGTGTTTGCCAGAAATGTAAATGAAGGCAATCGTATGATGGCTAATAGGAACATTGCAAGGTAGTCCCACTCTTAGTTCTGTAATTCATGGTATTTTGTGCTCTTATATTGGCTTCTGGGTGATTTATTGTCCTTTTTCTGCTTTATAAACTTTATGCTTCTTGATGTCTTCAATTGTTTTTTTCATATGGGCATTAATGGTTTATTGATTTCTTTTTGGGGGGCATTGCATTTGATTCTAAAAGTGAGTTTCAAGACTACTTTGGTTGATACATTTTTCATTGTTAGCTACTGGTCTTGGCATGTTTAACTGTCTTTTAATTTGTGCTTCAAATTTCTGCACCATTTTTAGTATTGATTGTAGGATTTATATAGCTTGCTGAGCTCATTTCTGAGCATGATTAACACATGATTTTCAGATTTTGAGACGACCTATATGCAAGAGGTTAAATTAAAAGACTGTTCTCATTAGGTCTGCATCAGATATTTTCATTCTTCTCTAATTGCTACCCTTAACAATATTTGCTCATTCACATTAACACAATATATGATTTTTTTACGAATAATCCTCATTCTCCATAGGCATTATATTTATACAACTGATGTGATTGAAACCAAAGTTGAATTAAAATATAAAGTGAGAATATTGTAAAAATAGGCAGGGAGCTCCAAGCAAAATTTTGTTCTGCAAGACTATTTTGTGCATTCTCATACCTGAAGTTAAGATGATCCTTCCATCCAGGATTGTACATGTTTGAATAGGAATCATACCTCACTTGTTGTGGTTCATGGAAACCATTAACCATATTTACCTGCTCAAATGGCTCATCATAGAAAGTTGGGTACCCAATAGACGGATGCTCCATGATAGAATGATTTCCATAGAAATTTTCTCTTTGCATATTTTCTACACATTGACGAACAAGAGAGGTTAAATTTGCAAGTTGCTGTTCAAGGGAAGAACTACATACCTCACCAGCATGTCTTAATGGAGACCCTAGCTTAGTGCCAAATTGTTGAAAATTGGCTGCCATATTCAAAGTTATGAATAAAAAGAAAAGGAAAAAAAAGCACAAAAGGTAAATACACACAGTCCCCGGCAACGGCGTCAAAATTTGGTGTGTACTGTCGCAGGTACACCCAAATTAATACCTTACCTCAAAACTAATCTGTAGTAGTGGGAGTAAGGGTCAATCCCACAGAGACTGAAATTATCTTATGTGATTAAGAAAGGGAGGCTTGATAATTGTGAATAAAGTAAATTAAACAATAATGAAAATAGTGACAAGAGTAATTAATGAGAAAAGCATTGGTTTCGGTCGATATTCACCATCAAGGGATTGCATCGATCATTGACAAAATTATCAATCTTAAACCAAATATCTATCATTGGGACTTTATCCCAGTTCCTCCTTAAGCCTAGTGAATTGATAACAATCATACCAATTAAACTCTAATTGATAAAAAATTCTTTAACACATCGGCAAAGTCTAACTTGTCAACTGCATTAAGAACGAGAGAAACTGATAGAACTAAATAAATATAAGCAAATCGATTATATTTAATTTAGTTGATCATTCATCATAGGGTTAATGATTTATAATCCAAAATTATTAATCCTATTTGCTTCATGAATCAAGTAATGAAAACTTTGTTCAAAACCTAATTCAGCAGTAGACTTAGACATACAATAAACTAGTAGGCCTCCTAGCAATCACATGAAAAATCATTTAGAAAAGAAAAGCAGATGAATAAACAATACCTAGTTAAGATTGAACTATTGAAAACAATTCCAAATCTCACAATGCATAAGGGTCCCTTGAGGTTTCAATCTACCTCAACCAACTAAAAAGAGCTAGCCATGCAGGGCCATAAGAAAATCTAAAGAAGAATTGAAGAACTTGGATGAAGAATTGGATGACTTCTCTGCTTGTTTTGCTCCCTTCTATAGATTAACTCCTCCTAATCGAAGTAGGATTGTATTTAGGTCAAATTTTAGTCCATCGGGCTTCAATTGAAGTGAAAAAGACCTAAAATTGCAAAAATCATCATTCTGGTGCGACGGCGGGTGCCGCGGCACTCCGGAGACAAGGCCACAGAGCGCTGCGGCACTCACTTGCTGCGAAGGTTGCTGGGTTGTTCAGCGCCGTAGCGCTCTTCTACGAGCGCTGCGGTGCCCAGAAAATGCCAGAATTTGCAAAAGTGCCAAACATTATGTCTCTTCTTTCCATATCCGCTGGAATCACCTTAATCCAATCTAAATTGAAGGAGATATGCTAAAATTAGTGATCAAATGTCAGAATTCATCTTGCTGCACTGTGATGCTGATTTGCAAACCCTGTAACACCATGAAATATCCTGAATTTGACCAAGTGTTCAACATAAAAGTTGTATATGATTGTGTTATCTTTTCACAGCCACTTGAATCAATTTGATTGGAGTTCATAAAAGGGAGATATGCTCAAAACAGTGCTGAAAGGTCTGGAATCGCTGCAATGTAGCATTTTTTCATGAATTTCTTATCTTTTTCTTCTCTTTTCTTCTTCCTTTGTTCCTACAACACAAAAAACAAAACTAAGCTAATTCCTAATTATATTTTACTTAAATCAAACAAAAGGTAAGCATAAAGATATTAAAATCATGCTTAATTAAGATCACATCAACCTTTGTCAACATAATCCCATTTCTAGTACTTTTCTCAACATATCTCAATTCTACTAATTTTTTCAACATGATCCCATTTCATTTTAGCAATACACATACACTTTATTTTGTCTAAATACATTGCTCTTTCTCTTCTCCAATTGCTCACTTTCACTTAGACAAAATTTGTAAGAAATATTATGGACAAAAATTGGTTTAATTTTGGGAATAGAGCTGATTCAAAATGCATACAAGGGGTGGATAATTTTTTCAAGCAGGTGTACAGTCAACTAAAGGTAGGATTTAAACTTAATTAGTCTGTGCAAAAAATGCAAAAATGTGGTGTTTAAAGTTAGACATAAAGTGTAGTTTGATTTGTTGAATAATGGTTTTGATAATCATACAAGGTTTAGGATTTTCATGGAGAAGTTGTAGGGATGACTTTATATGTAATAGCCCTAAATTAAAGAAAACTCTAAGTAAATGGAAAAATCTTAAATTAAAAAAAAATTATAACTCAAAGAAAGAATTAAAAAATAATACAATTGGATTGGAGGATTTTATTTATCTATAACCTATTTATGGAAATTTATGAGGAAAATGTGAAGATTCAAATTTTTAGGGGCAAAGTATAATTTCTTAAAATTTTAGGGGATAAAATATAAATAATAAAAATTGCAAGGACATGCCTCAATAATTGAAATTTTGCCAAATGATCCGTCATATATTCTTACACCATATGTTGTAGAGAAGGCATGAGAAGTTGGAAAATTCCCCCCAAAACCCTATTTTCTCTCTTTAGATTTTAAGTACTTTTGGACCTCGAATTTCGACACCACCACCACTAACGGATTTTGAATGACGAGATTTACAAATCTATTCCATTGGTTTCTAAAAAATTGGTTAGAAAGTGAAGGAGACAATCTCCTAAAAAAGTAAATTCTGAAACTCCCATTTAGAGTTCTCAAAATGCAAAACTAACAATATAGATGGATTCAAGAGGTGAAAAAATCTTGAAATTTCAAAATTTGGGCTCAGATCACCTCTGAAGAATCCTCACGCACCGCCACACGCTTTCTCTCTCCTAGCATGTGAAGTCCACGCACAGCCCCTGCAGGTGGTGCATGCAGTGTATGTACCTGCACCTTATTGGATTCAGAAGGTGAAAATTTTTTAAGATTTCAAATTTTGGACTCAGATCACCTCTGAAGAATCCTCACGCATTGCCATGCGCTTTCTCTTTCTTGGCACGTGAAGCCCACGCACAGCCCCTACAAGTGGTGCATGCACCTTGTTGTGTTGATCAAACTCTTAGAGGCTAAATTTTGCGATTTTATAGTCATGTTTTAGGTTTTTGGATCCTCTGGACTCGATTTTAAGCTCTATTTTGTCAAATTTGGCTTAGAAACATACATTTTGGGGCTTTCTAACTTGGAACCCTTACCTTTCGCGATTTTAGAGTCATTTTCTAGGTTTTTGGACCTTCTGGACTCAATTTTAAGGTCTATTTTAGGGCTGTCTAATTTGGAACCTATACTTTGCGAGTAGATAATGCTTGCTATGACTTACCTTATGTTATTCTTGAACTATGATTGTGAACCTAGTCCAGCATATGATCTTATTTTATTATTTGACATTGAGAATGGTTTATATTGTCACAATTGATTACTAGTTGGTATATGTTCAAGAATAGTACTATTTGAATATTACTTTTAAAATTCTTGAAACATGTGTTTGCATACACGACTTTGAGAAGAATACACCTTCATACAAGTGACATTGACATATGTATAAATTTGTTGGTTGAAAATGATCACGTGTTACATTATGATTGGAAATCTCTGATAAGAAAATTTAATTTGAATAGTATTTCTGATTCTAAATAATAATGTATTTTATATAATTATTTTCTGTGGAGGAATTCTATTTAAGAATACTATTTGCTAGCAGCAGTAGCCTTAGTGCACCTTGAAACCTCAACTAGCAGGGGTGTTGTTAACCTCGTGTGACAGCCAATATACAGGATCTATTCTGTGAAGGAAAGCGGTATTAAGCGAAATGTCAACTATATGATTTGTGATTGTCCTCCCTTGCTGTGTGCTTCGGATTAAATAATGGTTTTAATTGAGATTCCTCATAAACTTTAAAGTTGGTACATTAAAGAACATGTGAAACCTTTTATGAGCCTGCTGCATTGTATTTATCTTTAAGTATCTTATTACCCTTTTATTGAGAATATTGAAAATATAGGTCATCTATAAATATACTTCTGATCTATATTTTACTTTGAAGAAATGCAACATTCTTTTTATACAAGTGCATCCATATATTGACTTAGAAGATCATAGTAGGTTTCATCTGTTCACTGAGTTGTCAAACTCATTACACGATATCTCTATGTTTTTTAGATAAAAATACAGAGTCTGACCCTTCCTCTTTAAATAGGTGATCAGTTAGGCGACTAATTCTCTAGGTGAGCCTACTTTACTTCTAAGGCTTATAGCTTTTGACATATTGTACTTTGTACTTTAGAGTATGTTCTGAACGCCACAGGCAAGATCTTTACTTCTGTTATAATCTTAGAGTATAGACTTGGCATGTATATTTTATTATGCTTGGAACTTATGAACATATATGTTTTTAATTCCGTTAAGTCAGCTATGCTATGTTTTGGATGGGTTATATGGAATATGTTTTGAATAAAGTTTAATTGTTAATCGCGTTCCATTAAAATAGAAGCGTAACATTATGTCCCCTTAATGAAGTTAATGTTGAGTAGGATGACATAGCCAAGATAATACACCATGCATATGGAGTTACTAACATAGGAAATAAATAGTTATGTAGAAAATAGGGAGAGCCAAATTTGCATGCAAATATGTTTTACCGGTTGCTGAAATAAATCTATATACAAATTGTAACAATGTATCAAAGTTTTCATTCATCATTAGGCTACTTAATTTGAAGTGTTTTAATCACTAGAGTGATAAGTCTATGGACAAATTGTTAGACTTATTTAAAGTACTATCAAATGGTACCCAAGTACCCAATTCATACTACAAAGCCAAAATGGTTGTTTAAGATTTGGGGTTATAAACTACACAAAAATAGATATATGTAAGAATAACTGCATTCTATATAGGAAAGAATATGCCAACGCACAATCATGCTTTAAGTGTAAGTTGCCCGGATAGAAATCAAATAGGCAGAAACACAAGGAAGAAGCATACATAGCATTGTGATATTTTTCAATAAAGCCTAGGTTGCAAAGAACATGGCAAGACACACTTTGATGAAAATACATGTTGATGATAGTGTGTTAAGGCATCTAGCTAACTCCAATGCTTGAAAGTCCTTTGATGAGTAACATCATATTTTTTTCAATTGATCTTATAAATGTTAGGGTAGGTTTAGCAAGTGACAGCTTCCAACTATATGAAAATGTGAGTGATAGTTGTTCTTGTACCATATAACTTGCCTCCTTAAAAACACATGAAACAATTATACTTCATGATGACACTTCTTATTTCAAGCCTTAAATATATGGGAGAGATGATATAAATGTCTATTTAGAACTAATGATTGGTGAACTAAAAGAATTATAGGAGGTAAGGGCAAAGATATATGATGTTCATTCATAGTCAAATTTTTGAATACAAACTGCTATCATATGGATAATAAATGATTTTTTTTGCATATAACAATCTTTTAGGGTAGTCAATGGAAAAAAAATTGTCATGTTTTGGTTGTCACAAACATACCCACTTTGTATCTTTAATAAGAAAATTATGTTACTTGAGCCATCAATCCTTCTTGCTAACCGATTATCTATGGCATAGGAACATTAGGGCATTTAATAATAAAGTGAAAAATAATGCTGCACTTACACATTTGGTTGGTAAGGAAGAGTTTGAACAACTAGAACTTTTACCCAATGTAACATTTGACGACAACAACAACAACAACAACAACTAAGCATTTTCCTACTAGGTGGGGTCGGCTACATGGATCAAACGGCGCCATAGTGGTCTATCATGAATGAGATCAATAGATAAGTTATTAACTATTAAATCATTTTTAATAGTTTCACTTATTATTTTCTTTGGCCTCCCTCTACCTCTAATTATTGGACTATTCTCCATCCGATCTACTCTTCTCACTAGTACTTCTGTAAATCTTCTCCACACATGGCCAAACCACCTTAAGCGAAATTTAATCATCTTCTCCACAATAGGTGCTATCCCAACCTTCTCTCTAATGCACTCATTTCTAATCATATCTCTTCTAGTGTGCCCACACATCTAGCGCAACATTCTTATCTCTGCAACGTTGAGTTTATCTTCATGTTGTCTTTTAACCGCCCAACATTCAATACCATATAATATAGCAGGTCTTATAGCCGTACGGTAGAATTTTCTTTTAATTTTGAGCGGCTCTTTTTTATCACAAATGACACTCGAAACTTTCCTCCATTTCATCCATCCAGCTTGAATCCTATGATTTACGTCCTCCTTTACTTCGCCGTCATTTTGTATAATAGACCCAAAATATTTAAAACTTGTAACTTGTTTTAATATATAGTCTCCAAGTTTCACGTCTACATTCGTATTTGTCCATCTTTTACTAAAAATACATTCCATATATTCTGTTTTATTTCTACTTATCCGAAAGCCATGTGTTTCTAAAGTTTATCTCCATGACTCTAACTTCATATTTATTTCCTCTTTCGATTCACCAACTAAGACTATATCATCTGCAAAAATCATGCATTGAGGCCCCAACTCTTGTATATGTTCAGTAACTGCGTCCAAAATCAAATTAAAAAGATACAGACTCAATAATTGTCTCTGTGACCAATCTAGTGTTGTATATCATTGGAAAAAGAGTATCTTCTTCTAAATTGCCTTACTAGAAAATACTTTTGTTTTCATATAATCTTGATGTCATGCATATTGAGAGAAATGTGTCAAAAAACATGATGTCCATGGTGATGTATATGACTAGAAAGACAAAGGACAAAGTGAAAAGTCGGTACGACTTGATAAACATGGGAATCAGGCCAAGTTTGTACCATATTGAGGATGGAAACAATATTTTGCTACTAGCAACATGTTATGTGCTATCACCATGAGAGAAGTTGAAAGTTTGCAACTTTGTGGCTCAATTAAAGGTTCCTAATGCATTATCTCAAATATTTCAAGTTGTGTCAATATCATAGAAAAAAAGATATTTAGATTGAAGTGTCACGATCATCACATATTATTGTAGGAACTATTTTCAATTGCAATACTTGGGTTATTTCCTAAAGAGGTGATTGATTCTATAATAGTATTGGAACAATTATTCAAGATCCTTTGCTCAAAGGGTTCAACTATGGAAGACTTGGATTCCATTGAAAAAAAAACTGTCATTACCTTGTGCAAATTGAAAACTTTGTTTCCTCTGGCATTTTTTAATGTTATGGTTCATCTACTAATCCACTTGGCAAGAGGCAATGACTATTGGGCTTATCCAGTGATGGATGTGTACCTAATTGAAAGGTAATATTATCATACCTATACTTAATGTAACAACCTTTTTTTTTCTTTATTATTATACAATATTGAGTTCACATATACGTCATTAATCAAAACGTACATGCAACATATCAAACACATAGATATTTACATCTTGTTTATTTTCGTTGATCAATTCCGGAGATACAGGTGCGGGTGGTTACACCTTCACCGGAATCTGAGCCAACTCGACCCCAAACATCTTATTTGATTATGAGATGTGCCCAACATAAAGTAACTCGATCCAATGTGCACTAAAAGCTAGAGCCATAGAAAAAGCTGCATAACTAATTTTCTGAACATGATATGGAAATATAATGAGAATTAAATCCCAGTAAGTTCAACAATAAATCATCATCAATATAACTCATCAAGTCATATTCAGCTGTATAAACTACAGAAAATATCTTTGATCACATGAATGCATTATATATATGCACATAAGAATCATACTGTAATGATATGTATGACATGATTAACTATTTCAAAATATCATATGATGGACATCAACTTATTCTCATTTCAAGCTACCCCGATTAGGGTGAGTATCTTCTACTCTCCGGTACGGGCTTTTCTCGCTCCGTCCGACATGGCCCACTTTCTCTTTCTTTTCTCATTAACATGATCATAACCGTTGGTAGGGCGTCCCTTACTGGTGCACCACATGGATTGCCATGTGACCGTGCTCATTTCTTTTCTTTCCACAATGATAGCCAAAAATATGCTTTCAATAACAAGTATGTTCATCAAAATATAATTATTACCATAAATCATTGGTAATCATGTCATGAACATAACCATTTCAAATATCACTTTATAAAATATTTCCATGTCAGAATTTCACACTTAAGATGGTAAGAAGTTCATACAATGGCAATGGCTATACTAGTCATTTATTAATATTCATCTTCTTTTTCTAAATACTAATTTTATTTCTTTATTTTCTTGATGCAGGTTTTCATCCTATCTAACATTCTCTTACTAATCAGAGCATAACTCCCTCAATTTAACTCTGATATAGGTGATCTTGGTGTCAATTTCAAGATAAAACAATTATCTAAAACTATTATGTTGAACATTGTAGCAAAATATTAAGGGATCAAGGTGATATTGCTCCCTAAATATATAGGTTATTTCTTCTCGGATAGGTTCTGACCTCTACCTACTAATCGGACCATATTTACCTCATATGGACTCCAACTTGAGTGATTCTAGTGGCTAAAAATCTGTGACACACATATCTATAATTCTGATGTTAACCATTTATTTTAATACCGTACAGATAATTCTCAGAAATTAAAATACAGAAGCTGTCCTAACATATTCTTCCCTGATGAACCATTTTCTGATATTTGACTACTAATCCGCTCATATCTTCCTCATATGGACTCTAAATTGAATGATTTCAGTGGCCAAAAATTCAGGACACACATAGCTATAATTATTATGTTAACCATTTATTTTAATTCCGTATAAATAACTCCCAGAAATTAAAATACAAAAGCTATCCTAACATATTCTTCCCTGATGAACTATTTTCTGATCTTTGACTACTAATCAGCTTATATCTTCCTCATATGGACTCAAAATTGAATGATTCCAGTGGTTAAGAATCCATGACACACATAACTATAATTCTTATGTTAACCATTTATTTTAATTCCATACAAATAGTTCCCAGAAATTAAAATACATAAGCTGTCCTAACATATTCTTCCCTGATGAACCATTTTCTGACCTTTGCTTACTAATCAGACTATATCTACATCATATGGACTTCAAATTGAATGATTTCAGTGGCTAAAATTCCGTGACACACATAGCTATAATTCTTATGTTAACAATTTATTTTTATAGATTGTTCCCAGAAATTAAAACACCGAAACTTAAAATTTTGCCAACCATAGCCATACCCATGCAGAACTATCTACACCAACCTAAGTATTCAAACATACATCACATGCAAGATCAATATGTAACATGATATAGCAACATCCATGACCAATCATCAAAGTTCTAAGATCAAAATCTCATATAAATATTATAAGTTTCAAAAGTTTTTTTCAAAAAGAAATATTGTTAAACTTAACTGAAGCACTTAGTCCCCTAGACTTCTCCTTCCTCTTTCTTCCTTTCTTCCTCTCCTTTCCTCACTCTACCTTGCTTCTATTTTTCCTCTCCCTCACTTGGACGAAATTCTAATGTTGTAAGGGTGAGTTTTCTTATATAGACCACCAAATAATTCACCTTTCATGATCATGGGTCTACCTTATCACAATTAGGATGCACTTTGTTGAATTTTTGGAAAACAAACAACTTATGTTCTTGTCTTTCTCTTTCTTAGTCAAGATATGCATAGGAAAAGAAGATTTGTATTTTGAAAACTATGATGATATGTTCTTAAAATAAGGGACAAGATCCCTTTGATTTAGGGATTCATTTCCATTTTCTTTTGTCTTAAACAAGTATGATAGGTTTGCCTTTTTAGGTGGCAAATTTCTAACCCTTGAATCTCCATTATTTGGTTGATATTATTTGTGTGGGATAGGAATGTTTTGTCCTAATGCCATGTATTATCATACCACTTGCTAAAATTATGAGTGTAGGATATAGATGTTTTTGTCCTAAAACCTTGTATTATCATGCCATTTGCCAAAATGATGAATGTAGAATCACACCACTTGCTAAATTTTTGTCTTAATGCCATGTAATTTAATCTTTATTATTATTATATTATTATATCATCACCTAATTTATTTTATTTTATTTTTCCTCTTGGATTTGGGTTTATTCCTACCCATTATGGGCTTATTCCCATCCATTTTTTTTGCTTTAGATAAAATTCTACATTTTTTGGAGGGATTAGTCACATTTTCATAATTTTTGAACTATTGGTCCAATTACTATATCCTAGTCCAAGTCTATATTTTATTTCTTGCTTAGGTTATCCAATAGGTTTGCTAGAAACTTATGTGAAGTGAAAAAACTCTATATGAAGTGTCCATAGGTAAAAGCCCAATGTATAGGTAAAAATTTTAAACTTAGTAACTCTAGTTCTTGAATTAGGAAAAATTACCCTAATCCAATGTTCTTGAAATTTTATGACCTTTACTTGTTTCTAAAAATTTATCTTCCTTATTCAAGAATTTTGCATCTCTTTAGTATATTATTTCTAATATTTCCTCTTATGTTTTCTTTCTTTACCTATTCTATTAATATTAGAACATTTCTACGCATATATGTAAGGTGAAGAATTTATAAGAAAAATATCTAAAAATTATGGGATGTTACACTTGGCAAGAGGCAATGACTATTTGAGAGGTAATATTAAAAACAAATGCATTAATTTTCATTTTCATTTATAGTTATCTGCACATATTAAAATCATATGTTCGTAATAAAGTTCATCCCAAAGGCTCAATCACTGAAGACTATTTATTATATGAAAGCCTCACATTTATTTCAAGATATTTGAACAATATCCTAACAAGATTTAATATAGCTCTAAGGAATGATTATGGCGACATGCCAGCTTATGGGATGCCATTTTTTTTATTAAACTAGGTGAACAAGAGGTGTTGCCAAATCAATTGTTTTATCTAATAAAGAGTTTGATCAATCTCATCTATACATGTTACAAAATTGTTAAAAAGTTTGGCTATTCATAGAGTAGGTATACGATAGTTTGATAGCAATTAAATTGTTAGTAGATTAAACTCTAATTGATGAAATTACATAATTTGTAGAGAGCATAAAAAGGAGGTTGAAACATACACTTCAAATGTTAATTCAAGGCACGTTAAAGAGTTTACTCAATGGTTTAATTTTCAAGTAAGTGTCTGTCCATTAGTTTATAATGCATTATATTATAAGCTATGTTATAATCTATTAATGTTGTTAACTTCCAATAGGTTATGAAGAGAGGGTCATAATGGCAAAGAGATGATTAGTTAATTAGCTTAATCATTGGTCTTGCAAGAGTGGTACAAATGTATTCAACAATTCGGATTAATGGGTTTAGATTTCATACAAGAGATCGTGAATCTAAAAAAAGACCAAAATAGTGGAGTTTTTGTCAAGTGAGATGATTCAGACGTCGAGATGGAATATTTTGGCGTTATCGAGGATATTTATTGTAATAACCCTAAATTGGAAAAGTAAGGAAGGATAAATTGGAATAAAAGGGAGAAAGAAGTGAAAAGAAAGGAAATATTTAATTAGGTTTTAAAAAGGGTGTATTGATGTTTAAAGGAGGATTTATCTAATTCAAAGGGTTTTAGTGATTTTAAGGATTTTACTTTATTGACAATATGATGTTTCTTATGGGAATTCTACGAAAAAATAAGATAAATAAAGGTTAATGGTAAAATGGTAATTTTTTAAATTTTAGGGGTAAAATTGTAAATATCCAAGGATTTGAGGGAAAAATGGTTATTTTGTAAGGGAACCCCTACCCCGTTAGATTTTAAGGGGAATAATCTAAAGAAAAATGTGTAAACACTAGAAGCTCCAAGCAGCCCTATTTTCTCTCTCTAGAAGCCCTACTTTTTCTATCTAGAATTTCTATCACTTCTAAACCTCTTATTGTAATACCACCACTATCACCAACAGATTCAAAATGTCAAGGAGAACAAGTTTGGTCAGTAAGTTTCACTATAATTGGCAAAAAAACTAGCTATAAATTGAAGGATAAAATCCTAAGAGGTGAGTCTCAAAACTCTTATTTAGAGATCTTAAAGTGAAAAACTAACACCATAAATAGATTTAGAAGATAGAAAAAACTTGGGAGCCGAAATTTCAAGGCCAAAACACCCTTTTAGAAGCATTACATTCCTCACATGTCTCTTACTTGGTGAGTAGATAAAATATATTATGAGTTATGTTGTTGTTATACTTGTTTTTTTTAATGAATTTGTATGCTATGTAGTATAGTAGCTATCTATTTTTAATTATCTAGGAGTCAAGTTTGATATACTTGTCAATTGCTTAATGAATATGTAAAAAATTATGACTAAATGTTAATTTCAAAAAAAAGATGATGGTGGCAGCATATCAGGATGAATTTGAAGTTATTCATGGGGAAATATTGAAAATAGTAATGTTGGAAAATTTGGAATTCACTGTGAATAGTAAACTTGAATGTATAATGTGATTATGGAAAACTTAAGAATTGATGATGATATCCTAAGGAAATAGTTTTCATTTTGGAAGTTTTGTGTAATGTGGTTATCTGAAATGAAGTTAATGTTTTGAAGTTCTGTAATTTGGTTATCTAGAATGCAGTTAAATGCTTTGAAGTTTTGTAATTTGATTCTCTAGAAATAAGTTAAATGTTATGAAGTTCTATAATTTAACTACCCGAAATGAAAACTAAGTAATATAAAATTATGTAAATAAGATTTTCTAAGTGAATTAAATGTTTTAAAGTATTGATGATATAATAAATATGAATGTTTCAATTCTAAATTATAAATGATGTTTTGATGTAAAATAATATCTTCTATTTTAAAAATTCTAAAGGGTAGTTATCTAAAGAAATAATCTATTTAATGTGCATCTAATTATTCTGATATAAGAGAAAGTGGTAAAGGAAGGATTATGTTTAGAAACATTGTCTGTTAATAGTAAATGATGCTAACTCTAGTATACCTTGAAACTTCAGCTAATAAAGGTGCTTATAGCCTTGTGTGTCAGCTAACACACGAGATATGTTATGTTATGTTTTGTTATGCAAAAGAAAGTGATATGCCTCATATTATATTCAACATAAATATGATGAAGAAGTTTCGTTGCCAGGCATTTGCCTACATGAAGATATATGATTGGTTATTTCCCATCCTTTGCTACGTACTTAGGATTAATTATGGTTTTGACTGGAATCCTCCTAAGCAAATGTGCACCAATTTAAATTATATATTATAGTTATGTTAATGTTAGTAATTTATCTCTAAATTTAAGATTTGAGATTCTCTGGTGTATTCAAGTAATTCTGTTTTTGTCCAAGTTCTAAAGGTAAAAATTTCAGTGATGTTATTGTATGTACTATCTGCTTACTAAGTAGTCAACTCACTCATTATTTTTTTACATGTTTTCAAAAAGAGATGCAAAACATATCCCTTGTTCTTTGAGAGGTTATCAGCTAAGCTATTTCCATTAGGTGTGTCTTCTTATTTTAATGGCTCTATTTATTCTATTTGTACTGTATGTTAGAATTCTAGAGTTTGCTTCTTAGACCACAGACAGGGCTATGTTTCCATTATGTATCTGATACATCTGATGTGTAATAAGTACATGAGTAATTATATGTGTGGAATATGAAGCTTGAATCAGATTGGAAAATATACGAAATTCTAATTTCTATATGAGAATCTATGGAATATTATGGTAATTTTGCATTGGAACCTTGACTTTATGTTTTGCATATATTTATAGTTGTTGAAGATTTATATATCTGTACATTTGAGGCTTATAGGTTTGACTATCCTTGTTACCTATGTCGGTCAGGTACTCTCAAATAGGATCATGACAAAGTTGGTACCAGTTCTTTAGGTTTCCTTCTGATATATTAATTTCCTTAAGTATAAGATAAGTTAAATGTTGAATGTACTCTTAAAGGTGATTTGTCTTGAATAATGTATGATGTTGTCAAGAACTAGAGCAATTGCTAGGGGCTAGGTGTCACGACCCTAATTTTAGGGCACGTGAAATCCATATACCATACACATATATTTTCCATAAATGTACATAATGCCATTCTTTATCATATAAATTAATACATATAAGTGCCCATACACATATACAATATACAGTTTACGTCTATAAACACCAGAGTAACAGTAGAAGCAAGGATCCTGCCTGTGACGTTCAGAGCAACTCTAGAGTACAAATATATTACAATATAAAACATTGAGAGCCTAGAAACAATTTAGACTCACCACTGAAGTACGACCTCTAGTCAATCACTTGGTTACTTGACCAAACTCTATGTCTTTATCTAAAAAATAGATTCACATCGTGTCGTGAGTTTTACAACTCAGTGAGCAAATAACATCCCCTATAACCTCTTAGGTCAATATATGGATGTACTTTTCATTTCGAAGTTTCTCATATTGAAAAGTTACATTCAGTAGTACATTCATATGGGACCCGCATTTCAAAACATCTCAGTTCAAATCACATACAAATATCTGTAACCACATATGATACAAATTGATCTTAAATCGAATTTGATATGCAATAAAAATCAATTCTTTCATATAATGCTCAAGTATGTCACAACTTTCAATATACTCAATAGATAAACGTGGAATGTGAGTTCATCACCCTTCTGCCTCCTCACATTACCATAGTCACAATTACAATAGGTAATAAGGGAATGTGAATTCATCACCCTACTTCCTCCTCACATTACCACTGACTACAACTTCAATAGATCAACAGGGAATGTGAGTTCATCACCCTTCTGCCTCCTCACATTACCACTGTCGTCATCACAATAGGTAATTAGGGAATGTGAGTTCATCACCCTACTGCCTCCTCACATTACCACTAATACCACCTTCACAATACCGTCTCAAGCCATATAATCCCGTCATTACTCATCAATGCATACATATATAAACATGTATCACTGTGTATATCCATCAAATGCAATGTATAATTATCATATAACTCGCCATACAATCATATTCAGTAACTTATCATTTTCAAAACAGAACTTTCAGTTTCAGTACAAAATCTTGTATCATAAATTTTTCAATCAGAGAAATCATATAATCATGCCCATATCCGAGGCAAACATAACATTGTAAAATCAATGTCATATGCATATCATATTTTCTTTTCCATGAAATGCGAAATGCATTTAGAAATAACATATTCAAAGCATTTCAAAATCTCTTTCAAAAATCATACTCTTCTTGAACTAAATATCATTTCTCAATCATTTCAAATATTACAAACCATTTCAGAAACATATGAACATATAAATAACATGTAATCATTCTCATGTATCAATGAAAAATTCAAGAAAAGTAAATACAAGCTATAAGAAGAATTATCTACTCACAGTGTAAGGGCTCCGAATTGGACAGCCCTAAAATGTACTTTTATAGTCTGAATTTGACCAAATAAGCTTCAAAAACGTGTCAGGAGGGTCCAAAAACCTTAAATGAGCTTGGGTACTGTTCACCGCCGGAAACACTATTCACCATATTATTCATCGCCGGAATCACTATTCATGCCAGAAATTACTATTTACCACCACATAAAAATTTACCAAATGACCGAAAAAATTACATATTCTAATGTTTATCAAGCTTCTGAACCCATCTACGGTGTCAGATTTCTAATTAGAAATCTCTAAGTAAGGTTTTTCAGAACTTACCTTTTACCGAGATTTTCTACTATCTACGGCGATTCAACGGTTGATTTGAAAAATTGATCGGTCAAAACTGAAGTACTATTCGTCCTGAATCCAATAACACTTTCAGTTTTACTATCGGAAACCCTTAAGCACTTCAAATCGAAAGATAAAATTTGATATCACTATTCACTCGCTATTCATTACTATGCATTTTCCCGATTTTTTTTTCTTTTTGATATTTCGTTGCCCTCAGTTTCGTTTTAACAATCTGCTGCTTTTTTTTTTAAATAATAATAATAATAATTAATAATTAATTAATAATAGTATTTTCTTTATATAATTTCATATAAATTCCGTTTTGTATCTAAAAATATATCAAATTTTTTTAAAAATTTACATTCTCAATTACCTTTAGTGGAACTCTTAAATCATAATTTTTCTTGATAAAAATCTCAATAAAACAAATTATTAAATAAATATATTTATACATAATTAAAGAAAGAATATTTCTAAAAATATGACAAAAATTCATTAGAGGCCAGTATAATTATTCGAAGCAACACAATAATTATTTTACTTAAAAGTCCACGTACTTTTAACAAATCATAATCATTTCTACATAAATAAAAATATATTTGCTTATAACACGCCAAAACATAATTTCTCATATTTCTTTTGTAATTCTTTAATCTATGTAATAAATATACATATTTTCACCAGTTCTTATCTCTATTGTCAAAATTCTCTCTTTTATTCTAAATTTCCTTTAATTAGAATTTTCGTTAAATTTTACAGTTATTACACTAGGGGTGATACAGATCGTGTACCATTTACTAAAGCATTTGTACAATATGTAATTCTGCGTCTGAGAGGATGTGCTAGTGGTCAACCTAGACCTAGGGGACATAGACCAAGAATGAAAGCTCTTAGTAAAGATATGTAAAGTCATGCTTCTAATAATGTAACGAAAAGAGTAATACCTCCTGAGGAACCACAAGATAGGACTATGGGTGAAAGGTATGTGGGATTGCAGAGCTAAAGAAAATCTAGATGAGTTGATTGTTTAACAAGAAAGAAAAGTTCAGTAGTAGCAAGAGACTGCTGTTGTAGCTCAAGTGCAGGAAAGGCTAGTTGAACAAGATGAAAAGTCTACTGTTAGGGAAGTTACATTACCACAATTTTTGAAATTAAAGCCACCTACTTTTATTGGATTAGATAGTTATGAAGATCCATAATTGATTATTAATGGAATAGAGAGAATCTATAAAGTTTTGGGTTGTTTTACAAGAAAATCAGTTGAACTGGTATAATTTTAGCTACATGATATTGCATAGACCTAGTTTGAGAATGTGGTACTAGGAAGATTAGTACCTCTCCTTTAATGAAATGGAGGGAATTCAAAGAAGTGTTTATGAATCGATTCTTATATGAAAGTGAGAAGGACAAATGAGTTAGAGAATCTTGATATGCATCATACTTGGTTTATATTGAAAGGGATCGAATTAAAATATTTGTTACAGGGTTAGTATAATTACCATATAAATTAGTGGCACCTCAGATTACTAGTTTCTAAACTATGTAGTAGCAATATTCTGTGCAAGAATGATTGAAATGTGAGAATTATTTGAAAATGAAAACCAAAAGAAAAGGAAAGAAAGCCAAGGTATGGGAGGGCCTAGATTCTCAAGCCCCTAGCGCATTATGCAAGCAGAGTCAAAAAATTCAAATAAGAAGATAATTAGTACCAATAAATAGAAGGTGATTAAGGGAATGCTGGATTCGTTGGCTGATAAGAGTCGACACCTATTTCAACATATCCAAAGTGTGGTAAACTACATATAGGCCTATGTTATAGAGATATTGGAGCATTTTTCTTATGTGGACAAATGGGGTATTTGGTTAGAGATTGCCTATAGTTACGAGATTTTAGTTAGGCTTCAATACAGCCAATTTTACCTCTTGTACTTGTGCTAGCACCACAGCCTAAATCAATATTGTGTCAAGCTAAAAGTAGTGGTGCTGGAAGAGGATCATCAAATAGAGGATGATGACAAGCTCAAGTTTTTACATTAGCACAGAATGGCACATAGGCTTCAAATATCATAATGGCAAGTACGTACGTTATTAATATATTTATATAAAGCGTATGCATTGTTTAATCCTGGCTTTACTTATTCTTGCGTGTCATCATGTTTTTGCTAAATGAATGGGTACAAATCTTAATAATTTAGATTATTCATATATGGTTGCTACTCCAATTGGAAAGTTTTCTTTTATGACATATGGTGATTGTAGTGAAACTCTAGTAACTTGGCTTCTATCATAATAGTTTGTTGGAAGATGAATTAGTGATCTAAGTATCATTAACTAAGAATTAAGGAAGAATATATTAGATAAATCACGTTGAGTTACGTATATTATTCACTCTAGATCCATCAAAATGTATCAAGATTTAAACAAAATAAAATGGAAAAAAAGGATGAAAAATAGTATATATGATGGAGCAAGAAATAAGGGAAATAATAAGTGATAGACATGCTAGATATCCACATTTGTTTAAATTATGAAACTAATATTTATGTGCATTATGGTTATGAAATATTTGGACTGGATTTTTTAAGGAGGAGAATGCAATAACCTTAAAATGGAAAAGTAAGGAAGGATAAACGGTCAAAAAAAGAAAAGATAAAGAGTGAAGAGAAATGAAGAATTTAATTGGGTTAAAGAAATGGTGTATTTATGTATAAAGGAGGATTTATCCAATTCAAAGAATTTTACTTTATTTATGATATGATTTTTCTTATGGAAATTCTATGGCAAAATAGGATAAACAAGGGTTAAGGGTAAAATGGTAATTTTTAAAAGTTTAGGGGAAAATGGTAAATATCCAAGGATTTGAAGGGAATTTTTTTTTTTTTGAAAAGAAACTCCTTCCCCATCAAATTTTAAAGGAAAAAATTTGAAGAAAAACATGCAAAACATTAAAAACTCTAAGAAATCCTCCTCTCTTTCTCTAAAAGCCTTACTTTCTCAATCTAGAGATTTTATCACTTTTAAACCTTTGATTGCAATACCACCACCACCAACATATTTATAACGTCAAGGAGAACAAGTATGGCTAATTGGTTTCACTCAAACTAGCCAAAAATTGAAGGAGAAAATCCTTGGAGTTGAGTCTCCAAATTCCTATTTAAAGGTCTAAAAATGAAAAAGTAACACTATAAAATAGATTTAAAAGGTGAAAAAAAACTTTGGAGCCAAAATTTCAAGGCCAAAATACCTTTGTAGAGCATAACGCACCCCACATACCTCCTTCCCCCTCGATGAGTGAAGCTCATGCACGGCTATGTTGGTGGCGCGTGTAACGTGTCCTGAGGCCCTGTTGAGTTGACCAATGTTGATTGATTTTCAAAGATCAAATTATGCAATTATAAAATTATTTTTTTAAGTTGTTAGACCTTTTGAAATTAATTTAGGGTTCTAAAAACATATTACAAACAACCATTTGGGGTCTAATCAACCTTGAGTTTCTTATGAGTAGATAAAACATACTATGAATTATGTTGTTGTTATACTTATTTTTTTTAATGAATTTGTATGCTATGTAATATAGTGGCTATCTATTTTTAATTATCTATGAGTCAAGTTTGATACACTTATTAATTACTTAATGAATATGTGAAAGATTATGAGTGAATGTTAATTTCAAGTAAAGATGGTGGTGGCAACATATTAGGATGAATTTGAAGTTATTTATGAGCCAAGTTTGATACACATAAGAAGCTTATAATCTTTAGGAAGTGTAAAATTGGTAAATTTTCAATAATATTTTTTAGAAGAAAAGGTTGGCTCACAACGATTAGACCCAGGCTAAATAGGCTAGGCCAAAAAAATGGCATTTAAACAGGCTTAAAGCCTAGGACTACATTTTATACATATTAAATGGGATAACTTGCTGGCTTTAGCCTATTTTCCTAGTTCTAATTTCACCATACCTCTGAGAGACTTTCAGCCTTGTCATTAAGGCCACTACTATAAGGATGGTGCTCATTATTGCATTGACTAGAGAGGTTGAAATATTCACCAATGTGACGTGAATAATGCCTTCTTGGCAAGCATTTTGAAAGAGGAAGTATACACAGAGCCACCTCTAAATTTTGAAAGATCTAACTAATAGCTTGTTTGTAAATTACACAAAAGCTTTGTATGGGTTAAAGGAAGCTCCATGAGCTTCGTTTGAGAAACTTGTTGCCTCTCAAATTATTTGAATTTATTACTACAAAATGTGACACTTTTCTTTTTATCATAAACACTTCATCTTTTACTATGTGTTTTCATCATATATGTGGATGATATCATTGTTATAGGATGCAATGTACTAAATTTTGTTTCAAAGTAATGTTTCGATGACTTCAGAAATGAAAACGTTTCGAAACATTTTAAAAATTTCGTGGAAATGAAAATTTTTTTAAAAAACGTTTCAAATTTTTTTTTTAATTTTAAAATATTTTAACATAACATTAATGATATAAATATATAAAATTACATAATAAAATATTAAATAATGACATGGTCATTCAAATAAATATTGATATGATTAATATTTATAAAATTTAATTAACATTTGATATATATAAAATTTAATAAAAATTACATATATTTTAAGTGTCAAATTATATAATATAAAATTGACAAAAATTATTAAAAATATTAAATTAATTAACAATATAATATTTAAGAGATAAAAGAGATAAATATTCATAATTTTGACTAAGTGAGAATTCAACCTTATAAATTTAATATGGTGAGTTTGAATCCTACTCAATACATTTTTGCTTTTGTCTTTTTAATGAAAAAGGAAAAAAAATTTAAACTAAGAGCAAAACGATGTCGTTTTGCGTTGGGTATATAATTACCCAGAAACCCTCGTCCTCTTCGTCTTCTTCGCGATGCTTCCTCGCTAGTCGCCATCTTCGTTTTCTACTTCATTACCCATTCTTTTTCTTTCACTCTCACTCTCATTCATTACTTCTTCTGTTGTTCTCTGCTCTGTTCCTTATCTTTTGGACCTGTTTTCTACTCTTAGATTCGTTTCTTCTCTGATTCTATCTATTTCTCTGTTTCTTTTCAACTAGAATCCAAGAGGCAAGAGCTTCACTCAACACCCATTACCCATTTCCCGCAATCAATTATTTTCAACTGGGTTTGATTCAGATCTTCGAAATATCTAATGGAATTGGTCTATCCGAGTGAAAAAGTGAGTGATTATGGTAGTAGCAGATTTTGTGTTGTGTTGCAGGGATCAGAAGTTGAGGACGCTAATGTCAATAATCCAAACAGACTTCATCAAGGGAGAGCCTAATAAGCGAGCAGCATAAGAAAACCTATGCCGATTGCGTTACAAGCAAGACCCCTCTTTGGAGGGGTGGTCGCTGGGCTTAAGGTGATTTTGATCCAACAAAACCTATTTGCTTTGTTTATTATCAAAAGATTAGAAATAGTAGATCAATGAATGTTAAGCTTTGATCTGATTTTGATTCGACTTTCATCACTTTGACTTGCAGTTACTATGCAAAGCTTGTGGGATCAAAAGTAGGAAGAAGAAAAGAACAATCCTGGGTTTGAACAAGCCAAGCTCGGAAGATAAAAAAGGAAAAAAAAACAGTAATGGTAGCAGTAAGATTGGGATAGTCAAGAAAAAAAGTTTCATTCTTTTCCTTCGAAATTCTACCGAAACAGGAAGTTGTCAATCGATATATTCCGCAACACAAGTATTTCAATCGAGATGAAAGAATTTCATAACCTACCCTGATTCGTTTCACCATCTTTCAAAATCAAAAATTTTTAGTCATTTCGATGGAAACCACACAAAATTTTATTCCTTGATAGGATATTCAACAGAAGAGATAAGTAATTTTACAAGCAAGTAAAATCAGGAGTTTACGTTAAATTACTTAGGATAGCTTCATTACTTCTTGGGCATACAGGTAAAAAGAACAAGTACTGGAGGGCTGCATTTATCTCAAACAAAAACTGTTACATATTTGCTTGAAAGAGCCAACATTGAGCAATCTAAACCCATGGCTACCGCTTTGGCAATAGCGGTAGTGGCAATAACTATTTGATGATCCACTCTACAGGTCTATTGTAATAGCTCTTCAATACAAAACCATTACAAGGCCTGAGCTGTCTTATCCTGTGAACAAGCCAGTGTATGCATCATCGTTTAGTATTGAAAGATAATTAAAATAATCCCAAAATACTTCAATGGAACATTGAATCATGGATTGCACCTTCACAAACCAGAGCAGTTAGACTTGTCGCATAATATGATGCTGCTGAGTTGTAAATTAGGATGACAGAAGGTTCACTTTTTTGGTAATAACATAGTTTGATGGAAATTAATGCCTTGGACTTCCCAAAATAGCAACATGTGGTCACAAGGTCAACTAAAAAGGCAAGGATAGGTCTTTGGTTAATGCTGTAGCAGAGATTGTGTGGCTAAAGTCACTGTTATCTGAGTTAAGAATTGACCTTTCGAATGTACCACTTGTTTCATCGTGATAACAAGAGCACAATTAATTTAGCTTATGGTAACTTTGTGTTTCACTGTAAGGTGGTAAAAAAAAAATAAAAAAAAATAAAAAAATTTAAGAATAAAATAAAATATTATAAAAAAAATTATATTTAATATACAATAAAATAAAATAAAATAAAAAATTAACAAAAAAATAATAATATCTTTAAAATATAAAAATAATAAAATAATATTATTTAAATTTAAATATTTAAAAATAAGATAAATAAAAAATAATTAATAATATATAACTTTTATAAATATTATTGTTACTTAAACATTTATTTAAAAATAATATAAATAAAAAAATTAAATAATAATATAAAAAATTTATTAAAAATATTAATGATTTTAAAAAATAATTTAAATATTATTTATAAATAATAAATAAATTTTTTTAATTAATTTTTTTTTTAAATATTTATTTATTTAAAAAAATATTTATTTATTATTTTGTATATAATAAACCATTTCAACAAATAATTTTTATAGATTTTTTATTTAAAAAATAATTTTTTATTTAATATTATTTAACTAAAAAAAATTTGCGGGACCTCGAAAAAAAAAAAGTAAGTAGAAAAAAGTTAAAAAAAATAATATTTTTAATATTTTTTTTAAATATTATTTTATTTTATGTTTTTTGATATATTCTAACGCTTTCTTTTATTTTTTATTATTTTTGAAAAGTAACGGAGATTATCTCCCTTTATTTCAACTAATTCTGTATCCATCAGTCAAACATTGTCACTTAATAAAATTAAAATTAAAATTTCCATTTCACCACCTAAATTTTATGTAACAAACGAGCCGTAAGACTAAGCACGTTCAACTGGACATTTACTTTGGGAGAGAAGGTCTTGCTCAGAGAACCATATTAAAGTGGTTTATGTCCTAGCTTAAGAACAAGTTGCGGACTTACTTGCTAAAGTTGTTTTTCTTGCACAGTTTTTGTCACAAAAGGCCAAACTTAGAGTAGTTGAAATCTTTTCCCCTTTGAATTGGAGGGGCGCTATAAAAAAGAGCAACTGAATTAGTTACTAAGCTATACAAATAGCTCTTACTGTTAGTCTTTTATAATATTATTTACAGAACTAATCCTTCGGTGTACACGTGGACATTTGTATATATAAAAATATATAAAATGAATAAAATTAATTAAATTAAATTGAATTATTTAAAAATTTTAAAAAATTAATTTTAGATAATTTAAATTAATTTTTTAAAAATAAAAATAAGGTGGTTTAGTTGAAATTTTTTTTAATTAAATCGGATAGAATAAATTATTTTATGTATATATTTTATTATTTTTTAATATTATTAATTATTTTTAATATTAATATTTTTTTTTTAATTTTTTACGCAAAAAACAGACCAACTCTCTAATTCCAGTCATTTCACACGTCACTGCAGCAATAGATTGCTCAGTCTGCGCCTCACGTTTCTCGGTTCACTGTCTTTTGCATAGACATGCAGCTGTGCCAAACCATCAAAGCTAGTATTCTTCGATCCGCGATAGTTTTTGGGCTGCTAATAAGATTGATCCTGCTCCTTTTATTTTTCAGAACGTAACTTAAAATAAAAATCATAATGTGAATTTTTTTATAATGTGAATTTTAAATAAAAAAAACTGTAGCCAAGAGTAAATTTTATTAATTTTTTTTGTAAGATGAACTTCCGGTGCCATCTCCGCGTACTTTTCTATATTTACCTTTTTTCTTAATTTATTAATTTACTACTTCTTTCAAAAAAATTTAACAAAAAATTTAAATCTTTGTGTCCTGGCAATTCTTCAATAGTCACATCAATTGCATTTCAACACTGCTCACATCCGTAGTTTCTATTGTGTCCTTTCTCCATCTCCTTCACTGTAAAACGTTTCACTTGCAATTAGATAAGCTGCCCAACAAAGTCGAGCTGTGTTCTGCCTACTCCATTAATTTGTCACGTCAAATCAGAATTCTTTTCCCTTTTTTTTTTTTTGTTGGATGAGGCCCTTAAACTTTCCAAGCAACAAAACCCCATCAATTGCCTTTCTTCCTCGAGCAGTGCAATTTCTCAGCTTTCACAGGGACGGCCTTTACTCCCAGCCCATTTGAGCTCAGAGACTCTGAAATGGCGCTCGTCGGCCTCTTATCACTCTGGCGCTTCCAGCGCCATCGTGAGGCGAACCGGACCAAACATTCACGTGACTCGCATTCTCCTCTGGTAGCAGTCTACACTCCCTTGATTGTACTAGCTAGGGAGTCCACACTCGCTGACCGACTTTCGGTCACAAGGCCGGTCCAAAAGAAAACCAATGCGCCAACAAATATAGGTTTCGATTCTCTTTCCTTCTGTCTTATTTGGTTATGATTTTTTTTTACCGAGACTTCGTGTTCAGCCCATAACTCAAAGTAAAAAAAAAAAAAAAATCGATGAATCAGGTTTATTTTTTTTATAAAAAATAAATAATTAATTCAATTTAATTTTAAAAATTAATCAAATTAAATATTTATACACCCTTATATATATAGTTGTATTTTTACAGAAACAGTATAAGATTTGAATCTAATTTTTTTTAGTAACGTGAGTATTTCACACTTTTTAAATATAAAGCTAATTTTACTTCAATATTAAGGTTATCCCTTCCCTCTTCACAAGTGATTTTTTGAGAATTTGAACTCCTAATATTGTAAAGACATCTTAACTATTAAACTCAAACTTTTCACAAATCTGTAGACATTGTGAATTCTTTCTTTGTTCTCTGATAAAAATAGTCTTCTTAAGAAAGATCCATGCTTGTAATTTTAATTTTGAGTGAATTGAATATATTTGATCTCTAAAAGTTCATTTTCGGCTTTCTATCTGCTTCTTAGAAGAACACATATTTATTAATTTTTTATCCCACTTGAACAATACAATACTGCTATTTTATTCTGAAATAAGATTCAGTATTTCTTTCATGTCTCAGTTTTGCTGATACAGAGATGAAATCAAACAAACAGAAGATATATTCGCATCATATGTTTATTATTTGATACTACGCTGCCCAAAGTTCGCTTAATCCTCATTTTTGACACAACTTCCAGCATCATGAAATTCTGCACGTATTACAAAATTAAGATCTTAGTTAATGAAACATAAGTAACATTGGGTACTATATATCCTAAGAGCTAAAAATTTTGAAAGTTGGACTTACTGTATAGACAAACTCCAACCATGAATTTTTGTAGGATTGAAAACATGTGTTATCAAACCTTCCAATCAAGTGATTACATTAAATTTGATAAAGTTCCAAAAAAATAATCATTAGAGATTATAATTGCAGAACCCGAACTGTTGTGGCAATATCATGATTATAATTATAGTTGCAAACTGCAATTTAAAACTTTGTTTTTTAATCAATTAGAAAATTGTGAAAAAAAGAGGGCAAGGCTACTGTGCTTGAGAGTTTGAGCACTCATCCATTAGATTTTTTTTTAAATGCGTGCTATTTTAAAATAATATTATTACTTTAAATTAATAAAAATTTCAATAAAAATCAAACAGTTGAGCTTTTAAACGTTCAATAGCAAAATCCAAAAGACACTGAGAGATTTACGAGCTACAGTCGACATTGGGGTCGAAGGGAAATAAAATGGTGATGTTGCAGGACTGACGAAGCTGCTGAGCTCTCTCAGGCTTAACACCTTGATCAGCTGCCGTCTTCTTGAGACACTCACATAGATCCCTATCGATTTTCATCTGAAGCAACCTGCCTGCACTAAAGCAACATCCAACGGTAGGCTCCTCTGGACCAACACCAACCAAGAAATTTCGGCACAGCAACATATATGACACTGCCTCGGGGCATGAAATGGCTTCAGTATGGCTCGGACTCAGCACCATCACCACCAACCCAATAGTCATTGCTGTCACAGACAGAGCCATCATTTTCTTATCCTTCATCTTAGCCTATATATGTATGACTTTGATATGTAAGTGATCAACCACTACATGCAGGGCTTTTATTTATAGCCAACTGCCTTTGATTGTTGTTCATGGCTAACTCATTGACATGGGGTTGATCATGCTTTATCTTTTTGGGTTCGGCTAGAGTCATTAATATCTTCGATTTACCATGATGAAGTTATTGGAAGGAAATCTGGCCAAAAAAAATTTTGATTTGGTTAATAATTGTTAATGGACTTTTTGCCATGCGTCCTACCTTAAGGCAGATTGGGCTAAGATAACCCTACAAAAAGTGAGAATTATTTAAGTAAATCTAATAGAGCAAACTAATTTAGAGGATCCCAATCCTCTATTTAACACACACTCTCTCTCTCTCTCTCTCTCTTGTTTATTAGTCACTCTTGTTTGGTTTTCAGATTATTTTTAATTATTTTAAAATAATTTTTTTTGAAGAAATGACATTTAATCTCTCTAATATATACTATCAATTTTAATATCTCTCTAATTTAATAATTATTATTACGTCTCTCATAATTTATGATAATTTATGAGCATGCTGCAAATAACTCTCAAAATAATAAAAATATCTCTCTCTTTTTTTCTTTACCAATAATTTTGATTAAATTACTCTTTCATCCTCTAACGTTATTTAAAAAAAATTTATTTTAGTCTCTTTTGTTATGAATATCTTGTGTGGATGTCCATCATCCCGATATTTTAGTTATCCTATCTGATAAGATGTTATTTCCAGTAATTATCTAAGAGGATAATTATCACTAGAGAGTTATCCTACAAGTGTATATCACTATTAGGATTCTCTCATCTATTTATATAAATACCCCCTCATACATAAATGAAAAGAACAGTTCACTCTCTTATTTTTCTCTTACTTCTCTCTCTACTTTTAAGTTATTTCATAACACGTTATCAGCACGACGCTCTACCTTCTGTTTCAAGGTTAGTAATCTTTAAATTATATTGCTATTGATTTATTTTATCCTTGAAGGACCATATCAATTTATATATAATTTTTTTTTTATTATTTAAATCTCTCTTCCTCTTGTTTCAAAATATATGTCTCTGAAGGATTACATCTATAAGTCCTTGAAGGACTGCATTAAATTATTTGTCCCTAAAGGACTGCACTTATATGTCCCTGAAGGACTGCACCAATTTATGTGCAATTATATGTCCTTGAAGCACTGCACCTATAAGTCTCTGAAGTCTCTGAAGGACTACACTAAATTATATATCCCTAAGGGACTGCATCAATTTATATGTCCCTGAAGGACTGCACCTATATATCTCAAAAAGACTGCACTTGTATATCCTTGAAGGATTGCACTAAATTATATGTCTCAGAAGGACTACATCTATATATCCCAAAAAGACCTCACCAAATTATATGTCCTTGAAAGACTATACCAACTTATATGCAAATTTTATTATTTTAGTTTATCCCTGAAGGACCGCAACAATTTCAGTTGCCTCAAGTTTGTTCCTGAAGGACAATGGTTTAGGTATAGCAAGTCTATTTTATCTCTTATATTAAACTTTATTTTTTTTTCACTCAGTATATTTATTTAGTTTTTTAATCAATTAATATGTATAGTTGCATGCATTTATTTAATATCTGTAAATAATAGTAATTACATCGATAGAAATATAAAAATTTTTTTATGGTTATGCTTGATTAGGAGATTATGATAAAAGTTGAATATGCCTATTCAATTACAATTTCTTTTAATAAATATGGATGAAGATCATGTATATATGCTCTATGATTTATATTTGTAAAAATCATTGTTATTAGTACATGGTAAGTTAAGTAATGATTAGCATTTATCTCTTAATTAAGGAGAAAGCACATGTCTATGTTGATCGACATTAAATAATTATGCTTACAATACTTTAGTATAAAAGAATGATTTTATTTCTCCTCTTAATAATAGATAGAAGGCTACCATGAATTTACATGTCTTAATAGATAGAAGATGTTTATTGACTAGCATTATATTTTATGGAAGTCTTAACATATCGAACCTTACAAAACTCAAATTTCTTCACCATTACCTTCATAAAGGGATGAAAAGTGAGTACATACCATGAAATACCCACTTGTTCTTTGAAAGGTATGACTACTAGAAAAATAAGTTTCATCCAATTGACATTGTTCCATTCCCTGAAGCGAATGTAGCAACATATGACCACTATGGTCAGATTCAAATTTAAAGTCGTGGTTATGGTGATTATTCCAGGAACATACCTTCCCACCAGAAGTGGATAAATTATATGGCTAAAAATCTCAATGATGGCTATGATTTAGATGTTACAAATTCTGTTACTGATCATGATGAAAAAAAATTGATCATTTAATTGATGATAATAGTATTAAAAAATAAGCTCTTTTGTATAATTTCTATGATGTTAAACTTTAGGGTTTTCCTTTTTCAGTACAATTCATTCTTTAAAGTTGTTATTTTATTTTATGTACTATTTTCTCATATTGACTATTCTTATTTTATTTTTCAATCAAGAATGAATGTTTCCTCTATTGATACCAACATCACTAATGAAGAGATATGTCTCGTTGATAGTGGCACAACTCACACAATTCTCAAAGATAAAAAGTATTTTTTTCTAATTAGTAATGCAAGGAGCTAATGTTAGTACTATATCTGGTAGTACAAAGTTAATTGAAAGTTCTGGAAGAGCTAATATAATGTTACTTGGAGGAACAAAACTGCATATTGACAGAGTTTTATATTTCTCCAAGTCTCTTAGAAACTTACTAAGTTTCAAGGATATCCGCCGAAATGGATACCACATTGAGACAACAAATGAAGAAAATATTGAATATCTTCATATTACAAGTACAATCTTAGGTAACAAATGTATATTGGAAAAGTTACCTACATTTTTCTCCGGATTGTACTATACATATATAAATACAATTGAAATATATGCTATTGCAAACCAGAAGTTTGCAAATCATAATAACTTTGTTATTTGGCATGACCGGTTAGGCCATCCCGGATCAATTATGATGCGAAAAATAATTAAACATTCAAGTGAACATTCATTGAAGAGCCAGCAGATTCTTCAATCAAATAATTTTTTCATGTGCTGTTTGCTCCCAAGGGAAATTGATTATTCGACCATCACCAGTCAAAGTTATGGGTGAATCACTCACATTTTTAGAAATAATACAAGGCGATATTTGTGGGCCAATACACCCACCTTGTGGACCATTTAGGTATTTTATGGTTTTAATTGATGCATCAACTAAATGGTCACATGTGTGCTTGTTATCATCTCGTAACCTGGCGTTTGCGAGATTACTTGCGCAATTGATTAGATTACGAGCACATTTTTCTGATTTTCCAATTAAGAAAATACGTCTTGATAATGCTGGTGAATTCACTTCCCAAACATTTAATGAGTATTGTATGTCTATTGGGATTGATATTGAACATCCTGTAGCACATGTTCATACACAAAATGGTCTTGCAGAATTATTTATTAAACATCTAAAGTTAATTGCAAGACCATTACTTATGAAGTCAAAACTCCCAATATCTACTTGGGGACATGCAATCTTACATGCTGCATCATTAATTCGCATAAGGCCAACAAGTTATTATGAACACTCCCCATTACAAATGGTTTTTGGTCAGGAACCAAATATTTCCCATCTAAGAACTTTTGGATGTGCGGTATATGTCCCTATTGCCCCACCACAACGCACTAAGATGGGTCCTCAAAGAAGGTTGGGAATATATGTTGGATATGAATCTCCTTCTATAATAAAGTATCTTGAACCATTAACAGGAGATCTATTCACAGCTCGGTTTTCTGATTGTCATTTTGATGAATTAGTTTTCCCAACATTAGGGGGAGAAAATAAGCAGCTGAAAAGGAAAATTAGTTGGCATGAATTATCACCAACTCATCTTGATCCTCGTACAAAACAATGTGAACTCGAAGTTCAAAAGATAATTCATCTGCAAAATTTAGCCAACCAATTGCCGGACGCATTTACTGACTCAAAAAGAATTACTAAATCACATATACCAGCTGCTAATGCTCCAGTTAAAATTGATGTCTCTGTCGGACAATCCACCATTACAAATAAGCCTGAGACCCGCATGAAGCGTGGTAGGCCTGTTGGTTCCAAAGATAAAAATCCTCGAAAAAGAAAAGGAGCTAAGAATCCAGATGGTCAAATCGAGAATTTAACAACTCCAGAAGAGTCTCCAAAAGAGTTTCAAGACATAATTAATGTTTTAGTTACAGAAGAAACTCAGGTACCTGAAATTTGTGAAAATGAAGAGATCTCAATTAATTATGTTATGAATGGAATACGATGGAACCAACAAAAGGTCAACGTTGACAATAATTTTGCATATAATATAGCGCGCGATGTTTTAAACGATAATGAGGATCATGAACCAAAGTCTGTTCAAGAAAGCAGACAAAGACATGATTGGCCAAAATGGAAAGACGCAATTGAAACAGAGTTAAAATCGCTTGAAAAGCGAAAAGTTTTTGGACCTGTAGTCCTTACACCTGAAGATGTAAAACCAGTTGGATATAAATGGGTCTTTGTGCGAAAAAGAAATGAAAATAATGAAATTGTGATATATAAGGCAAGACTTATTGCCCAAGGTTTTTCGCAAAGACTCGGAATTGATTTTGAGGAAACATACTCACCTGTGGTGGATGCAACTACTTTTCGATATTTAATTAGTCTGGCAGTACGTGAAAAACTCGATTTGCGTTTAATGGATGTTGTTACAGCCTATTTGAATGGCTCACTTGATAGTGATATCTATATGAAACTCCCTGAAGGATTTAAGTTGCCTGAAGCATACAATTCCAGTTCTCGAGTAGACTACTCAATCAAATTAAATAAATCACTTTATGGCTTAAAACAATCTGGGCGTATGTAGTATAATCGCCTTAGTGAATACCTGTTACAAGAAGGGTATAAAAATGACCCAATTTGTCCATGTATCTTTATAAAACGTTCTGGAAATGAGTTTGCCATAATTGCAGTTTATGTTGATGATTTAAATATTATTGGAACTCCTGAAGAGCTTCAAAAAGCTGTTAATTGCTTAAAGAAAGAATTTGAAATGAAGGATCTTGGAAGAACTAAGTTTTGCCTTGGATTACAGATTGAATATTTAAATAATAGCATTTTTGTGTATCAAGAAAATTATGTAACAAAGATGTTAAAACGATTCTATATGGATAAATCACACCCATTATGTACTCCAATGGTTGTGAGGTCATTAGATGTGAATAAAGATCCTTTCAGACCTCGTGAAAAGGATGAAGAACTACTTGGTCCTGAAGTACCATATCTTAGTGCAATCGGGGCATTGATGTATCTTGCTAGTCATACTCGACCTAATATATCATTTGCTGTTAATCTATTAGCAAAATATAGTTCTTCACCTACACGAAGGCATTGGAATGGAGTTAAGCATATACTCCGTTATCTTAAAAGAACAATGGATATGGGCCTATTTTATTCAAATGTACCCGAGTCTGAGCTGGTTGGTTATGCGGATGCAGGATATTTATCCGACCCTCATAATGGACGATCGCAAACAGGTTATTTGTTTACATATGGGGGTACCGCAATTTCATGGCGATCTATGAAACAAACTATCTCTGCCACATCAGCTAACCATGCAGAAATTTTAGCATTACATGAGGCAAGTCGAGAATGTGTTTGGCTACGGTCTGTGACTCAACACATACAAGAATCTTGTGGCTTGTCTAAAAAGATGATCCCGACGATCTTATATGAAGATAATGCTGCATGTGTTGCCCAATTAAAAGAAGGGTACATCAAAGGGGATAGAACAAAGCATATATCACCTAAATTCTTTGTCACTCATAATCTTCAAAAGAATGATGATGTGGATATTCAGCAAATTCGTTCAAGTGATAATCTGGCAGATTTGTTTACTAAAGCACTTCCTACTACAACATATGAGAAGTTAGTATATAACATTGGAGTTCGAAGACTTAAGAATATCAAATGATGTTGTCATATTTATTTTATAGTGTCTTAAAAGAATGATGTACTCTTTTTCCTTCACTAGATTTTTATCCCACAAGGTTTTTCCTAGTAAGGTTTTAATGAGGCACATTCTTAAGGAATGGACATCCAAGGGGGAGTGTTATGAATATCTTGTGTGGATGTCCATCATCCTGATATTTCAGTTATCCTATCTGATAAGATATTATTTTCAGTAATTATCTAAGAGGATAATTATCACTAGAGAGTTATCCTACAGGTGTATATCACTATTAGGACTCTCTCATCTACTTGTATAAATACCCCCTCATACATGAATGGAAAGAACAGTTCACTCTCTTGTTTCTCTCTTACTTCTCTCTCTCTACTTTTAAGTTATTTCATAACATCTTTGACTAAAAATATTCTTAAATTTTAAATTCTAAATTTAAAAGATTAAAATCTTAAACCCTTAAGTCATAACCCTCTAAATTTTAAATTCCAATATTCAAACTCTAAAATTTTAAATCCTAAACTCTAAACACCAAAATCCCAAAACATCAATCTCTAAATTTTAAAATTTAAATTATAAATCTTAAATTTAATCTCAAAACACTAAATTCAGAACTTCAAACATTAAAATTTTAAAATTCTAAACACTAACTCTAGACTTTAAAATCTCAAACTCTAAATCTTAGTTCTTAAAACTATAAACCTCAACCCATAAAACTCTAACCCCATACTTTAAATTTCAAATCTTAAAACTCTAAATTTTAAATTTCAAACCTTTAAACTTCAAAACTCAAACCTCAAAATGACACTACAAGAAAGACGAAAAATAACGACGGAAACATAACAACGGTCAACAAAAATCGTTGCTAAATCAAAGTTTAACAATGGTTTAATAATCATCGTTAAAATTGTTATTTTAATGACGATTTTCTTTTAACCGTTGTTAAATAGAGACGATTCAACTACAACCATCGTAATATGTCACGAAAATAAACATTCATAGAAAATAGTGAAGTTTAGCGACGGTTTAGTTCAAACTGTCGTTATATAAAGACAATTTTAACTGAATCATCGTTATATAATGACAGTTTGAACTGAATCATTGTGGATATGCAATATTCAAAATTTTGATTGTTTATTGAGATAGTTGTGATTTAATGACAGTTTGAGAAAAATCGTCGTTGAACCTAAGTATAATGACGGTTATGGATCAAAACCGTTGTTATATTATTTTCACGATGATTAGTCAATCAACATCAATGATACGTCTTAACAAACTGCAAGGAAGTTGATCTTTACATACAGTAAGTTAACTCACATTTAGCTACATTTGTATACAATTTTGAATGCTATGTAGCATTAAGTGTATCTACATTATTTACTAAACAAGGAATTTAGAGACTATGTACGGCATAGTTTAAGAAGTCAGACGCGATCATCTATCAAGATAAATAAAAAAGTCCACAGATAATTTGTCTCTTGATTTTCTCGTCATGTAAGTATTTTGACGTGGTCACATTTCATTCATATGTAAAATATAAGAACAATTCATCCCTTATTCTGTTTACAGATCACAGTTGATGACGATGGATTGCAGTGTACTGATTTAAAATTTTTTGCATTTGGTCCACTAGATAGAGCACGTTGATATAGTGCTTACAATGTAAATGGATTCAAATTTTGAACTTTAGAGTGATACCAAGGGATGATAACTCAAAATAGTGGAGTTTACAGTACTTTTAGGACGAGGAGTTATGCAAGTAGTAGTGACAGGAACATGCAATTTGGTGGCGTTCCGTATTATGAAAAACCATTAGATATTATTGAGTTAAACTACTATGGACATTTCACAATCACATTATTTAAGTGTATGTGGACCAACACAACTACAACGAGGAGAATTGCAACCGATGACTTCAAGGTGACATCAGTTGATTTTTCTTAGTTGATTTACACTGGTAAAAATAACGATAACGAGCCATACATTCAGGCATCTGAGGCTCATCAAATGTACTATGTACAAAATGAGTTAGATACGAAATAGAGTATAGTGATGCATTTGAAACCCTGTGACTTATACGAGATGGATGAGGAAGATGAAAATTTTATATACGAGAGCAATTCATTACATGAACAAAATTTAGAAAGATTGTTTTTAGAAGGAGAAGTTAATTTATGTTTGTTACGATATTAATTTAGATGTTACTGCTTATTTAAATATATTTTTGCTCTACTTATAATTAATTTATTGTTGTTTTTATATTTTTATAAATTTTATTAGGCAAAGTTCAATTTAAAATAGTTTTATGCAAGGACTTATGTTGCTAATTTTATTTTGACAGGAACGATGATGACGAGGAAGACTATATCACTCTACACAGGCAGGGCAGGCGCATTTAGTTCACATACTCCTACGGACCAACCAATGATTAGTGAGGGTGGACAACTCACCGTGGAATCAGAGACAATTACATCCACACTTCCTCATCTTAACTCTCGAGCAGTAGAGTTAGAGGCTGTCGCATCATAAGTACCTGCTAGCGACTCGTGAACACTGAATTCATGGGACGTCCCATACAGACTCTCCCCGCTTGACACTCAGGCACCAGATGACGATTTTGACCTCGATATAGATGAGCTTTTTGCCGGCGTAGAGGAAGAGCATCAGGCCACACATCAGGAGCGTAGGCGTAGGAAGAGTTAGATAGTTGACGTTGGTGAGTATAGTAAAAATCTTATGTGCTTGTTAATTTTGTCATAGTAATATAACAGAATATATATATTTATATTATGACAGACATGACCAGACAGGTGACGTCTAAGTAGTTGATTATCCATGACGTATGGGCGCTCCCCTAGGGGTCGAAGGTGGTTGTCCAATTCAACGACAACCATCAGCCTATTGGAGACAGTGGTGGTCTGCTCGGTGTCTTTCTCGGCACCATCGAGAATAATTTCTGTATCTTTCCTATCTCTTATAGGGATTGGAGGAGCATTCCTCAACAGTATAAGACGAATGTGTTCATAAACAACATTTAGGTATTAAAATACATAGTTTTTGTAACTAATTTTATTTATTTATTATTTATGTGTAACTAATTTTTTTACTTTTTTTTGTAGGCACACTTTAATATGTCGTGCGTACACTAGAAATTGATCACGCAGTTGCTGGGAGTCAAGTGGAGAGCTGTACAGTATAATTTATTCTGACTGGTGTATGATGGTACGAAGGCCAGAGATCAATTATGGAATGAAGTTTTAGTTGGCATCCTACCTGATAAGTGAGCGACTTTCATAGACTATCGTCTTGACACGAAGTCCAAGGTAAATTGTTTATATTAAGCTATTTATATATTTAAATTTTTACATATTGTGATTAATTAATTTTTCTATACAATTAATTCGAATGTGCTTATGAAAAATAGATGGAATAGAAGATGTCAGACAATGCCACACACCACTGGCTCCAAGAGCCTTGCACGTAAGAAGGCTGAGATGGTCAGTTTAAATATATAAATATCTTCTTTTAATTTTAAGAACACATTAATTTATATAATAAAAAATTGATTAATTATTTCAAATTTCAGGAGGCTGACGTTGACGGTCCAGTGACTCGCGGTGATTTATTGATGGCAGTTCATAAAAGAGTTGATGGATCATATATTAATAACGAAGCTCGAGCAGTTGCGGTAAGTATAAATATTTTATCAACCATACATAGATAATTATTTGATTTTTGGATAATTTTTAATATTATTAATTATTTATTATTCGATTTTGTTAAAAAAAATTGTTTTGATCCAGCAAGAGGATAGCTCGTTCCAAGAGCTCTCAATAGTTGATTCACTTACGAGAGTTTTAGGCACTAGGGAGCACTCCGGTCATGTTTAAAGATTTGAGTTCGGTATTTGTCCAACTCAAGTCTTCAGTCGTGACTCGGTTGGGTCGACCTCACAGTCTGAGCCGTTATACCACGAGTTATAGATTAAAGTTGAGCTTCTGAAAGTAGTTATAGAGGAGCGGGACGTCGAGCAGCAGCGACGAGAGGCTGAACGTATAGCACATGACACTAACATTGCAGCACAACAGCGACAGATGTAGGCTGTTATGGCATTCCTGCTACAAAAATTTCAAGGTCAGCTTCTGCCTGAGATAGCACTTCTTCATAGTCTTGAGCCTAGGGTAATTTCTCAATACATAACAATAACATAATATTATATACAATTGTTGGTATAATTTTGTTTATTTTGAGAACGCTCAAAACTCTAACCCAAAGAATTTTTTTTTCAAGACCCTAGTGGTCGTAGTAGTGGGCATCAGACTAATCAGCATCTATAGGGTCCGAAAACGTGATTTGATTATTTATAATTGTGTAGTTTGTAAAATGTAATTTCATTTTTCTCATGACTATTAATTTTTGTGTACATATTTTTCATTGATATATATATCATTTGCATTCAATAATTTACATATATTCAACATGTAGTTAAATATCGATAAATTTTAAAATAAATTATTATATTATAAAATAATTTGCATGCATTATTGTGATATAATAAAAAAATATTAATACGAATTAGTTTTCTGAATAATAAAAATATAAATTAATTTGCATGCATAATTTTTAAATAATAAAACAAATTAATCTAAATTAGTTTTATGAATAACAAAAATATAAAATTCAACATTAAAATAAATAAATAAAAATTTGTCTCTGTTTTAACGACTGTTAGAAAACTGTCGTTAAAACTCATATAACGACGGTTATGAAACTATTGTTAAAATAGTCCTAATGATGGTTTTTGAGCTGTCTTTATGATGAGTCTTAACGACGGTTTTTAAACCATCGTTAGGACTCGTCATAACGACGTCTTTTCCATAGTTAACCTGAACCGTCGCTATACCCAAGATTTTATGATATTTTTTGATCATCGTTAAATGTTTTAGCGACGGTTGAAACAGTCGCTAAAGTCACTTAAAAACCGCCACTAGATACCATTTTTGTTATAGTGTGAAAAACTTAAAAATCCCAAACTCTTAAACTTCAAACCTTAAACCACCAAAACCTAAACTCTAAACACCAAAACCTTAAACATCAAACTCAGAATCCCAATACACCAAACTCTAAACTCCAACGCTTAAACACTCACACTCTAATAACCCTAAACTCTAGGCCCAAAAATCCAAACACCGAACTCCAAAATCTCAAGCCTTAAATCCAAAATCTTAATTCTTAAAACTCTAAACTTTAAACCCCAAAACCTAAAACATCAAACCTCAAAAATCAAATTTGAAAATCCCAAAATCTATACATATTAGGGTTTGTGATTTTAGTATTTATGATTTAGAGTTAAGGGATTTGGGGTTTAGAGTATTGGAGTTAAGGGTTTGGGGTTTCTAGTTTTGAAGATTATAGTTTAGGGTTTATGGTTTAGTTCTTTGGATTTTGAGTTCAATTTGTAATTTGAGGTTTGAAGTTTGGAGGTTTGGTGCTAAAAGTTTAGGATTTATGGCTTTGAATTTAAAGTTTGAAGTTCTCAATTTTTGATGTTGCATTTTGTGCTTTGAAGTTTGAATTTAGAATTTTGAGGTTTTAAATTTGAAATTTAGGGTTTGGAATTTAACATTTTAGGGTTTCAAGTTTTGTAGTTTAAGATTTTGGGTTTAGAGTATTGGGTTTTAGTGTTTTAGAATATAGCATTTTGGATTTTGAGTTTAAGGTATAAGGCCTTTGAGTTTAGTGTTAAGGATTTTGGGGTTTTGGAATTTTGACATTTGGGCTTTAGAGCTTAGATTTTTTAGATTTAGGGTTTTAGTGTTTTGGTTTTAGAATTTAGAGTTTAGAATTGTAAGATTTAGTATTTATAGTTTTAGAGTTTAGGATTTAGGGTTTTAGAATTTAAGATTTAGAGTTTAGAATATACATGACAATTTTCAAATATTTCATTAGCATATAAAATAATAAATTTTAATTCTAATAAAAAAATTGTAAATATATATCATGACTTTAAGAAAAAAAATAGAATACTTTGTTGTCAATATCTTCTTCTCTGTTATATGTTAATATTTTTCTACCGTTCTTATTCCTTTTTGTGAAGGAAAAACCAATAAATTGAAGCTATGCTCCGAATATCAAAGAAAGAAAAATCCAACAAGTGGTATAACAGCAAATGAGGGACCTATAAAAACATTTTTGCTTCAATGGAGGTCATTTAGTTTTTTTTTTCTCTAATAGCACCGCCAGTCTTTAATAGAGAAAACTATCAAGAGTGAGCAGTCAGAATGAGTGTTTATCTAGAATTAATCACTGAACCTCTAGGAGGCAGTATAAGAAGACTATGAGATCCCTAAACTAGTAACACGTACAACTCAAAATTTATATGGCAGAAAAGATAAGGAAAGCTAAAGTAAAAAATTGTCTATTCTCAATAGTTTCACTTTCAATTCTCACCAAGATCATGCAATTTGTGTTAGCTGAAACTATTCGGGAATGTATTAAAAAAGAATATCAAGGCAATGAAAAGGGAAAGAACATGCAATTGATGAATTTGATTTGAGAATTTGAGATAAAGAAAATGAAAGAGTCAGAAACCATTGAAGGCTTTGTTGAACAACTTTTCAACATAGCAAACAAGGTGAGATTGTTTAGTACAATATTTTCTTATGAAAGAATAGTTCAAAAAATTATAGTTACATTACTTGAGAAATATGAAGCCACGATATCCACTATAGAAAACTTAAGGATATACCAAGGATCACTTTGGTAGAACTTTTACATACACTACAAGCATCAGAGTAAATGAGGCTTAATTATGAGAGAGGAAATGTCTGTTGAAGACACTTTTTTTTAGCAAACTCACATGATAATAAAGGAGGCAAGAACAGAAGGAAAAACACAAATAACAAAAATAAGGGTAAAAATTATCCACTATATTCTTACTCCAAAAAGACAAATCATACTCAACAAAAGCGTTGGTGAAGACCAGACATTAAATTTCAACAAATTTGATCAAGAAGGTCACATAGAAAAGGTATGCAGAAGTCAAAGTTGTTGTTGATAAAGATTAGGAGGAGCATTTGGTTTGCAACTTGCTTTGACAAACAAAAGCACCTCAAAAAGTTGGCTTATTAATAATGGTTGTACAAGTCACATGGCTCATGATACTAGGTTCTTCAAAGAACTTGATGAAATCTACACATATAAAGTGAAGATTGGTAATAAAAAGTATGTTGATGTTAAAGGAAATGGCATTGTTGTTATTGAAACACCCTGAGGTACAAAACTTGTATGAGATTTGTGCTAGAAATATGTTGAACTCAATTTAAGCGTTAGACAAATATTAGAAAGACATTATGCTCTGCATTTTCGAGATATGACATGCATAATGTTTTCTCCATCTGTTTATGAATTAATGACAGATATGAACTTCCAAATTGAATGGCAGGAGACTATCATGCATAGTATTGAAAAGAATTTAGTTAATGAAGCCCCTGATGAAATTTATGAAGATTCAATTGAATCCTCAAATTATGAGGAGGCAACAAGAAAATTAGGTTGAAAAGTTCCAATACAAGGGAGCTAAATATGATTGAGAAGAGTGATGTTTTAAAAGAGGACATTTATGCTGAGCATTCGTATATTTTACAAGTACTTGTTAATGAAGACAATAAGCACACAAATTTCAAGTTTCATGGAATTAGAAAAGAGTTTAGTGAAGTAAATTTGGTTCATTGCAAGTCAGAAGAAGATCAAACTGCTGATGTGCTGACCAAGGCTATCCCCAATGGAAAATTCAAAATATGAAAATCAAATCTTGGAGCCTTGTGTAAAATGCTCAAGGAGGAGTTTAAAGTTGAGATTTGTTTTTAGTTATTTTAAAACAATTTTTTTTTTATTTTTTATTTTTATGTTTGATAAGTAGTAAATTTGTAGTAGATATGGAAACCTTTTATCCTTAGGATTAGGATTTATGTTTCCAGTATTTCATTAGGATTAGAATTTATTATTTTAGTTGTCTATGTATACCACTTACATAAAAATAAAAACATTTGCTGCTAGTATCTTCTTCTTTACTTTACGTTGATATTTTTATGCCATTCTTGTTTCTTTGTGTGAATAGAAAACCAACAAAGCTATGCTCTGCTAAATATTGAAAGGAAAAAAAAAAAAAAATCCACATCTCTTTTAATCTCACTTTTACGGTTATTCCGACTCTCATGGACATAACTGAAATGGAAGTCATCAAACAGTACTTGCATTTACTACCAAGTGCCATTGAGTATTCGTTCATGGCTAACTGATTAACAAGGGGTTGATCATGTTTAAATCTTTTGGGTTCGGTAAGAGTTATTAAGATCTTCTATTTACCAGAGTGAAGCTATTTGAAGGAAATCTGGCTCAAAAAAGTTTGATTTAGGTAATAATTATTAATGGACCTTTTGCCATGCGTCCTAGCTAAGGTAGATTGGGCTAAGATAATTTTGCAGAAAGTGAGAAAATTATTTAAGTAAATCTAGATAGAACAAACTAACCATAAAAAAATATATAAGTATTTCATGTACACTTTTAATAAATTCTATTTCTATCGTATATATATATATATAGATGTGTGTTTGTGTGTGTGTGTGTGTGTGTGTGTGTGTGTGTGTGTGTGTGTATATATATATATATATATATATGTATATATACATATATATAGATATACATACATATATGTATGTATATCTATATATATGTATATATACATATATATATATATACACACACACACACACACACACACACACACACACACACACACACATATATATATATATATATATATATATATATATATATATATATATATATATATATATATATATATATATATATATATATATATATATATATATATATATATATATATATCTGTTGTAAATAGAATCCACTTAAGAGTCCCTCAAGAAGCTTAAACTTAAAGAGAATCACTAATAAACTCTAAAAAAGTTTAACTTCAAGAAGTAAAACACTTCTCTTAGCCCCAAGGTTTCAAAGAAATATTTTATGTTTTAATGATAACAAATTTATTTGAAGATAAGTTTAGTAATTATTTTTATGATAATATTTTCTAAGTTATTTGAATTTTAAATATAATATTTTATATTCAATCAAATTTTGATGATAAATATTATACCAATATTCCTTGTACTTTTATGGTATGTTATTTTTGAATAATTTCTATATTAAAGGGATTAAATAAATAGAGCATCTTAAATAAAACAAATAAGAAGATATTCTAATTTATATTTAAAATATCTAACTTATTGCAAATATCTTTTTGAATGTGCTAGATCAAAGAGAGAAATTAAATGAGGATATGATAGAGAAATTCAATGAATTTAAAGGCAAAGCCCTAAATCCTACCCTAACGGCTAGGAGCAATTCAATGTTGTGGAATGTTGGATAGTTCAAAAGAGTGAAGATTGAAGCTCCAGAGAAAGTGAGTCAACTATATCCAAAGTGATTCGATTACAACTAGGCGTTTTTCATTATTTTTCAAAATTCAAAATAAAATCAAATCAATTTCACTCTACACTTTAAGGAGAAGATTATGCAATGGTCATGAGCCCAAAAAGGCTAAATAAAACGAAAAATTTGAAGACTCAGACCCACAACTTGGAAGACAAAGTTTCATTGTTTATGAGAATATTACTACTCTTTCTAAATGTTATCTAGCATAGACTCTCTATTTGAGAGAGCATTTAAAAGCTTTATTGTAGAGCCTAAGTTGTTTAGGTGTTAATAGCAGGTGCTATTGTAGGCACACCAAATATAATAATTTTTTTTTTAAATTAACCTTTAGTAGTGAGAGTAAGGGTCAAATTCATAGAGATTGTGATTACCTTTTTGTAAATTAAGAAAGGGGGTTGATGCAATAAAATAAATTGCAGAATAAATCTAAGAATATGGAGATAATTTAATGAGATGGGTTTTGGTTAGGTCAATATCCACCATCGAGAATTTACTATTGATCATCAACAATCTAATCAATCCCTTATTAAATATTTACCATTGGAAATAATTTTCTGTCCCTTTTTAGGTTTAGTTGGTTGATAATGATCGCCCCAAACAATCCTAATTGATAAGAAATCTTAGCCAATTGATAAAATTTAACTTAACAATTACATTAAGAATTAGAGAAAATAGCAAAGCTAAACAACAAAACTAACATGTTGTATTTAATTTAGCTAATTGTGCCCCCTAAGATAGACAATTCATAATTATACAACCATAATCTTAGTTGTGTCTTAAACCACATTGATGAAAACTTTGTTTGATTTATGATTTAACAATAGATTAAATCAAGTAATACACTAGTAGGCCTCCAAGCAGTTAATTGACGAAATCATAAGATGAAGAGCAGAGAAATAATTAATACTCAGCTTAGAATTGAACAATGAAACCTTAAATCAAGTCTCACAATGCACAAAATTCTTGAAGTTTCAATCTCCCTAAACCAACTAAAATTTTAGCCATGTGGGTCCATGGGAAAACTAAGAAAAATAAGATGAAAAAGCTAAGAACAAAGATAGATCCCCTTTCCATTTCAGATGCTCTATTTATAAACAAGAAAACTGATATGCCGCACTTGTGTTGCGATGCTAGGGTTATCCCATCGCAACGCCACCACTTCTAGATGCATAATGAATTAAAACTCTTAGCCCATGTCGTGATGCTAAGGTTTCCCTGTTGCAATGCAAAAGCTACTAGATTCCTTGCTCTGTCTACATGTCCTTGTGTTGTGAAGCTAAGCTTTTAGAATTTAAGATTCATTTTGGATTTCTTCTCGTCATGACGCTAGGATTGTCTTGTCATGATGCAAGAGCTTCTGATTTGGCACTTTAATTTTTTTTCCCTATTTTCATCATTTCTTTTCCAATTCTCTTGTTTTTATTCCCTGCAACATATTGAAACTGTAACAACTTATTTATTTATTAATATACAATATAGAGTTTACATACATGTCATTAATCAAAACATACGTACAACATATCAAACACATAAAAAATCTACATATCATTTATTCTGGTTGACCAATTCCAGAGATACAGGTGCGGGTGGTTGCACCTTCACCGGGATCTAAGCCAACTCGACCACAAACATTTTATTTGCTTTTGGGATCTTCCCAACATAAAGTATTCGATCCAACGTGCACTAAAAGCTAGAGTTATAGAAAAATATGCATAGCTAATTTTCTAAACATGATATGGTAATATAGTGAGAATTAAATCCCAGTAAGTTCAACAATAAATCATCATCAATATAGTTCATCACATTATGTTCAGCTGTATGAACTACAGCAAATATCTTTGGTCACATGAATGCACTATATCTATGCACATGAGAATCGTACAATAATGGCATGTATGATAGGATTAACTATGTTCAGAATATTATATGATGACTATCAATTTACTCTTATATCAAGCTACCCCGGTCAGGGTGAGTATTTTATACTCTTTCGTACGGGCTTTTCTTGCTCCGTACGACATGGTCCACTTTCTCTTTCTTTTCTCATTAACATGATCATAACCGTTGGTAGGGCATTCTCTACTGCTGCACCCCACAAATTGCCATGTGACCGTACTCATTTCTTTTCTTTTCACAATAATAGCCAAAAATATGCTTTCAATAACAAGTATGTTCATCAAAATATAACTATTACCAAAAATCATTGGTAATTATGCCATGAATATAACCATTTCAAATATCACTTTATAAAATATTTTCATGTCAAAATTTCACACTTAAGATGGTAAGAAGTTCATACAATGGCAATGGCTATGGCATATAATAGTCATTTATTATTTTCATTTATAAGATTCTTCTTCTTTTTTAAATATTAATTTTATTTCTTTATTTTCTTGATGCAGGTTTTCATCCCATCTAATATTCTCTTACTAATCAGAGCATAAATCCCTCAATTTAACTCCGATGTAGGTGATTTTGGTATCAATTTAGCGAAATATTAATAAATCAATGTGATATTACTCCCTCAATGTACAAGTTATTTCTTCTCGGATAGCTTCTGACCTCTGCCTACTAATCAATCCATATCTCCCTCATACAAATTCCAAATTAAGTGATTCCAGTAGTTACAAATCCGTGACATATATATCTATAATTCATATGTTAACTATGTATTTTAAGTCTCTACAGAATGTTCCCAAAAATTAAAACACAGAAGCTATCCTAACATATTCTTCCCTGATTAACCATTTTCTGATCACTACTTACTAATCAGACCATATCTACCTCATATAGATTTCAAATTGCATAATTCCAATGGATAAAATTCCGTGATACATATATCTATAATTTTTATGTTAACCATTTCTTTGAACTCCCTACAGAATGTTCTCAAAAATTAAAACACAAAAGCTATCCTAACATGTTATTCCCTGATTAACCATTTTCTGAACACTGGTTACTAATCAGACCATATCTACCCCATATGGACTCCACATCAAGTGATTCCAGTGGCTAAATATCCGTGAGACATAGATCTACATTTTTAATGTTAACCATTTCTTTAAATTCCTTACTGATTGTTCTCAGAATTTTAAAAAACAGAAGCTTAAAATTTTGCCACCCATAGCCATACCTATGCAAAACTATCTACATCAGCCTAAGTATTCAAACATACATAATATGTAACATGATATAGCAACATCCATGACCAATCATTAAAGTTTTGAGATCAAAATCTCATATAAATATTATAAGTTTCAAAAGTTTTCTTCAAAAAGAAATATTGTTAAACTTACCTAGAGCACTTAGTCCTTTAGACTTCTCCTTCCTCTTTCTTCCTTTCTTCCTCTCCTTTCCTCACTTTACCTTGCTTCTATTTTTCCTCTCCCTCACTTGGACGAAAATTCTAATGTTGTAAGGGTGAGTTTTTCTTAAATAGACCATCAAATAATTCACCTTTCATGATCATGGGTCTACCTTATCACAATTAGGATACACTTTGTTGAATTTTTAGAAAACAAACAACTTATGTTCTTATCTTCCTCTTCCTTAGTCAAGATATGCATAGCAAAAGGAGATTTGTATTTTGAAAATTATGATAATATGTTTCTAAGATAAGGGAAAAGGTCCCTTTGATTTACGGAATTTCATTTTACTTTTTGTCCTAATCAAGTATGATAGGTTTGCCTTTTTAGGTGGCAAATTTCTAGCCCTTGAATCTCCATTATTTGGTTGAAATTATTTGTGTGGGATAGGAATGTTTTGTCCTAATGCCATGTATTATCATACCACTTACTAAAAGTATGAGTGTAGGATATAGATGTTTTGTCCTAAAGCCTTGTATTATCATACTAGATAAAATTATGAATGTAGGATATTACATCACTTGCTAAATTTTTGTCTTACTGCCATGTCATCTAATCTTGATTACACCATTACTTCATCACTTTACTTTTATTTTTATTTTTATTTTTTCTCTTGGGTTTGGGCTCATTCTTGCCCATTTTCTTTACTTTGGTTAAAATTCTACCTTTCATAATGGGTTTAGTCACATTTTCATGATTTTTGGGCTATTGATCCAATTTCTATATCCTAATCCAAGTCTATGTTTTATTTTTTCATTGGGCTATCCTATTGGTGATAAACATCATTTTTATATATTATTTGATCATCATATATAGTGTTTTCATCCTCTCTGACACTTATTTCTATCACTTAAGCTATGTTTTATGATTTGAGTTCTATTTTGGTCTTTGAAATTTTTTCTAGCATTTCCGTCTTTTTGAACCTGTCTCTGTATTTTTATTATATATGGAGTTTGAGACCACTAAAAATTATGATTTCAGTCTTGTAGGAAAGATAAGACAAATGTTTATAACTTTCATGAAGAGCCCAAGATCCAGTTCAGAGGTCCAATGGGCCGAATTAGACTAAGAGTCCAAGACAAGGACAACAAAAAGGGAATCTGACCTTTGGGTGATTAAATGGCCATAAACTGTGCTAGGGTTGTCCGTTTGGCATGCTTTCGGTGGCATTGGAACTGTATAACATAGAGGAATAATCCATATGAAGACAAGTTTGCCAGCCAGAAGTATCTTTGACCCGTAATTAGTGGTGCAATGTTGGATGGAAACATGCAGCCGAAAGTAGATCCACATGATTTCGGTTTTGATGATTATGATTCCTTCCTTTTGTCTAAAGGAGGAGAATTCCGTATTCTGACTACCTCCCACTCTCTCACACACTTCTAACTTCATCTTCAACCTTTAGAGCTGATCTTGGACATCCATGGAAGAGTAGAGACCCTTGTAACCAGCTAGACTCCTTCTTGAATTCGGTTAGGTTTTGAGATTCCATTTATATTGTAATTGAGTTTATGTCATCTTTGTTTTCTGGAGTATTTCGAATCTTGTATGAATATATAGAGATTTCTGTTATCCATTCAAGTTTGATGTATGAGATAAAATCTTGATTGATGAATCTTTATTCTATTGCATGAAACAAAGGAAATACATTGGTTGATATTCGATTTTCAGATAAATAACAGATTACAAGTTGTATGTAATTGCATGGATTTGTAATATATGTGTTGATCGATTTTTGAATGATGATTCTATAGGAGAATATGGTTATGATGCACAGATTTCGGTTATAACTAAAATCAACCAACGACTTGATTAATCACATTTAGTCTAGGATAAACCAAACTAATTCTTGAAGAATGTCTAGTGAGGTTGCATTTTTGATAATATAATCTTTGTCCAATTTGATTGTGTTAAAATCCAAACCCCCTTTTTTTTGAGATCTTGAAACTATCATTTAACCTTAGCATTCCTTGAGAGATGATTCGGAGTTACCCTATATTGCATTCTTTATAGGGGTTCGGTAATATTTTGGTAGATCACGACAATCGTTATCAAAATTTGGCGCCGTTACCGGGAAATGTGAATGTTATTTAATAATTTCAAGTCTTTTGTATAAATCGTTATCGCTTATATGTATTTGTCTTCCTATTTCTCTTTGTTTTTAATTATTTCTTTTCTTTTCTTTCTTCCCTAGAATTGGCCTGAATAGTGGTTTGAATAGTGTTTGCTAAATTTACTGTTCCCAAAAATTTTTATCTCTGATTGATCTGAAATTTTGTGGGTTGATTTCAAATGGTGTTTTAAGCATAACTTATTGCTTCGCTATGAGCACCACCCTATCTTGGCTAAATTCGAACGTTTATACCTATTTTTGAATTTCTTTAGTATTTATCATTTCATTATTGGGTTGCATTTTAACCTAATTTTCATCCTGTGTTGATCCCACCTTAACTAGTTATGTTTTGTTGTGTTTTTGTGTTTTAGTGTGTTTCTATATATGGTGCGTTTTGGTATATTGCATCTTGTTTAGTGCATGACTAGGTCCTCTTGTGGTGAACTGTGTGAGCTTGATCCTAAAATTGATAGGACTTTTCATACTTTGCAGAGGTCTAGGAGAAGATTGTCTGATATATCTGTTAGTAGTCTTGTTAATCCTACTGTTGATATGGCTAACAATAACAATAGAACCCTTAAGGAACTTGTTGCACCATATGTGACATACCAGCCTTTATGCATTCAGTATCCTGAGTTAGATGCTGACTTGGAACTTAAATCTGGATTAATACACTTGTTGTCGAGATTTCATGGTCTTGCAGGTGAGGACCCTCATAGGCATTTGAAGGAGTTCCATGTGGTGTGCTCCACCATGAAACCGCAAGGCATCTTTGAAGAGCACATTAAGCTCAGAGCATTTCCATTTTCATTAGCAGATGTGGCCAAGGATTGGTTATACTACCTTCCAACAGGTTCCATCACTTGCTGGAGTGATATGAAACATATATTCTTGGAGAAATTCTTCCCTGCCTCTAGAACTGCATCCATTTGAAAGGAGATTTGTGGCATTAGACAATTGGCAGGAGAGACACTATATGAGTACTGGGAGGCGATTTAAAAAACTATGTGCTAGCTGCCCGCATCACCAGATCAATGATCAATTGCTCATTTAATATTTCTATGAGGGGTTGTTTCCTATGGACAGAAATATGATAGATGCAACCAGTGGAGGAGCATTGGTGAATAAAACCCCTGCTGTAGTTAGGGAACTCATAGCTAACATGGCTGCCAACTTTTAACAGTTTAGTACTAGAATGCCACCTACCAGAGGAGGAGTCAATGAAGCCCAAGTATCATATGCAGATCAGCATTGTGTGGAGCACAGATTAGATGAGTTGACTTCCCTTGTTAGGCAATTGGCAATGGGTCAACATCAACGACCAGCTGCACAACCAGAACAACCAGTTCGAGTTTGTGGCATTTGTGCTTGTTCCTCCCATCCCACTGAAGTGTGCACTACCCTTCAAGAAGATGTTTCTGTACTTTCCAACCAACCAGCAGCTAATGTGTTTCCCAACAGGCCCCAATACTACCAATCCAATTAGCAGCCAAGGCATGACCCTTTCTCCATTACATATAACCCTGGTTAGAGAGACCATCCGAATTTTAAATAGGGTAATTCCACACAGCAGCAAAACCAACAGCAGCAGCAGCAATATTAGCAACCAGTAAGGCAACAGTTTCCACAGAATATGCAGCCAAATAGACCAGTTTACCAACATCCGAATAAACCGCAGTACCAACAGCCTTCTGTTTAGCAACAACAAAATCCAGAAGCCACTTCATCTCAGCCGTCATTGGAAGATTTGGTCAAACAAATGGAAACAAGTAACATTCAGTTCCAGCAAAGGACAGAATCTACCATCCAGAACCTAGAAACTCAAATTGGATAATTAGCATCATCAATGAGTCAGCTGCAAGCACAAGGTTCTGGCCAGCTTCCCTCACAAACCATACCCAATCCAAAAGGGAACGTGAGTGCCATTATGCTCAGAGGTGGCAAAATAAATCCAGATGCAGCAGTTCCACCTTCTAACAGCAATCAGAGTAAATATACTGCACCAAAAAAATCAGTCTCTGAACCTGGCAGTTCTGGCCAAAGTTCTACCCTAGAGATAACATTGCAGCAACATAATGACAATGTTGTACCTCTACCCTTCCCTATGAGAGCAGTGCAATCAAAAAAATTGGATGAGGAAGAGAAGGAAAGAGAACTTCTGGAGACATTTAGAAGAGTGGAAATAAACATTCCACTACTAGAGGCAATCAAGCAGATTCCAAAATATGCAAAGTTTTTAAAAGAGTTGTGTACTCATAAGAGGAAGTTGAAGGGAAATGAAAGAGTTAGTATGGGCCAAAATGTTTCTGCCCTCATTCAACCTATGCCTCAGAAGTGCAAAGATCCTGGAACTTTTACTATACCTTGTGTCATTGGAAACTGTAATTTTGAATATGCTATGCTGGACCTTGGAGCTTCAATTAATGTCATGCCCCAATTAGTATTTCGGACACTTGGAATTGGCCCGTTACAAAAAACAGGAGTAGTGATTCAACTAGCCAACAAAAGCAATGCTTACCCTACTGGAGTAATTGAGGATGTACTGGTCCAAGTTAATAAATTGGTCTTTCCTGCAGATTTCTACATTCTAGATATGGAAGGAGAGTCATCATTCAATAAAACTCCAATCATTCTTGGGAGACCTTTTCTCAAGACTGCCAAGACCAAGATAGATGTGTATGCAGGAACCCTCTCCATGGAGTTTGGCAATAATGTTGTGCAGTTTAATATCTTTGATGCAGTAAGACGCCCCATGGAAGATCATTCTCTTTTCTGCATTGATATTCTTGATGAATTGATCGATGAGGTCTACGACAATTTCTCCTCTGAATTTCCCGATGTGCTTCTATTTGATGATTCCCTATGCTGTAATTGTGTTGATGATGTTGTTTGTTCTGCTTGTTCTAAAATCAATGCATTCTTAGAAAATGATGATTTTGTCACAGATTCTACAGAAGTGGAAGGTTCCAGAGTACTTGATGGTTCTATGGCATTATTAGAAAATGTTGAATATGCAGGAGTTTATGTAGCAGATGCACCAGCAGCAAAGTTACTCCCTTCCATAGTTCAGCTGCCTATACTAGAGCTTAAGCCTCTTCCTGAGCATCTTAAATATACATTTTTAGAAGAGAATGAGCAGCTGCCAGTCATTATAGCTAAGAACCTTCAACTTGATCAAGAAGAAGAATTGTTGAACATTTTGAAACAGCACAAGAGGGCAATTGGGTGGACACTTGTAGATATACCTGGCATTAGCCCTTCCACTTGCATGCATAGGATTTTGATTGAGGAGGATGTTAAACCAGTACGGCAGCCACAAAGGCGACTGAACCCATTGATTCTAGATGTGGTTAAAAAGGAAGTAACCAAGCTTCTACAAGCTGGTATAATCTATCCAATTTCAGACAGCAAATGGGTAAGTCCAGTGCAAGTTGTCCCAAAGAAATCAGGAGTGACAATGGTAGCCAACTGACATAATGAACTTATTCCCACTCGAGTTCAGAATAGTTGGAGGGTGTGTATTGACTATAGAAAGCTTAATCAAGCCACCCGTAAGGACCATTACCCCCTTCCCTTTATTGATCAAATGTTGGAGCGTTTAGCAGGAAAATCACACTATTGTTTTCTGGATGGATATACTGGTTACTTTCAAATAGGTATAGCCCTAGAAGACCAGGAGAAGACCACATTCACGTGCCCATTTGACACTTTTGCATATAGGAGAATGCCATTCGGTCTTTGTAATGCCCCAGGTACATTCCAACGTTGCATGGTGAGTATCTTTTCTGATTTTTTGAAGAACTGTATGGAAGTATTCATGGATGATTTCACCATATATGGTTCTTCCTTTGATGAATGCTTAGATAAGCTATCTAAGGTATTACATCGGTGCACTACAATTAATCTTGTTTTAAATTTTGAAAAATGTCATTTCATGGTAGAACAAGGTATAGTTTTAGGGCATATAATTTCTAAAAAGGGCATAGAGGTAGATCCTGCTAAGATTGATGTTATTACTGCTTTACCTTACCCTGCAAGTGTGTAGGAAGTTCGTTCCTTTCTTGGCCATGCAGGATTCTACTGGCGCTTCATTCGTGACTTTAGCAAAATTGCCCTTCCGTTATCCTACTTGCTGCAAAAGGATGTGGGCTTCATTTTCAACCCATTATGCAAGGATGCATTTAACCATATTAAGAAGGCTCTCACTTCAACTCCCATCATCCAATCACCTGACTGGACGTTTCCATTTGAACTGATGTGTGATGCATCTAACTATGCCGTGGGAGCAGTCCTTGCCTAGAGAATTGATAAAGCTCCATATGTCATTTATTATGCCTCGAGGACACTTGATTCTGCCTAAGCAAATTATACCACAACAGAAAAAGAGCTTTTAGCAATTGTTTTTGCATTAGATAAATTTAGATCATATTTTCTTTGTTCTCATGTGGTAATTTTCTCTGATCATGCAGCTCTCAAGTTCCTCTTAAAGAAACCCGATGCCAAACTGAGGTTAATTAGATGGATGCTCCTTCTTTAAGAATTTGACCTAGAGATTCGAGACAGGAGTGGAGCAGAAAATGTGGTTGCTGACCACTTGAGCAGAATAGAGAGAGCATCTGATTCTCTTCCCATTCAAGATTCATTCCCAGATGAGCAGCTTTTACAGCTGCATGGTGAGTTTCCATGGTATGCTGACATTGTAAATTATTTGGTTGCACAGGTGTTGCCCTTAAATCTCACACGTGCACAGATGCCTAAATTCAAGAGTGAAGCTAAATACTATGTGTGGGATGATCCTTATTTGTGGAGGTTTTGTAGTGACCAAATAATTAGAAGATGTGTACCTAATTATGAGTTTCATTCTGTACTTTCCTTTTGTCATTCCTATGCTTGTGGAGGTCATTTTGGTCCCCAGAGAACTGCAAGGAAGGTATTAGATTCTGGTTTGTATTGGCCTACCTTATTTCATGATGCCTATATATTTTGTAAATCCTGTGAACAATGTCAACAAGTAGGAAATATAACCCGTAGGAACGAAATTGTAATAGCTGTAAATTTAATAAACTCCAAAGTAAAGAAAATTTTGAATAATAGAGAGAATTTTAAAAATGGATATAAGAGCCAGTGGAAATAAATTTATTTATTACATGAATTAAAGAATTATAGAAGGAGTATGAGAAGTTACGTTTTGGCGCGTAATTTTATTTTTAAATGATAGTATTTTGCTATAAATAAATATATTTTTATTTATGTAGAAATGATTATGATTTGTTAAAAGTAAGTGGACTTTTAAGTAAAAGAAGTATTGTGTTGCTTAAAATAATTATACCGGTCCCTAATGAATTTTTATGGTATTTTTAGAAATATTCTTTCTTTGAATATGAATAAAGATATTTGTTTTAAAATTTGTTTTATTATGATTTTTATTAAGAAAAATTATGATTTAAGAGTTTAACTAAATATTTATGAGAAAGGAAATTTTTAGAAATTTTTGGGATATTTTATGATGAAAAATGGAATTTATATGAATTTTTATAAAAGAAAATTCTATTATTAATTATTTAATAATTATTATTATATTTAAAAAAAAAAAAAGAAAAAAAAGAGAGAAGGGTCTCAGAAACCATAAAACGAAATCGGGGGTGAGATTTCAGAAAGAAGAAAGAAAAGAAAATGGAGAGGAATAGTGTTGCATAGTGAGTGAATAGTGACATCAAATTTTATCTTTGATTTGGAGTATCGATTGGCTTCCGATATCAAAACTGAAAGTGTTATTGGATTCAGGACGAAAAGTACTTCAGTTTTGACCGATCAGTTTTTCAAATCAACCGTTGAATCGCCGTAGATCTAAAGTAGAAAATCTCGATAAAAGGTAAAATCTGAAAAACCTTACTTAGAGATTTCTAATTAGAAATCTGACTCCGTAGATAGATTCAGAAACTAGATAAACATCAGGATTTTTGGGATATTTTATGATGAAAAATGGAATTTATATGAATTTTTATAAAAGAAAATTCTATTATTAATTATTTAATAATTATTATTATATTTAAAAAAAAAAGAGAGAGAAGGGTCTCAGAAACCATAAAACGAAACCGGGGCGAGATTTCAGAAAGAAGAAAGAAAAAAAAACGGAGAGGAATAGTGTTGCATAGTGAGTGAATAGTGACCTCAAATTTTATCTTTCAATCTGGAGTATCGATTGGCTTCCGATATCAAAACTGAAAGTGTTATTGGATTCATGATGAAAAGTACTTCAGTTTTGACCGATCAGTTTTTCAAATCAACCGTTGAATCGCCGTAGATCTGAAGTAGAAAATCTCGGTAAAAGGTAAAATCTGAAAAACCTTATTTAGAGACTTCTAATTAGAAATCTGACTCTGTAGATAGATTTAGAAACTAGATAAACATCAGGATATGAATTCGTTTTGTTGATTTGGTAAAAATTTTGTGACGGTGAATAGTATTTTCCGGTGTGAATAGTCTTTTTCCGGCAGTGAATAGTGACTAAACTCCTGAAGTTATTTTTCAAGTTTTTGGACCTTCCGGACTCGATTTTGGAGTTTGTTTTACCGAATTCAGACCATAAACGAGGATTTTAGGGCTGGGCTGTCCAATCTAGAGCCCTTACCGGGGAGTGAATTTTTCTTACTATAGCGCATGTTTTACGAATTCAGTTTATAACTCTCTCGTATGATTTTTTTTTAACTAGTTGGAATGTATGCTAAATTGTTTTACCGCTTTAAAAAAAAATGTTCCAACTATGTTAGAAATTACAAATTTCAATCCTAGTTGAACCCTAGGTATGCAGGGCAAGCATCTAGACTGATAATTCTCCATTGAGCTAGATTTATATAAATGTGAACTTAGTCATAGAAATGAACTAAGTTAGCCATGAAATGATTTGATGTATGCGAACATCTATGCGACGTCTACGGACGATATGTTTAAAGGGAAAGTTTATGATGATAAAGGTTTCCATGGGAATCCATGGATGAGACATATTTTAGAACGGAGTTTTATGCATGAAAAGAGCTAGATGGAGAATTATAGCTTTATTATAATGTTATTGAAATGTTTTACTTTAAACTCTTTGAATATCATATTTTCAAATATTTTCCATTGGAGGAACCCTTTCAAATCACTGTTAGCTAGCCCCAGGTAGTGCTAGCTCTGGTGCACCATGGTCATGCGGAGGCTTCGGCCGAGGATATTGTGACGGGCTTAAGACCGCCTAAGTCACGGAATTTAGGGTGGACTTATGTCTACGCCTACAGTGATTGACACACCCTTGCTATGTGCTTGGGGGAATTTAGGGTGGACTTATGTCTACGCCTACAGTGATTGCCACACCCTTGCTATGTGCTTGGGGGAATTTAGGTTGAACTTATGTCTACGCCTATAGTGATTACCACACCCTTGCTATGTGCTTGGGGAATTTAGGGTGGACTTATGTCTACGCCTACAGTGATTACCCTCCCATTGCTATGTGCTTAGGGAAGATGATAGATCTGTTAAGAAAGACCTCTAATAGACTAGTGCATTTTTCTTAAAGATTAAATATTTCTAAACAATCTCATTCATCATTGTTATTGCATAAATAACTTTATTTATTACTTACCATGCATAATTGATTTGCTTTATGGTTACTGATTTAAATCCTGTTTTATCTTTTGAACATACATTTGAACTGTTTAGCTTTTCTTTGAATAAATTATGGTTAAATGCTTAATGTTTTTATTATTATCTTTACACTTTGATTTCAATTATTAAACTCATTGCGAAACACTCGTGCTTGGTTTGCCCTGTTTCTATTATTATCTTTACACTTTACCCCTCTTCTGTTTCCTCTCCACAGATAGTCAAAGAGACTTTGATCCAGCTACAGCTTCGTAGGAGACTGAATATAGCTTTGGTGAGCCCCAGTTTGGGCAAGGCTCTTTTGTACTGTTTGTCTAGTTTAGTTTATGTCTAGTGTACCTCCATGAACTTACAGGCAGGATCCTCACTTCTTGCGTATTTTGATGTGTTGTTTGGAAAATGGTTTTATATTTTATAACGATGTTTGTATTAAGAGACCATGGGCCAAGTTGCATAACAAATGTTGGATTCATGAGATATATATATATATATATATATATATATATATATATATATATATATATATATATACACAATATTTTTTTATACTGGATGTGGCATATGTGGCCAGTTATATTTATTATGTACTCTAGATTGTGTGTTAGATGTTTGTGCATGCTATGCATTAGGCTTGCGGCTAGGGGGAAACCCTTATACTGTGTCGGTCATGTGTTCCATCATTTGGGGCCATGACAGAGTGGTATCAGAGCTTTAGGTTTATTGTGTTCATGGAGTAACGAACATTTAGGTAGGACTTTGAGTATGGGTGTGAATCCGGACATGCTTATACTCACGGTGCTGCTAAAGTGGTTCGATAGGATGTTGTCTTTTTGTAAGTCAGTTTATAGTATGCTATGTTGGCATGGTTAAGTGACTGTTGGGCTATCTCTGTTTTATAGCAAGATGCCACCAAGAACGAGATCAAAGGTGAGGCAACCCGCGGCTCAAGAGCAGATGGCTGAAGAGTCTACTCTGTCCGCAGTACCCGTGCCTAGAGGCCGAGGTAGAGGTCATAGCAGAGGCCGACCTAGAGCCAGTGCAAGAGGCAGTGGCAGGGGTGTAAGGGCTGCTGAAGCAGCCGAACAAGCTGAGTTGAGCAGTGAGCAAGCTGAGACTCCCAGGGCGGGGGAAATGTCTTCTCACCCTCAGGATGATGTGGTAGCCCAGATGCTGGCAACCATGCAGAGTATGCAGCGGGCGATAGAAAATCTGGCTGAAAGAAGGGATGGGCAAGGTGGAAGGGACACACAACAGCCCGAAATAGCTACCCCCGTTCCAGAGTCAGCTAGGCCCGTGGAGCGGCATGTGAGACCCGCTGAGAGGGAAGTGGAACTATCTGAGTTCCTGAAGCTAAAACGGCCAACCTTCAAGGGGTTGTTGGCTAGTGAAGATCCCCAATAGTTTATAGAGGACACTGGGAAGATCTGTGAGGTGCTTAAGTTTCCAGAGATCTGATCAGTAGAGTTGGCATCCTTCCAGTTGTCTGGTGTAGCGCAGGTATGGTTTAAGACCATGATGCGCGGAAGGGGAGCTACAGTGCCACCTTTGGGATGGCCAGAGTTCAAGGAAGTCTTCATGTAGAGGTTTGTGCCTCAGAGTATCTGAGATGCCAAGTGTCAGGAATTTGTGGAGTTAAAGTAGACTCCGGTATGTCAATCACGGAGTATGATTACCGCTTCACACAGCTGTTGCCGTATGCATCGCACATGGTCCCTACTGAAAGGTCCATGATCAAGAAGTTTATCCAGGGGTTGATGCCAGCATTGTTTAAATCAGTGGCACCCCAGATGAAGCAATTCCCCAACTATGCAGAGGCTGTGGACTGTGCAAGAATGATGGAGACTAGGCATTTGGCCGATGTCGAGAATGCCAAGCTAAGAAAGAGGGATAGGGACGGGAGCTCCAAAGGAAGGCAAAGTTCTCATTCCCAAGGACCACGATTTCAGGGCTAGCAGTGCCCAGCACCACAGAATGTTGGGAACCCCAAACAGAGATCATATGCGAGTGGTAGACTAGGTCCTAGCCAAGGGAACACCAGGTATACAAGTCAACCAGGACCAAGGGCCATTCAGCAGAGCAGGCCACAATGCCCTACTTGTGGCAACCATCACTTTGGTCAGTGCCGCAGGGAGGTGGGTGTTTGCTATCAGTGCAACCAACCTGGACACATGAAGAGGGAGTGTCCCCAGTTGTATGGCTCAAGCCAAGGGTCAACTCGACCAGCTTTGCTATCAACCCCAGTGGCAGCTCAGCCTATAAGGACTATACCGGGTCAAGCAAGTAGCAGAGGTACTAGTAGAGGGATGATGGTCCGAGGTCAAAGCCAAGCAGGCCGAGGTCAACCGAGGATTTTTGCTTTCACTAGGCAGGATGCACAGGCTTCAAATGCGGTCATGACAGGTACTCTGTCGGTTTGCCTACATAAAGCATATGTTTTGTTTGACCCCGGGTCTACATATTCCTATGTTTCCCCTAGTTTTGCTAAGAGTTTGGGTAAAGATCCGATTGGGATGGATGCCCCTTTCTTTGTAACCACCCCGGTCGGTGATTGTTTGCCAGTAGAACATGTATGCAAGTCATGTAAAGTGTCAGTAGGTGATAAGGAGACATCTGCTGATTTGATCATCCTGGACATGATCGACTTTGACGTAATCCTAGGAATGGATTGGTTGGCATCATGTTATGCTACCTTGGATTGCTATGGGAAGGTAATCAAATTCAACTATCCAAGTGAAGTTCCTTTCCGATTCCAGTGTGACCGAAGTAAAGCTCCAAGTAACCTGATTTCAGTCTTAGTTGCTCAAAGGATGTTGAAGAAGTGATGCCAGGGATACTTGGCGTATGTTAGAGATGTGGATGGGAAGGTACCCGATATAGACAAGATGGCAGTGGTAAGAGAATTCCTGGATGTCTTTCCAGAGGAGTTGCCAGGATTACCTCCTGAACGGGAGATAGAGTTTGGTATCGACCTTATTCCAGAGGCTCGACCAATTTCTATACCGCTTTACAGGATGGCACCCATAGAGCTTAAGGAGCTAAAGAGTCAGTTGCAAGATTTGTTGGATAAGGGTTTCATTAGGCCGAGCACTTCTCCATGGGGTGCTCCAGTCCTTTTTGTGAAGAAGAAAGACGGGTCTTTGCGTCTTTGTATTGACTATCGGCAATTGAATAAGCTAACGGTGCGCAAAAACTACCCTTTACCTAGGATTGATGATCTGTTCGATCAACTTCAAGGAGCGAAATGTTTCTCCAAGATTGATCTGAGGTCAGGGTACCATCAGTTGAAGATCAGGAAGGAGGATATTTTCAAGACAGCTTTTAGGACCCGTTATGGTCATTATGAGTTTTTGGTTATGTCTTTTGGACTAACTAACGCACTAGCTGCTTTTATGGACTTGATGAACAGGGTGTTCAAGCCATTCTTGGATCGGTTTGTCATTGTGTTCATTGATGACATCTTGGTTTATTTTAAAAACCATGAGGAGCATGAACAGTACCTACGGGTCATTCTGTAGATCTTGAGGGATCAGCAGTTGTATGCCAAGCTCTCTAAGTGTGAGTTCTGATTGGACAACATTATGTTTCTGAGGCATGTAGTCATGAAGGACGGTATTCAAGTAGACCCCGAGAAGGTTGAGGCAGTACAGCGGTGGCCTCGCCCCGCTAGTGTGACGGAGATCCGAAGTTTCTTGGGTCTAGCAGGGTATTACCGGAGATTCATTAAGGATTTCTCCAGGATTGCTGCTCCTTTGACCCGAATAACTAGGAAGGGAGTTAAGTTTGAGTGGTCGGATGCATGCGAAGAAAGTTTCCAGATTTTAAAGAAGTGTCTAACCACAGCCCCAGTTCTAACTATCCCAACGGGCACTGGAGGATACTCAGTGTATTGTGACGCCTCAAGGTGGGGCTTGGGTTGTGTGTTAATGCAGAATGGTCATGTTGTAGCCTATGCATCTAGGCAGCTCAGGAAGCATGAACAGAACTATCCTACACATGATTTGGAGATGGCGGCAATGGTCTTTGCCTTGAAGATTTGGAGGCACTATCTCTATGGTGAACCCTGTGAGATTTACATGGACCACAAGAGCCTCGAGTACATCTTTCAACAAAGGGATCTTAACTTGAGACAGAGGAGGTGGATGGAGTTGATGAAGGACTATGACTGCACCATCTTGTACCACCCAGGCGAGGCCAATGTGGTAGCAGATGCTCTGAGCAGAAAGTCTATGGGGAGTCTAGCCCATATCACCCTACTTCGGAGGTCGTTGGTAAGGGATATTCATCGGCTAAAAGGTGAAGGGATGTGCTTTAAAGTGAAGGAGTCATGGGTGTTGTTAGCCTACATGCAACTACACTCTCCACTGGTTGAGCAGATTAAGGTAGATCAGGACAAGGATGCTAAGCTGTGTAAGCTCAAGGATGAAGCTAGGAATAATCAGACTTCTGAATTCAGCCTGTATGTTGAAGGAGTGTTAAGATGTGGGAAGCGCTTATGTGTACCTGATGTGGATAACTTGAGAAAGCAGATTTTGGAGGAGGCACATCAATCAGCCTATACTATCCACCTAAGAACAAATAAGATGTTCAGTGACCTCAAGGACTTGTATTGGTGGAATGGGATGAAGAAGGATGTAGCAGACTTTGTGGCTTAGTGCTTGGTTTGTTAGCAAGTGAAAGCTAAACACTAGAAGCCTGCCAATTTGCACTAACAGATTGAGATACCGGAGTGGAAGTGGGAAATGATCACTATGGACTTCGTTACAGGGTTACCAAGGACCCCTAAGGGTTATGACTCAGTATGGATGAAGTGGATCGAATGACCAAGTCATCCTACTTCTTACCAGTGAAGACTACCTTTAATGCGGCTCAGTATGCAAGCCTTTATCTGAGTGAGATCGTCAAATTACATGGAGTCCCTGTATCCATCATATCTGATCAAGGTCCATAGTTTACGACAAGGTTTTGAAAAGATTTTCAAGAAGCTTTGGGGACGAGGTTGGATCTAAGCACCGCTTTTCATCCCTAAATAGATGGCCAGTCAGAACGCACGATTCAAATTCTGGAGGATATGCTTAGAGCATGTATTTTGGACTTTGGTGGCAGTTGGGAAGGATACCTGCCATTAGCTGATTTTGGATACAACAACAGTTATCAAGCTAGTATTCAGATGGAACCTTTTGAAGTTCTTTTTGGGAGAAGATGCCGATCTCCCGTTGGATGGTTTGAAGTTGGAGAAGCCAAGCTGCTAGGACCAGGCTTGGTGCAAGATGCCATAGAGAAGGTCAAGCTGATAAGGGAATGGCTTTTAACTGCACAAAGTCGTCAGAAGGCTTATGTGGACCATAGGCGTCAGGAGTTGGAGTTTTCTCTAGGCGATCACGTATTCCTCAGAGTTTCACCCATAAAGGGAATCATGCGGTTTGGTAAGAAAGAGAAGTTAAGCCCGAGGTATATTGGACCCTTTGAAGTTCTGGATAGGGTAGGAATAGTGGCATACCGCCTAGCCCTACCACCTGGATTGAGTGAAGTGCATCCGGTCTTCCATGTCTCGATGTTAAGGAAGTATCTACTCGACCCATCTCATGTGATTCAACCGCAAGAGATCCTTTTGGATGACAAGTTGGCCTACGAAGAGAAACTTGTGGCCATTGTTGATAGACAAGTGAAAAAGTTGAGGTCTAAGGATATCCTTACAGTGAAGGTGATTTGACAGAATCATTCCAAAGAGGAAGCTGATAAACATCATTTCTATATATTATTTGATCATCATATATAGTGTTTTCATCCTCTCCTACACTTATTTCTATCACTTAAGCTAGGTTTTATGATTTGAGATTTATTTTGGTCTTTGAGATTTTTTCCAGCAATTCCATCTTTTTGAACCTGTCTTTGTATTTTGGTTATATTTGGAGTTTGAAACCACCAAAAATTCTGATTTCAGTCTTGTAGGAAAGCTAAGACAAATTTCCATAACTTTCATGAAGAGCCCAAGATCCAGTGCGGAGGTCCAATAGGCCGAATTGGACCAAGAGTCCAATACATGGGCAGCACAAACAGAATCTGACCTTTGGGTGTTGCGATGGCCATAAACTGAGTTAGAGATGTCCGTTTGGCATGATTTCGGTGGCCCTGGAACCCTATGACGTAGAGGAATAATTCATATGAAGACCACTTTGCTAGTCAGAGGCATCTGGGACCCCTAATTAGTGGTGCAATCTGGAGGGAAACATGCAGCCGAAAGCAGACCTGTCACATGTTGTCCTGGTCGGTTTTAATGATTAAGATTCCCTTCCTTTGGGCTAATTGGAGGGAATTCGGAATTCAGACCACTTACCACTCTCATACACACATCTATCTTCATCTTGACCCTCTGGAGAGAGCTTGGACATCCATGGCAGAGTATAGAACTTTGTAACCAGCTGGACTTCCTCTTGAATTCGGTTAGGTTTTGAGATTCAGTTTGTATTGTAATCAAGTTTACATCATCTTCTTTGTTCTCTGAAGTATTTCGAATCTTGTATGAATATATAGAGATTTCTGTTATCCATTCAAGTTTGATGTATGAGATAGAATTTTGATTGATAAACCTTGATTCTATTGCATGAAACAAAGGAAATAGACTGGTTGATATTTGATCTTCAGATAAATAACAGATTACAAGTTGTATGTGATGGCATGAATTTGTAATATATGTTGTTATCGAATTTTGAATGATGAAGGTTATGATGCAGAGATTTCGATTATAACTAAAAATCAACCAACAACTTGATTGATCATATTTAGTCTAGGATAAACCGAACAAATTCTTGAAGAACGTCTAGTGAGGTTATATTTTCGGTAATATAATCTTTGTCCAATTTTCCACTTGTGATCTAATTGATTGTGATAAAATCCAAACCCCCCCGTTAGGTCTTGAAACTATCATTTAACATTAGCATTCCTTGAGAGACGATCCGGAGTTACCCTATACTGCATTCCTTGTAGGGGTTCGGTAATATTTTTGGTAGATCACGACAATCTTCATCAAAAATTTGGCGCCGTTGCCGGGGAATGTGGATGTTACTTAATGATTTCAAGTCTTTTGTATAAATAGTTGTCACTTATATGTGTTTGTCTTCCCATTTCTCTTTATTTTTCATTTTTGTTTTTGTTTTTCTTTCTTCCTTAGAATTGGCCGGAATAATATTTGCTGAATTTACTGTTCCTAAAATTTTTTATCTCGGATTGATCTGAAATTTGGTGGGTTGATTCCAAATGTTGTTTTACACATAACTGATCGCTTTGCCATCAGCACCACCCTATCTTGGCCAAATTCGAACGTTTACACCTGTTTTTGAATTTTTTAGTATTTATCATTTTATTTTTGTGTTGCATTTTAATCCAATTTGCATCCCGTGTTGATCACTCCTTAACTGGTTCTGTTTTGTTATGTTTAGTTGTTCTTTTGTGTTTTAGTGTGTTTCCATGTATGGTGTGTTTTGGTATATTGCATCTTGTTTAGTGCATGACTAGGTCCTCTAGTGGTGAATTGTGTAAGCTTGATCCTAAGATTGATAGGACTTTTCATACCTTGCAGAGATCTAGGAGAAGATTGTTTGGCATATCTGTTAGTAGTCTTAATCCTATTGTTGATATGGCTAACAATAATAATAAAAGATCCCTCAAGGAACTTGCTGCACCAGATGTAACATACCAACCTTTGTGCATTCAATATCCTGAGTTAGATGCTGACTTAGAGCTTAAGTCTGGATTAATACACTTGTTGCCAAGATTTCATGGTCTTGCAGGTGAGGACCCTCATAGGCACTTGAAGGAGTTCCATGGGGTGTGCTCAACCATGAAACCGCAAGGCATCTTTGAAGAGCACATCATGCTCAGGGCATTCCCATTCTCATTAGCTGATGTGGCCAAGGACTGGTTGTACTACCTCCCATCAGGCTCCATCACTTACTGGAATGACATGAAACAAACATTCTTGGAGAAGTTCTTCCCTGCCTCTAGGACTGCCTCCATTCGAAAGGAGATTTGTGGTATTAGGCAATTGGCAGGAGAGACACTATACGAGTACTGGGAGCGATTCAAAAAGTTATGTGCTAGCTGTCCGCATCATCAGATCAGTGACCAATTACTCATCCAGTATTTCTATGAGGGATTGTTTCCCATGGATAGAAATATGATAGATGCAGCCAGTGGAGGAGCATTGGTGAATAAAACTCCTGCTGCAGCTAGGGAGGTAATAGCTAACATGGCTGCCAACTCTCAACAGTTTGGTACCAGAATGGCACCTGCCAGAGGAGGAGTCAATGAAGCTCAAGTATCATATGCAGATCAGCATCGTGTGGAGCACAGATTAGATGAGTTGACCTCCCTTGTTAGGCAATTGGCAATGGGTCAACATCAACGACCAGCTGCACAACCAGAACAACCAGTTCGAGTTTGTGGCATTTGTGCTTGTTCCTCCCATTCCACTGAAGTGTGCCCTACCCTTCAAGAAGATGTTGCTGTACTTTCCAACCAAGCAGCAGCAGCAGCAGCTAATGTGTTTCCCAACAGGCCACAATACTACCAATCCAATCAGCAGCCAAGGCATGACCCTTTCTCCAGTACATATAACCCTGGTTGGAGAGACCATCCGAATTTTAAATGGGGTAATTCCACACAGCAGCAGCAATATCAGCAACCAGTAAGGCAACAGTTTCCACAGAATATGCAGCCAAGTAGACCAATTTACCAGCATCTAAATAAACCGCAGTACCAATAGCCTTCTGTTCAGCAACAGCAAAGTCCAAAAGCCACTTCATCTCAGTCATCATTGGAAGATTTGGTCAAGCAAATGGCAACTAATAACATTCAGTTCCAGCAAAGGACAGAATCTACCATCCAGAACCTAGAAACTCAAATTGGACAATTAGCATCAACAATGAGTCAGCTGCAAGCACAAGGTTCTGGCTAGCTTCCTTCACAGACCATACCCAATCCAAAGGGGAACGTGAGTGCTATTATGCTCAGAGGTGGCAAAGTAATTCCAGATGCAGCAGTTCCACCTTCTAACAGCAATCAAAGTAAATATGCTGCACCAAGAAAATCAATCTCTGAACCTAGCAGTTCTGGCCAAGGTTCTACTTCAGAGACAACATTGCAGTAACATAATGACCATGTTGTACCTGTACCTCTGCCTTTTCCTCAGAGAGCAGTGCAATAAAAAAAATTGGATGAGGCAGAGAAGGAAAAAGAACTTTTGGAGACTTTCAGAAGAGTGGAAATAAACATTCCACTGCTAGAGGCAATCAAGCAGATTCCAAAATATGCAAAGTTTCTGAAGGAGTTGTGTACTCACAAGAGGAAGCTGAAGGGAAATGAAAGAGTTAGTATGGGCCAAAATGTTTCTGCCCTAATTCAACCTATGCCTCAGAAGTGCAAAGATCCTGGAACTTTTACTATACCTTGTGTCATTGGAAACTGTAATTTTGAAGATGCTATGCTAGACCTTGGAGCTTCAATAAATGTGATGCCCCACTCAGTATTTCAGTCACTTGGAATTGGCCCGTTACAACAAACAGGAGTGGTGATTCAATTGGCCAACAGAAGCAATGCTTACCCTGTTGGAGTAATTGAGGATGTACTGGTCCAAGTTAATGAATTGGTCTTTTCTGCAGATTTCTACATTCTAGATATGGAAGGAGAGTCATCATTCAATAAAACTCCAATCATTCTTGGGAGACCTTTTCTCAAGACTGCCAAGACCAAGATAGATGTGCATGCAGGAACCCTCTCCATGGAGTTTGGCGATAATGTTGTGCAGTTTAATATCTTTGATGCAATGAGACACCCCATGGAAGATCATTCTCTTTTCTGCATTGATATTCTTGATGAATTGGTCGATGAGGTCTACGACAGTTTCTCCTCTGAATTTCCTGATGTGTTTCTATTTGATGATTCCCTATGCTGTAATTGTGTTAATGATGTTGTTTGTTCTGCTTGTTCTGAAATCAATGCATTCTTAGAAAATGATGACTTTGTCACAGATTCTAAAGAAGTTGATGGTTCTATGCTATTGTTAGAAAATGTTGAATATGCAGGAGTTTATGCAGCAGATGCACCAGTAGCAAAGTTACTCCCTTCCATAGTGCAGCCGCCCATACTAGAGCTTAAGCCTCTTCCTGAGCATCTCAAATATGCATTTTTAGAAGAGAATGAGCAGCTGCCAGTCATTATAGCTAAGAACCTTGAACTTGATCAAGAAGAAAAATTGTTGAACATCTTGAAACAGCACAAGAGGGCAATTGGGTGGACACTTGCAGATATACCTGGCATTAGCCCCTCCACTTGCATGCATAGGATTTTGATTGAGGAGGATGCTAAACCAGTACGGCAGCCACAAAGGCGACTGAACCCATTGATTCTGGATGTGGTTAAAAAGGAAGTAACCAAGCTTCTACAAGCTGGTATAATCTATCCAATTTCAGACAGCAAATGGGTAAGTCCAGTGCAAGTTGTCCCAAAGAAATCAGGAATGACAATGGTAGCCAACCAACATAATGAACTTATTCCCACTCGAGTTCATAATAGTTGGAGGGTGTGTATTGACTATAGAAAGCTTAATCAAGCCACCCGTAAAGACCATTACCCTCTTCCCTTCATTGATCAGATGTTGGAGCGTTTAGCAGGAAAATCACACTACTATTTTCTAGATGGATATACTGGGTACTTTCAGATACATATAGCCCCAGAAGACCAGGAGAAGACCACATTCACGTGCCCATTTGGCACTTTTGCATACAGGAGAATGCCATTCGGTCTTTGTAATGCTCCAGGTACATTCCAACGTTGCATGGTGAGTATCTTTTCTGATTTTTTAGAGAACTGTATGGAGGTATTCATGGATGATTTCACCATATATGGTTCTTCCTTTGATGAATGCTTGGATAGTCTATCTAAGGTATTACATCGGTGCACTACAACTAACCTTGTTTTAAATTTTGAAAAATGCCATTTCATGGTAGAACAAGGTATAGTTTTAGGGCATATAATTTCTAAAAAGGGCATAGAGGTAGATCCAGCTAAGATTGATGTTATTACTGCTTTACCTTACCCTGCCAGTGTGCGGGAAGTTCGTTCCTTTCTTGGCCATGCAGGATTTTACCGGCGCTTCATTCGTGACTTCAGCAAAATTGCCCTTCCATTATCCAGCTTGCTACAAAAGGATGTGGACTTCATTTTCAACTCATTATGTAAGGATGCATTTGACCATATTAAGAAGGCTCTCACTTCAACTCCCATCATCCAGTTACCTGACTGGACGCTTCCATTTGAACTGATGTGTGATGCGTCTAACTATGCCGTGGGAGCAGTCCTTGCCCAGAGAGTTGATAAAGCTCCATATGTCATCTATTATGCCTCGAGGACACTTGACTCTGCCCAAGCAAATTATACCACAACAGAAAAAGAGCTTTTAGCAATTGTTTTTGCATTAGATAAATTTAGATCATACTTGCTTTGTTCTCATATGGTAATTTTCTCTGATCATGCAGCTCTTAAGTTCCTCTTAAAGAAACCCGACGCCAAACCAAGGTTAATTAGATGGATGCTCCTTCTTCAAGAATTTGACCTAGAGATTAGAGATAGGAGTGGAGCAGAAAATGTGGTTGCTGACCATTTGAGCAGAATAGAGAGAGCATCTGATTCTCTTCCTATTCAAGATTCATTCCCAGATGAGCAGCTTTTACAGCTGCATGGTGAGTTTCCATGGTATGCTGACATTGTAAATTATTTGGTTGCACATGTGTTGCCCTTAAACCTCGCACGTGCACAGATGCATAAATTCAAGAGTGAAGCTAAATACTATGTGTGGGATGATCCTTATTTGTGGAGGTTTTGTAGTGACCAAATAATTAGAAGATGTGTACCTAATTATGAGTTTCATTCTGTACTTTCCTTTTGTCATTCCTATGCTTGTGGAGGTCATTTTGGTCCCCAGAGGACTGTAAGGAAGGTATTAGATTCTGGTTTGTATTGGCCTACCTTATTTCATGATGCCTATGAATTTTGTAAATCTTGTGAACAATGTCAACGAGCAGGAAATATAACCCGTAGGAACGAAATGCCCCAACAGCCTTTATTCTTTTGTGAAATCTTTGATGTTTGGGGTATTGACTTCATGGGTCCATTTCCTGTCTCATTTGGCTTTGTTTATATTTTATTGGCTGTTGATTATGTTTCCAAATGGGTGGAGGCCATTCCCACTAGAACTGATGATTCTCATGTTGTTGTAAATTTTGTTAGATCAAACATCTTTTGCAGGTTCAGCATACCCAGGGCAATCATTAGCGATCAAGGATCTCACTTTTGCAATAGACACATGAAAACCTTGTTAAGTAAATATGGTGTCTTTCATAAAGTCTCAACTCCTTATCATCCTCAGACAAATGGCCAAGCCGAGGTCTCCAATCGTGAGATTAAACGAATTTTGGAGAAAACAGTGAGACCAGACAGAAAAGATTGGAGTAAGAGGCTAGATGATGCTTTATGGGCTTACAGGACTGCCTATAAGACACCTATAGGTATGTCACCCTATAGGCTTGTCTTTGGTAAGGCATGTCATCTTCCAGTGGAGCTAGAGCATCGGGCTTATTGGGCAGTAAAGGCTTGTAACTTGGACATAGACCAATCCGGAGTCGGAAGGAAATTGCAACTTCAGGAATTAGAAGAACTCCGATTAGAGGCCTATGAGAATTCCCGAATATACAAAGAGAAGACTAAGTCCTTTCATGACAAGCAAATCCTTAGAAAGGAATTCAAAGAAGGGGAGAAAGTGCTCTTATACAACTCTCGCCTTAAGTTTATGCCAGGCAAATTGAGATCCTGATGGGAGGACCCATTTTTAGTCACTAATATATTTTCTTATGGTGCAGTTGAAATTCAAGATGTGACTACAGGGCGGACTTTCAAAGTCAACGGACACCGACTCAAACAATTTCATGAGGGAGCTAAAGAGAATTCGGTTGAAGAGTTGGTTTTGGTTGATGCTGTTTCCCTAACTTGAGGGAGTTCATTTTACTTATGCTTGAATATTTCTTTTTCGCTTATTCTTGTTCTGTTCTGTTTAAAAAAAAAAAAATCTCCCAAGTTTGTTTTCATATTGCCATTTTCCATTTTCTATTTGCATTTTCAATAGCCTTAAGATTTGTAAAGGTTGTGAGCTTGGAGCACTTTAAAAATTTGAGGTCTAAAGCATGACTAAATGCATTTCTTGCATCTCTTAGCTAGCAAGTTTGGTGATAGACATTGAATAAATGGATTAAGCATGTTAGTGCATACCTAGTGAGCATTTGGGCCAATTGTCATTCTCTATTCTTTTCTTGTGTGAATTACACTCATAAAGTTTGACACTCTAGAACTTGCTTTACTTCTTTTTGAGACTATATTTTCACATGCATGCATGAATGTAATGAAGGCTTTCTTTTCTTACATTTAGCTAGTTAACCAAATAGCCTACCTAATACAATTTCCCTTTGACCCTAATATTTCCAATTCCCTCATTACCAACCTTAAGCATGAAACCATGATTCTACCTTACCTTAGGGAGTAAGAGAGCATTGGTTGATCATTTGATGAGTTGATCTTTGTCTGAGACAGACAAATTCAAGTGTGGGGGAGAAGAAGTTGTAAATTTGAAATCAATTGGCTATGTGAATTTTAGAGTTTATGAATGTGAATTTTAGAGATGAAAAAAAAAGAGAATTGAATGTAAAAAAAAAAAAATTAAAATTATCTCCATAAACTCCTATGTATAGAATTTTTGGATGATTTTGGTGCATATTGCTCATTTTATCTCCCAATGTTCTCATGCTCTCTTTAGTTTTAAATTTCCATACCCATGTTATCTTTTTCATCCCTTCCTTTTCCTTAGCCCCATTACAACTTTAAATAAACTCCTTTTGATTTGTGCATGCATGTGTTCAAAATTGTTGGAGATTAGAACAGAAGCAAGCCTATGGTAGTGCAAATTGTCATGAGTTGTATTGAGTGAAAACACAAACCTTTCTTTTTAAACACTTGAGAATTGAGAGTATATCATGTGAGAATCTATCATTCTTAGTTCACATAATTCAATTGAAATCACCATGCTTTTTAGTTGGAAGTGTAAGACATAAATTCATGAATGTCTTGATTCCTTAAAGTGTTTAACGTTCTTCTTGCTCACTTAACTTTTGCATTCTTGAAAGTTGTTGGAATGTAAATCCTAGATTGTTTCCTTTATTTTCTAGTTTGTTTGAATTTTAGTTTGCCCGAGACGTGCAAAGGAAAAGTGTGGGGGAATTTGATAAACATCATTTCTATATATTATTTGATCATCATATATAGTGTTTTCATCCTCTCCTACACTTATTTCTATTACTTAAGCTAGGTTTTATGATTTGAGATTTATTTTGGTCTTTGAGATTTTTTCCAGCAATTCCATCTTTTTGAACCTGTCTGTGTATTTTGGTTATATTTGGAGTTTGCAACCACCAAAAATTCTGATTTCGGTCTTGTAGGAAATCTAAGACAAATGTACATAACTTTCATGAAGAGCCCAAGATCCAGTTCGGAGGTCCAATAGGCCGAATTGGACCAAGAGTCCAATATATGGGCAGCACAAACAGAATCTGACCTTTGGGTGTTGCGATGGCCATAAACTGAGTTAGAGATGTCCGTTTGGCATGATTTCGGTGGCCCTGGAACCCTATGACGTAGAGGAATAATTCATATGAAGACCACTTTGCCCGCCAGAGGCATCTCGGACCCCTAATTAGTGGTGCAATCTGGAGGGAAACATGCAGCCAAAAGCAGACCTGTCACATGTTGTCCTGGTCGGTTTTAATGATTAAGATTCCCTTCCTTTGGGCTAATTGGAGGGAATTCGGAATTCAGACCACTTACCACTCTCATACACACATCTATCTTCATCTTCACCCTCTGGAGAGAGCTTGGACATCCATGGCAGAGTAGAGAACTTTGTAACCAGCTGTACTTCCTCTTGAATTCGGTTAGGTTTTGAGATTCAGTTTGTATTGTAATCAAGTTTACATCATCTTTTTTGTTCTCTAAAGTATTTTGAATCTTGTATGAATATATAGAGATTTCTGTTATCCATTCAAGTTTGATGTATGAGATAGAATTTTGATTGATAAACCTTGATTCTATTGCATGAAACAAAGGAAATAGACTGGTTGATATTTGATCTTCAGATAAATAACAGATTACAAGTTGTATGTGATGGCATGAATTTGTAATATATGTTGTTATCGAATTTTGAATGATGAAGGTTATGATGCAGAGATTTCGATTATAACTAAAAATCAACCAACAACTTGATTGATCATATTTAGTCTAGGATAAACCGAACAAATTCTTGAAGAACGTCTAGTGAGGTTATATTTTCGGTAATATAATCTTTGTCCAATTTTCCACTTGTGATCTAGTTGATTGTGATAAAATCCAAACCCCCCCCCGTTAGGTCTTGAAACTATCATTTAACATTAGCATTCCTTGAAAGACGATCCGGAGTTACCCTATACTGCATTCCTTATAGGGGTTCGGTAATATTTTTGGTAGATCACGACAATCTTCATCAGAAGCTACGTGGGAAGTAGAGGACGTCATGAGAGAGAAGTATCCATAGCTGTTCCAAGAGTAATCTTATGTTTTCATGTTATTGGTTTTTGTGAAATTCGGGGACCGAATTTCTTTAATGGGGGAAGAATTTAATAGTCGTAAATTTAATAAAGTCCAAAGTAAAGAAAATTTTGAATAATAGAGAGAATTTTGAAAATGGAGATAAGAGCCAGTGGAAATAAATTTATTTATTACATGAATTAAAGAATTATAAAAGGAGTATGAGAAGTTACGTTTTGGCGCGTAATTTTATTTTTAAATGATAGTATTTTGTTATAAATAAATATATTTTTATTTATGTAGAAATGATTATGATTTGTTAAAAGTAAGTGGACTTTTAAGTAAAAGAAATATGTGTTGCTTAAAATAATTATACCGACCCCTAATGAATTTTTATGGTATTTTTAGAAATATTCTTTCTTTTAATATGAATAAAGATATTTGTTTTAAAATTTGTTTTATTACGATTTTTATTAAGAAAAATTATGATTTAAGAGTTTAACTAAAGATTTATGAGAAAGGAAATTTTTAGAAATTTTTGGGATATTTTATGATGAAAAATGGAATTTATATGAATTTTTATAAAAGAAAATCCTATTATTAATTATTTAATAATTATTATTATATTTTAAAAAAAGAAAAAAAAGAGAAGGGTCTCAGAAACCATAAAACGAAACCGGGGGCGAGAGATTTCAGAAAGAAGAAAGAAAAAAAAACGGAGAGGAATAGTGCTGCATAGTGAGTGAATAGTGACCTCAAATTTTATCGTTCAATCTGGAGTATCGATTGGCTTCCGATATTAAAACTGAAAGTGTTATTGGATTCAGGACGAAAAGTACTTCAGTTTTGATCGATCAGTTTTTCAAATCAACCGTTGAATCGCCATAGATCTGAAGTAGAAAATCTCGGTAAAAGGTAAGTTCTGAAAAAGCTTACTTAGAGACTTCTAATTAGAAATCTAACTCCGTAGATGGATTCAGAAACTAGATGAACATTAGGATATGAATTCGTTTTACTGATTTAGTAAAATTTTTGTGACGGTGAATAGTGTTTTCTGGTATGAATAGTCTTTTTCCAGCAGTGAATAGTGACTAAACTCTCGAAGTCATTTTTCAAGTTTTTGGACCTTCCGGACTCAATTTTGGAGTTTGTTTTACCGAATTTAGACCAGAAACGATGATTTTAGGGCTGTCCAATTTGGAGCCATTACCTGTGAGTGGGTTTTTCTTACTATAGCGCATGTTTTACGAATTCAGTTTATAACTCTCTCGTATGATTTTTTTTAACTAGTTAGAATGTATGCTAAATTGTTTTACCGCTTTGAAAACCAATATGTTCTAACCATGTTAGAAATTATAAATTTCAATCCTAGTTGAACCCTAGGTATGCAGGGCAAGCATCTAGACTGATAATTCTCCATTGAGCTAGATTTAAAGAAATGCGATCTTAGTCATAGAAATGCTAACTTAGTCATAGAAATGCTAACTTAGTCATAGAAATGAACTAAGTTAGCCATGAAATGATTTGATGCATGCGAACATCTATGCGATATCTACGGACGATATGTTTAAAGGGAAAGTTTATGATGATAAAGGTCTTCATGGGAATCCATGGATGAGACATTTTTAGAACGGAGTTTTATGCATGAAAAGAGCTAGATGGAGAATTATAGCTTTATTATAATGTTATTAGAATGTTTTACTTTAAACTCTTTGAATAGCATATTTTCAAATATTTTCCATTGGAGGAACCCTTTCAAATCACTATTAGCTAGCCGCAGGTAGTGCTAGCCCTGGTGCACCATGGTCATGCGGAGGCTTCGGCCGAGGATATTGTGACGGGCTTATGACCGCCTAAGTCACGGAATGTAGGGTGGACTTATGTCTACGCCTACAGTGATTGACACACCCTTGCTATGTGCTTGGGGGAATTTAGGGTGGACTTATGTCTATGCCTACAGTGATTGCCACACCCTTGCTACGTTCTTGGGGAATTTAGGGTGGACTTATGTCTACGCCTACAGTGATTACCCTCCCATTGCTATGTGCTTTGTGAAGATGATAGATCTGTTAAGAAAGACCTCTAATAGACTAGTGCATTTTTCTTAAAGATTAAATATTTCTAAACAATCTCATTCATCATTGTTATTGCATAAATAACTTTATTTATTACTTACCATGCATAATTGATTTGCTTTACGGTTACTGATTTAAATCCTGTTTTATCTTTTGAACATACATTTGAACTGTTTAGCTTTTCTTTCAATAAATTATGGTTAAATACTTAATGTTTCTATTATTATCTTTACACTTTGATTTCAATTATTAAACTCATTGCGAAACACTCGTGCTTGGTTTGCCCTACTTCTGTTATAGTGTAATTTACCCATTCACTGAGATGTGGTATCACCCCTCTTCTGTTTCCTCCCCACAGATAGTCAAAGAGACTTTGATCCAGCAACAGCTTCGTAGGAGACTGAATATAGCGTTGGTGAGCCCCAGTTTGGGCAAGGCTCTTTTGTATTGTTTGTCTAGTTTAGTTTATGTCTAGTGTACCTTCATGAACTTACAGGCAAGATCCTCGCTTCTTGCGTATTTTGATGTGTTGTTTGGAAAACGGTTTTATGTTTTACAATGATGTTTATATTATGAGACCATGGGCCAAGTTGAATCACAAATGTTGGATTCATGAGATATATATATATATATATATATATATATATATATATATATATATATATATATACAGTATTTTCTTATACTGGATGTGGTATATGTGGTTAGTTATATTTATTATGTACTCTGGATTGTGTGCTGGATGTTTGTGCATGCTATGCGTTAGGCTTGCGGCTAAGGGGAAACCCTTATGCCGTGCCGGTCATGTGTTCCATCATTTGGGGCCGTGATAGAAATGCCCCAACAACCTTTATTGTTTTGTGAAATCTTTGATGTTTGGGGTATTGACTTCATGGGTCCATTCCCTGTCTCATTTGGCTTTGTTTATATTTTATTGGCTGTTGATTATGTTTCCAAATGGGTGGAGGCTATTCCCACATGAACTGATGATTTTCATGTTGTTGTAAATTTGTTAGATCAAACATCTTTTGTAGGTTCGGCATACCCAGAGCAATCATTAGTGATCAAGGATCTCACTATTGCAATAGACACATGAAAATCTTGTTAAGTAAATATGGTGTCTTTCATAAAGTCTCAACCCCTTATTATCCTCAAACAAATGGCCAAGCCGAGGTCTCCAATCGTGAGATTAAACAAATTTTGGAGAAAACAGTGAGACCAGACAGAAAATATTGGAGTAAGCGGGTAGATTATGCTTTATGGGCTTATAGGACAGCCTATAAGACACCTATAAGGATGTCACCCTATAGGCTTGTCTTTGGTAAGGCATGTCATCTTCCAGTGGAGCTAGAGCATCGGGCTTAGTGGGCAGTAAAGGCTTGTAACTTAGACATAGACCGATCCGGAGTCGGAAGGAAATTGCAACTTCAAGAACTAGAAGAACTCCGATTAGAGGCATATGAGAATTCCCGAATATACAAAGAGAAGACTAAGTCTTTTCATGACAAGCAAATCCTTAGAAAGGAATTCAAAGAGGGGGAGAAAGTGCTCTTATACAACTTTCTCCTTAAGTTTATGCCAGGAAAATTGAGATCCCGATGGGAGGGTCCATTTTTAGTCACCAATATTTTCTCTTATGGTGTAGTTGAAATTCAAGATGTGACTACGGGGAGGACTTTCAAAGTCAACGGACATCGACTCAAACAATTTCATGAGGGAGCTAAAGAGAATTCAGTTGAAGAGTTGGTTTTGGCTGATGCTGTTTACCTAACTTGAGGGAGTTCATTATACTTATGCCTACACTTGAATATTTTCCACTTATTCTTGTTTTGTTTTGAAAAAAAAAAATTCTTATTTATTTTTATATTGCAATTTTCTATTTGCATTCTCAATAGCTTTGAGATTTGTAAAGGTTGTGAGCTTGAAGCACTTTAAAATTTGAGGTTTAAAGCATGACTGAATGCATTTCTTGCATCTCTTAGCTAGCTAGTTTGGTGATAGACATTGAATAAATGGATTAAGCATGTTAGTGCATACCTAGTCAGCATTTGGGCCAATTGTCATTCTCTATTCTTTTCTGGTGTCGATTACACTCATCAGTTTGACACTCTAGAACTTGCTTTGCTTCTTTTTTAGACTAAATTCTCATATGCATGCATGAATGTAATGAATGCTCTCTTTTCTTACATTTAGCTAGTTAACCAAATAGCCTACCTAATACAATTTCCCTTTGAACCTAATATTTCCAATTCGCTCATTACAAACCTTAAGCACGATCTTACCTTACCTTAGGGAGTAGGAGAGCATTGGTTGATCTTTTGATGAGTTGTTCTTTGTCTGAGACAGACAAATTCAAGTGTGGGGGAGAAGAAGTTGTGCAATTTGAAATCAATTGGCTATGTGAATTTTAGAGTTAATAAAAAAAATGAAAAAAATGAATGAGAAAAAGAAAAAGAAAAAAAAGAAAAGAAACAAAGATGTATAGAACTTTTGGATGAAAATTTTTGGTGCATGTTGCTCATTTTAACTTAAGCTTCATAGCTAATATAATGAGTAATGCAACACTGACATTCTAAGAAAACCACCGAGTTGATTAGTTTTTGTTACTTTATTATTATGAATATTTTTTTCTATTAATTAGTTTGGTGTCTGTTTCTCAACAAACATTTGTTGTATTTTAAATTATTTTAATGTATATCATTTTATTAATTTCTTTCTTTATTTCTTCTAATTGTTCATTATAATGCAAGGTATTAATTATAGTCAATAAAAAGGAAAAACTATTGAATATCTACCTTTAATGGGATTTAGTGAAAACTTTTTTCGCCATTGAATGTAGACTTACAGTGGAGACTTACTAAAGCCATCATTGAATCCCGTTTTTAGTGGCAACTTTAGAAAGTTGCTATTGCAAGTCTACATTCAGAGGCAACTTTTAGGGTTTCAGTGGTCACTTTTTTTTTATTTTTTGTGGCAACTATAGTCATCAATAAAAACTTTCAATGACAATAGTATAGCTAATGACCTAGTGGCAATTAAAAATTGCCGCAAAATGTATTAAATGGCTACTTTTTGATCTTTAGTAATGATGTGAAAGTCTGTTTTCTTATAGTGATATGAGATACTTGGCCTCCCACTAGTCTCCTCCAAAAGTAGAGATTAAGGGAAACACATAACTTGGAGCTATGTGGCGGTGAACCTATATGAAACCTGGGCAAAGTGTATGTTATTTTACCTAGGAAAACATATATAACTGTAGCTAGGATCATGAATTCCAATATTTGTGAGCATTAGAAATTAGAGAATTTGTAGCCTACTATCCATGATGTGACCAAACTAGTGCAATTATGATTAAATTGTAAAGAAAATATAATCATGAATCTTATTGATAGTTACAGAGTGTATGAATATGTATACAAGGTTTATCATATTAATCTAATCTAACCCTAGATATTTGAATATTTGAATGTATACAAAAAACTAAGTAGTTACATGAGGTTTATCTCTATCACGCCCCCACAAGATTGAGGTTCCATCAAGAACACCAATCTTGAATCTGAGTTCATGAAACAATGATGAAGGAAGTGGTTTAGTGAGAATGTCAGCTAGCTGAGATCTAGATGAAACATGTTGAATTTGGAGTTGGTTGGATGAAATACATTCACGTACAAAAAGATAATCAAGTGCTATGTGCTTCATGCGAGAGTGAAATAGGGGGTTTGCACACACATAAGGGACGCCAATGTTGTCATAGTAAATGGTTGTAATAAAGTAGTGGGAGAGCTCGAGTTCAATGATTAGATTTAATAGGCAAGAAATTTCTATAGTGATTGATGCAATAGCTCAATCCTCGGCTTCTGTGGAAGAACATACAAATAATTTTTGCTTCTTGGAGGACAAGGAGACATCATTGGAGCCCATGAAGACTATGTAGCATGAGGTGGAAGTGCGATCATCCTTATTTCTAGCCTAGTCTACATTAGAGAAGTCATAGAGATGTAGAGGAGACTCTGGAGTGAGAGAAAGACTAAAATGAATGGTGGCCTTGAGATACCTGAGAACAAATTTTACTGGTTGAAGATGAAGAGTAGTGGGATAATGCATGAACTGAGAGAGTTTGTTGATAGCATAGCCAATGGTTGGGCGTGTCATAGAGAGATATTGGAGAGCTCCAATGATGCTGAGATACTCTATAGCGTTAGCTAGTGGGAAACCATCAACTAATTGTAGAGAAATTGAAGAGGACATTGGTGTGGAAGCACCCTTGGCACCAGACATGTTGGTCTTGGTTAAAAGGTCTCGGATGTATTTGTGTTGTGAGAGAAATAACCCAACAGGATGAGGGATAAATTTCATGCCCAAGAAATAAGATGGAGCACCAAGGTCTTTGAGGGAGAAGAGAATTGTAAGAGAAGCACAAAATTGAGCCAAGAAGGGAGAGTAATTTCCTATAAGCAGAAGATAATCTACATATACCAGGAACTTCCCTAACAAGCAAATCCGACAATGAATATTTAGGCATACACAATATATTTTCTCTAAACAAAATTTTTTTATGCCCAAAGAACTTATCAAATGCCACTTTCTCACATGTATTAAGAACATTACCTTGCAAAAGAGAAACTTCAATATTGGGTAAAGAAGAGTTAAACACATTAATACAATCATTGGCATATTTTAAAACAAAACATTTTTAAGCCTCTCTTTCTCTTGCATAAAAACTCATTTGTTTTCTTGTGTATTTTCTTTCGATGACCAAATTTGCTTTCTTATTTTCTATATCAATTTTCTCGATCTATCTCTCTTTTTCCCTCTTAATTGTCTCAGCATCTATCTCTTTTTCTCTCATAATTTTCTCATCCTCTCTTTCCTTTTCTCTTTTAATTTTTTCGGCTTCTCTTTCTTTTTTTATCTTAATTTTCTCAGCCTCTATCTCTTTTTCTCTCATAATTTTTTCAACATCTTTTTCTTTTTCTCTCTCAATTTTTTAGCCTTTATCTCTTTTTCTCTCTTATTTTTTTTGAATTTTATTTCTTTCTCTCTTTTGTTTTCACTCATTTTATTTTCTTCACTATCTTTTATTTTGTAACCTCACTTGATCATCATAATAGTATTTGACACTTTTAGACGCTTGAGTAGGGCTTTGCAACTTCTTAAATAAGTCTCTACGATAGTGATTTGGAATGAATCTCCTCCTTATAACTACTTTCATATCCTCCCACGTCTCAATAGGCCTTTCTCCATTTCGTCTCTTGCTTAAAATCAATTGATCCTACTAAATCATAGCATAGTCAGTAAATCCCACGATAACCAACTTTACCTTTTTTAACTCAGAATAGTTGTGACAACCAAACATCAACTCCATCATTCTCTCCCAATTTAGATAAGATTTAGAGTCATTTTTGCCTTGAAATGATAGAACTTTCATCTTTAAACTACCCAAGTTATTATTTTCCCAATTCCTAGCTTTTTTAAACCTCTCACTATATCTTCTGTTATTGATATTCAAATTCCTATCATCTTCATCAAAACCATATACATAATACTATTTATATTCAAAACTCTCTCTCGATTGAACTCTTCCCCTCTTATGTATATTAGGAGTGTTTTGTGACTCCTCCACACGTGCATTCTCTACCCGATCTAACTATTCATGAACCTGCTTTATCTCTACTCTCAACAATCTCCTCATCTTACTAATTAAACCTTCCATCATCAACTTCGGATCTATCATTCCTGACACAACATCAAACGTATTTTTTTTTGTTATGTGACATGATTTTCTTGCAAAATAATGTTAGAAAAAAAATCTCACAACACTAGCTCATGTGTTTTTCTCAAGATTAATGGCACTCACACTTGTATTTTACTCAAATTTGGCCTTTACTTTCTTATAAGCTCACACTTTCTTTCATTTTTCCTCTCTTAGTCCTCTCTTTTAGTTCTTTTTTGAACTTAAACAAACTCAAACAAAAATCTTCTTACAACAATACAAACTCAACTAATAGAGTACAAAGAGTAAAGAAAGAAAGAAAAAATAGAATTTTAATAAGCAATAGAACTTTAGGAAAAATTAAAAACAAGATAAGCAATTGAATAAGAAAATCAGAACAAGAAGCAACTAGAATAGAAAGAAATCAATGACTAGAGAAAAGAAAACAATTGAGATAGGAAAAATAATCAAAGTAAGAAAAGCAAACGAATTAAATATCAAAGCAAGAAAAATAGTTGATGTAAACAATATTATTGGTTCTCTCTTTTTTGTTGTTGATTGCACAAACTAGGTGAAAACTTGAATTTCAACAATACTGAATTCTAACATTTTTTTTCTCGAATTTCTCCTTTTTTTATATTTTGGAATTCTGCACTCTTTTTTTTATTCCGATTTTTTTTTGAATTCTTTTTTTGGAGACATCATTGGAGATATGTATGTGAACCAAGAACATAAAAATTCAAAAGAAGACAAGAAGAATTAAGAACACAAAAAAGATCACAAGATAGAAAGATGGAATAATAACAAGAAAATAAATAAATAGGAAAAATAATCAAAGTAAGAAAAATAATTGAAGTAAACAATATTATTGGTTCTCTCTTTTTTGTTGTTGATTGCACAAACTAGGTGAAAACTTGAATTTCAACAATACTGAATTCTAACATTTTTTTTTCTCGAATTTCTCCTTTTTTTATATTTTGGAATTCTGCACTCTTTTTTTCATTCCAATTTTTTTTTGAATTCTTTTTTTGGAGACATCATTGGAGATATGTATGTGAACCAAGAATATAAAAATTCAAAAGAAGACAAGAAGAATTAAGAACACAAAAAAGATCACAAGATAGAAAGATGGAATAATAACAAGAAAATAAATAAATAGGACCAAATTTATAAATTATGCTCTGATACCATATGATATGAACACGCCTAACTCCACCTCAAAAGCGAACTTGTAAGGGGAGGATTGCGAACCCATATATATAACACTCAAGACTTCCATCGCTAATCGATGTGGAATTTTGCCGATATTCACTCGATAATCACCCTCACCATTGCACAGTTCACATCATTCGTCCACTCTTTGGCTTGCATGTCCTCTTGTAAGGTACATGCGGGCTATACCATGAGCTATCCTCATGGCACAAATTTTTACGAATTTTCTTAATCAGCGATCTAGCCAACTCACTCGACCAGACAAAGGTAGGCTCTGATGCTATATGATACAAACTGGCCTAACTCTACCTCAAAAGTTAGCTCGTAAGGGGAAGATTGTGAACCCATATATATAACACCTAAGATCTCCCTCGCTAACTGAGGCGGGAATTTACTGATATTCACTTGATAATCACCCTCACCATTGCACAGTTCACATCATTCTCTCACTCTTTAACTTGCACGTCGTCTTACAAGGTGCATGCGGGCTATACCACAAGCTGCCACCATGGCATAGTTTTTGACGACTTGCCTTAGTTGGCGATCTAACCAACCTATCCGACCAGACAAAGGTAGGCTCTAATACCATATGATATGAATCGTGCAATGGTGAGGGTGATTATCAAGTGAATATCAGCAAAGTCCCACCTCGATCAGCGATGAAGGTTTTGGGTGTTATATATATGAGTTTGCAATCCTTCCCTTATAAGCTAGCTTTTGACGTAGAGTTGGACAGATTCGTATTATATTTTTTAGGGATTGAAGATAAGCTGACACATAGAGACTGCCACAAGTTATAATTGCAAGTTTTTGCTTGAGGGCCATGAGATGCAATCGAGATTGATTTGCAAAAAGAGTTTGAAGATAATCTCATGCTTGTTTGGATGTAGTGGGGTGGCCAAGAAGAGTAAAGATGTTTGATTCCAAAGATGACATGATAACATGTAGAATGAGCTGATCTTGATGAATCCAAAGGGTAAATTTTGGGTTAGGAAGAGTGATGCCATTGGAAAGGATGGTTGAGGATGGACAAAATTTAGTTTTATTAATAAAAAAAGTAAGATCATACCCTTTGAGTAAGGCATCAACTAAAGAGTGTCAGGAATGATAATTGGAATGATTAAGTTTGATGGGAATATGCTGGGTAGTGAAAGAAATAAATGTAACCAGGATGATGAGCAATAAGAGAAGAAGAGTTAAGGGAGTTGACATTGGGAGTTGATGATGAGGAGGTTGAGGAGGCCATTGGAGTTGCTATGAAGTGATTGTGCTCTGATACCATGTAAAGAAATATAACTGTGAATCTAATTGATAGTTACAGAGTGTATGAATATATATACAAGATTTATCATATTAACCTAATCTAACCCTAGATATTTGAATATTTGAATGTATACAGAAAACTAGGAAGTAGTTGCATGAGGTTTATCTCTATCATAAACAATGCTCGAAGCCATTTCAAATTATAACAAAATAATTTTAGAAGATCGATGGTTGCATCAAATGAACTAATGAATCCCGAGAATTAGGGGACGATTACCATCCAACCAGTTTGTATGACGTTGAGTTAACCTCCTTCACCACGTTTAAACCATATAATGGCTTCACATGAAATCTTGATGAAATCTACAAATCTATGAAATCATGTGGTGGTATTTGTGCAAAGAAGAACAAAGAGGAATTTTTTTTTCATTTTAAGTGCTATGTGCAATAGATTCATAAACTAAAAGACATTGTAATGATTTTTAGATTATGATACCTTGTAATTTGGAGTCTAAATCACTAAGTGCTATTTCACCTAAATATAATTAAAAATGATTTTGAGATAAATTTGATTAGCTTTAATGATAGAATTCTACAAATGGCATACCTTTATATGCTAAGTGACATCATTATTTACCAATACTTTGTGACATACAACTTAAATTTGACTAGCCATGTTATGTCATTATATATATGTGACAAAATTTGATTGCTTGTTATGTGTGTGTGTGTGTGTGTGTATGCATATGTGGCAGAATTTGGTTGGTATTTAATTTCACTACTAGAACCGTGGGATATAGCGATGAAGACTTAATGGTAGTAAAAAAAACTGTCAGTAAACCCTGATATAACGACAGTTTTGTAATCGTCGTTATACTATCGTATATAACAATAGTTTTGATATAACTGTTGTAAATTAACGACGGTTATAAGTTTACCATCATAATTTTCGAATATGTGTGTTATAACGACAGTTTTAAATAAACCGTCATTATATTACAGCGGTTTTCTAAAATATCGTGAAATTGGACCAACTCCCCATGAATGGTCTATTTTCCATCGTAATATAACGATGGTCACTTGAAACCTTTGTTATCCCACGATAAGTCTTATAAACCATCGTTAAATCATACGGTAATTGGACTGTTTTTGGTGAGTAGGGCCTGGTTTGATGACGGTTGTAATAAACCATCGTTATACCACGCGCCATTTGGATGACGATTTATTTGAAACTGCTGTTAAAGCTGGTTTTAGAGACAGTTATTTTTGAAATCGTCGTTAGAATATACTTTAGCAACAATTTTCTAAAACGTCATTAAGTCACAGTGTTCCTTATAAATTCGTGGTTCCTCCTTTCATTTTCATTATGCAATTGAAAATTTTCTCATGTCTTTGCAAAAAACACTTGTTAACTTATTCATATTGGCAGTTCGAAAATATTTACTCTTCTTTAAGGTATGTTTTTCAATATTTTCATTATTGTGAATTATTTTTCGTTATATATTGCAAGTTTGAATAAATTTATTAAAATAATTGTTTTAAAATTTTCATGAAGATACTCTAGTCATCTATGAATATTTGTGATTTCGAATTTTTTATTCTCACTTAAGGTATGTATTTTAATTATTTTGATGCTGTGAAATTTTGTTTTATATATATTTGTATGTTTGACTTAATTCATGACTTTAAATTAAAATAGTTTATTAGAAATTGTATGTTTGTTTTTAGTAAATTGTTGTATTATATTATGTAGGTTAAATATATGTTTTTTATTTAATCAAATTAAGAGTAATAATTATTTAATATTTACATTTGTTATAATAATAGAGTGATTATTAGTTATTATTTAGGAAGAATGACATAATTATTAAGTTAAATATATTTTACATAAATAGTAAATTTTTTAATTGCTATAAAAAATAGCAACATAATATATATTAAAAATAATGGTATTAAAAATAAATTTGATATAATAAAAATTATTAATAGAAAAATTGGTTAAGGACAATTATTTAAAGTGAAATTTATACAATTTAATTTATTATTTAGAAACAATAACATAATTAATAAATTAAATATATTATTTTCATAATTATAAAATTAAATTGATTAAATTAATTATGAAGTAAAAAATAAAGTCAAGTTACATAATTTTTTTTAACAATTGTTATAAAAAAATAGAAGCATAATAATATAGATTTACTAAATTATAATAGTATTATAAATAATTTAGATATAATAAGTTTAGTTATTATATAATTAAACATAATTAAATATTAGACTTAAATTATTAATAGAGGAATCGATGCAATAGACACTATGAAATGATATTATATGAGAAACTTTAATATATTTTTCACATGATGTATATGGCGAACGAGTAAGAAATTTGTAGGGTAAAATAAAATTGTCAATAACGATAACTTGTTGCATTAAATGAAAGTTTTTGTAATTGAATTTGTTTACTTAGTTTAAATTAAACATAATTAGTTAAGTTTAAGTATACAAATTAGGTAAGAGTGTTAACTTGTTAAAAAAGTTTATAATGTTAAATTAATTAAGAATGAAAAATACGTTTGTTAGTAAATATAATTAAAATTCATGAAATGCTTTTTTGTTATATATTAATTAATCCTCGGAGAAGGGTTAGAATAGGAAGTAATGCATTTAAAAATGCATTAATTAGTGAATTATTATTTAATTTTTTTATTTCATAATGGTTTTAGACATGGATAAATCTTGAATCTATAAACCTCGACACACCCGAGAGTATTTGGAAAGTCTAGAAGGTTTTTTAGATTTTGCAAATACTAACTTGAGTGTCAAAGGTAAAATAATCTGCCCATGCCCAAAGTGCATATATAAAAAATGGCAAGTTATGAAATTTGTGCGCCAACACTTGATCTTTAAGCCATTTCCACAAGGATATGATTTCTGGAGTATGCACGGGAAAATGTCAACAGAAGATCCTGCTACAAGACATCAAATAATACCACAATATGTTGTAGAATGTCCCATCGTTTGGAATGACCCTTATGCAGGACATAGTCTGTGATGTATTCAGAATTCATCATGAACACGAAAGTGTTGATTCTGTGGACATGCCAGTTCCACCGTCAGGTGAAGAAATGGATGAAGGCACAAAAGATTTTTTTGAATTACTAAAGGATGGCCAACAACAACTATACGAAGGGTGCAAGAAGTACTTCAAATTATCATTTTTGGTGAATTTGTACCACATCAAGTGTTTGTGTGGGATATCCGACAAGGCTACGTTGATGATACTAGATTTATTTATTGACATCTTCCCAGATGAAAAAAATTTCAACTTCATTTTATAAGGCTAAAAAAATTATTAATAAGTTGGGGCTGAACTACAAAAAATACATGCATGTAAGAACGATTGTATGTTAAACTGGGGGGAGGACAAAAATAGAGATACTTGTAATAAGTGCAGTGCACCAAGGTGAAAACCGAAAAAGAAAAGGGAGAAGAGGAAGAAGGTGGCTAATAAAATTTTTAGATACTTTCCACTCAAGCCATAACTACAAAGATTGTTTATGTCTTCTAAGGCTGCCGAATATATAATATGGCATTCCACAAATAGAAATAGTGATGGCATGATCAGGCATTCAAGAGACTCTGAGGCATAGAAGAGATTTGACCTTTTGAATCCTCAATTTGCATCAGATATGAGGAATGTGCATTTGAGGCTTACCACTGATGGTTTCAATCCATTTAGTAACTTAAGTACAAGTTACAGCATATGGACAGTCATACTTATCTCTTACAATCTTCCTCCTTGGATATGCATGAAGTAGAGTTCGTTTATGCTATCAATGATAATTCCAAGTAGAAAGGCATCGAAAAATGATATAGATGTATTTCTGCAACCGTTGATTGAAGAGTTGAAGGAGTTATGGTTCGACGGTGTGTAGATTTACGATTCATTCAACAGTGACATGTTTAACATGCATGCTACTCTTCTATGGATAATCAATGATTTCCCCAGCCTTGAATGTTTATCAGGTTGGAATACTTATATTGGATTGACCTATCCACACTGTAATTTTGACTCAATTCCTATATGCCTACCTCATAGTCGAAAGTGTTGTTTTATGGGACACCGTCTCTTTCTAAACCCAAGTTATAAATTTAGAATGACCCGCAACAGGTTTGATGAGACAGATGAGAGAAGAAATCCTCCTTTGCAATTGAATGGTGTAGATATTTTAAGACAAATTAATGATATTAACGTTGTGTTCGGAAAGAATGAGAAAAATGGAGGTCGAGAACAGAGGACCTAAGGTCATGAAGGGGTTGAAGCTGGGGCTCAACAATGGTGTAAAAAAAGCATATTTTTTAAACTTCCATACTGGGCAAACAATTTGTTGCGTCATAATCGTGATCTCATGCATATTGAGAAAAATGTCTGTGATAATATCCTGTATACTTTTCTAAATAACACTTGCCGTTCAAAAGACCACATCAATGCATGAAGAGACTTACAAGAGTTAGGTGTGAGGTCAAAGCTTTGGCCAGATGAAAATGGTAAATATCTGCCTGCCTTGTTCACGTTGGCAAATGTAGGTAAAGATATATTTCTCAGAACACTGAAAAACATATTTGTACCCGACGGATACTCCAGTAATATCTCTAGATGCATTGATTTAAGACAACATAAGATTGGGAGGTTGAAAAGTCATGACTATCATATTCTTATAGAACAACTATTACCCTTAGCCATAAGGAAGGCACTCCTTGAGCAAGTGCCCGCAGTTTTGGTCAAGTTCTGTTCATTCTTCTGACATGTTTGTTCTAGAGTTTTAAATGTCAACGAACTTGATCAACTTCAGAATTGTATTGTTCTAACGCTATGCCATATAGAGATGTTATTCTCGCCTTCCTTCTTCATAGTCATGGTGCACTTAACAGTTCACTTGGTATAAGAGGCCAAGTTAAGCAGATAGTCCAATATCATTGGATGTACCCCATTGAATGGTAAAAAGAAAAAAAACATCCAGATCAATTTTATTTTCTTCCTTTTGTTTTTGTTTCTCAATTTTCATTCAGTTAACGTATGTTATACAGATACTTGGATAAGTTTAAGTCATTCATCCAGAATAAAACAAGGCCAGAAGGCTCAATAGTCGAGTCGTGTGTTACAAGAGAAGTTTTATTATTTTGTTCAAGGTACTTGGAGAGTGTAGAGATGGTATTCAATCATGCTATTCGGGTCAATGATCGACCTGATGTGGGGACGTCCGGTAGGGGTACATTGTTTCCACATGTAGGAAGACTAGTTGGTGGGTTTGAATATTTCACACTTTCTCTTCAGCAAAAATTGTAAGCCCATTGCCATATCTTAACAAACTGCTAGGAAGTTGATCCTTACCTTTAGTGAGTACATCAAGATTTAGTGTTGTATTAATATTTACTTGGCTAATATGAAGCATTAAGTTTATCTATCGTCTTTGCTGTACAAAAAATTTAGAGAATAGGTAAGGCATAGCTGCCGAAATAGAACTCGATCATCTTTTGAGATAGATAAAAAAATTTCATATGGAGTTTGTTTGTTGATTCACTCATCGTGTAAGTATAAATTTGATGGTTAATTTGTATTTGCAGTTTATCATGAACATAACTCAGCTCCATCTTTTTTTCCCAAATGGCAAATGATGCCAGTGGGTCTTTGTCAACTGATATAAGATTTCTGGAAATTACACCCCTGGATAGAGCATACTGATACAATGCACACAATGTAAACTGATTCAAATTTCAAACGTTAAAGCGAGACCAAGGGTTAACAACCCAAAATAGTGGAGTTTATGGTATTTTCAAGACGAGAGTTATGCAAATAGTAGTGACAGGAACATACAATTCGGTAAAGTCCCATATTATAGGAAATTATTGGATATTGTAGAATTGAATTATCATGGTCACTTTACAGTCACTTTATTTAAGTGTATGTGGGTCAATACAGTAACACTGAGGGGCATTACCACCGATGACTTCGGGTTGACATATGTTGATTTCTCACAGTTGATTTATACCGGTGAAAATGATGATGACCAGCCATACATCCAAATATCTAAAGCACATCAAGTATACTATGTAGAAGATGTACTTGACAACAAATGCAGTATGGTTGTACATTTGAAACATCGTGACTTATAAAAGATGGGCAAGGATGATGATAATCTTTTATATGAGAGTGATCCGTTGCGCGTTCAAAATTTAGAAAGATTATTTCTAGAAGAAGTGAATCTATGTCTATTGCGATATTAATTTGATACTGTAATTTCATAAATATATTTTGGCTTTGCTTATGAACAATTTATGATTGTTACGTATTTTTGACAAATGTTCTTATTATTTACTTATGATTCTTTAGTTTTTTGTAATTTGTCTTGAGAACTAATGTTACTAATTTTGTTCTAACAAGAATTGTAAGGATGAGGAGGGCTAGAGCAGTGCTCACGGGCAGGGCCGGTGTGTCTAGTTCATATAGACCTGTTGCCCACTCAATGATTAATGAGTGAAGACAACCCAACGAAGAGGATACTATGTAGTCTGCTAACTCGTCCATGATACCTCTTCCTAACTCTCGGGCATCGAAATCAGAGGTTGTCCCATTGACATTCCCTCCTTTCGACGCACAAGCACCAAAGGACGATTTCGTTATAGACATAGAGATCGATGACCTATTTGTCGACGTGGAGGTGGAATGTCAGTCTGCTTAAGAGGAGCATAGATGCAAGAGGAGCTGGACAGTTGATGTCATAAGTAAAATATCAAAGAAGTCTTGTATATATAATTAACACCCAAATATTGAGTTAACACATTCATTTATATTCTGACAAATGGGATCGGCCAGGTGATAAACATCATTTCTATATATTATTTGATCATCATAATATAGTGTTTTCATCCTCTCCTACACTTATTTCTATCACTTAAGCTAGGCTTTATGATTTGAGTTTTATTTTGGTCTTTGAGATTTTTTTCCAGCAATTCTGTCTTTTTGAACCTGTCTGTGTATTTCTGTTATATTTGGAGTTTGAGACCACCAAAAATTCTGATTTCGGTCTTGTAGGAAAGCTAAGACAAATGTACATAACTTTCATGAAGAGCCTAAGATCCAATTCGGAGTTCCAATAGGCCAAATTACACCAAGAGTCCAATACATGGACATCACAAATAGAATCTGACCTTTGGGTGTTTAAATGGCCATAAGCTGAGTTTGGATGTCCGTTTGGCATGATTTCGGTGGACCTAGAACCCTATGACGTAGAGCAATAATTCATATGAAGACCACTTTGCCAGCCAGAGGCATCTGGGACCCCTAATTAGTGGTGCAAAGCTGGAGGGACACATGCAGCCGAAAGCAGAGCTGTCACATGTTGTCCTGGTCGGTTTTAATGATTAAGATTCCCTTCCTTTGGTCTAATTGGGGGCAATTCGGAATTCAGATCACTTACCACTCTCATACACACATCTATCTTCATCTTCAACCTCTAGAGCAGAGCTTGGACATCCATGGCAAAGTAGAGAAGTTTGTAACCAGCTAGACTTCCTCTGAATTTGGTTAGGTTTTGAGATTTCGTTTGTATTGTAATCAAGTTTATATCATCTTCTTTGTTTTCTGAAGTATTTCGAATCTTGTATGAATATATAGAGATTTCTGTTATCCATTCAAGTTTGATGTATGAGATAGAATCTTGATTGATATATCTCTATTCTATTGCATGAATAAAGGAAATAGATTGGTTGATATTTGATTTTCAGATAAACAACAGATTACAAGTTATATGTGATTGCATGGATTTGTAATATATGTTGTTGATTGAATTTTGAATGATGAAGGTTATGATGCAGAGATTTCGATTATGACTAAAATCAACCAACAACTTGATTAATCATTTTTAGTCTAGGATAAACCGAACAAATTCTTGAAGAATGTCTAGTGAGGTTACATTTTCGGTAATATAATCTTTGTCCAATTTTTCACTTGTGATCTAATTGATTGTGATAAAATCCAACCCCCCCGGTTAGATCTTGAAACTATCATTTAACATTAGCATTCCTTGAGAGACGATCCGGAGTTACCCTATATTGCATTTCTTATAGGGGTTCGGTAATATTTTGGTAGATCACGACAAATCTTCATCAAAATTTGGCACCGTTGCCGGGGAATGTGAATGTTACTTAATAATTTCAAGTCTTTTGTATAAATAGTTATCACTTATATGTGTTTTTCTTCCTATTTCTCTTTATTTTTCTCTCTTTCTTAGAATTGGTCGGAATAGTAGTTTGCTGAATTTACTGTTCCTAAAATTTTTTATCTCGGATTGATCTGAAATTTGGTGGGTTGATTGCAAATGGTGTTTTACATATAACTGATCGCTTTGCCATCAGCACCACCCTATCTTGGCCAAATTCGAACGTTTACACCTGTTTTTTGAATTTTTTAGTATTTATCATTTTATTTTTGTGTTGCATTTTAATCCAATTTGCATCCCGTGTTGATCACACCTTAACTGGTTCTGTTTTGTTATGTTTAGTTGTTCTTCTGTGTTTTAGTGTGTTTCCATATGTGGTGTGTCTTGGTATATTGCATCTTGTTTAGTGCATGACTAGGTCCTCTAGTGGTGAACTGTGTGAGCTTGATCCTGAGATTGATAGGACTTTTCATACCTTGCAGAGATCTAGGAGAAGATTGTTTGACATATATGTTAGTAGTCTTGTTAATCCTATTGTTGATATGGCTAACAATAATAATAATAGAACCCTTAAGAAACTTGCTGCACCAGATGTAACATATCAACCTTTGTGCATTCAATATCCTGAGTTAGATGCTGACTTAGAGCTTAAGTCTGGATTAATACACTTGTTGCCAAGATTTCATGGTCTTGCAGGTGAGGACCCTCATAGGAATTTGAAGGAGTTCCATGTGGTGTGCTCAACCATGAAACCGAAAGGCATCTCTGAAGAGCACATCAAGCTCAGGGCATTCCCATTCTCATTAGCTGATGTGGCCAAGGACTGGTTGTACTACCTCCCATCAAGCTCCATCACTTGCTGGAATGACATGAAACAAACATTCTTGGAGAAGTTCTTCCCTGCCTCTAGGACTGCCTCCATTCGGAAGGAGATTTGTGGTATTAGGCAATTGGCAGGAGAGACACTATACGAGTACTGGAAGATCATTCTCTTTTCTGCATTGATATTCTTGATGAATTGGTCGATGAGGTCTACGACAGTTTCTCCTCTGAATATCCTGATGTGCTTCTATTTGATGATTCCCTATGCTGTAATTGTGTTGATGATGCTATTTGTTCTGCTTGTTCTGAAATCAATGCATTCTTAGAAAATGATGATTTTGTCACAGATTCTACAGAAGTGGATGATTCCAGAGTACTTGATAATGTTGAATATGTAGGAGTTTATGTAGCAGATGCACCAGCAGCAAAGTTACTTCCTTCCATAGTGCAGCCGCCCAGACTAGAGCTTAAGCCTCTTCCTGAGCATCTCAAATATGCATTTTTAGAAGAGAATGAGCAGCTGCCAGTCATTATAGCTAAGAACCTTCAACTTGATCAAGAAGAAAAATTGTTGAACATCCTGAAAAAGCACAAGAGGGCAATTGGGTGGACACTTGCAGATATACCTGGCATTAGCCCTTCCACTTGCATGCATGGGATTTTGATTGAGGAGGATGTTAAACCAGTACGGCAGCTACAAAGGCGACTGAACCATTGATTCTAGATGTGGTTAAAAAGGAAGTAACCAAGCTTCTACAAGCTGGTATAATCTATCCAATTTCAGACAGCAAATGGGTAAGTCCAGTGCAGGTTGTCCTAAAGAAATCAGGAGTGACAATGGTAGCCAACCAGCATAATGAACTTATTCCCACTCGAGTTCAGAATAGTTGGAGGGTGTGTATTGACTATAGAAAGCTTAATCAAGCCACCTGTAAGGACCATTACCCTCTGTTGGGATACGTTTGTGTGTTATTCATACAAAGATGAATACAATATCGGTACGCAAGTGCACGTATCGTGACCAAGTAATAAAGTGATGAGTGAGTATCGTCCCACGAGGAGTGAACTGAAACTGTCTAGATACCTTTGCTGTATGAATGCTGTAGCAATGTCAAGTTGTTTCACAAAATTGGAATACGCTTGGTTTATCCGATTTTTACTGTGACTAAAGTGAAGAGTATTAGGGAATAGAAAAGGAAATATGTAAGGGGATCTGGGGTGCTCGGGGTTGCCATGGACTTCAGCATTCAGAGATGCTGTAGACTTTGCTGCAGCAAGGTCCCTGGTGCTAAACTTAGTCCTGAATGGAGTCTTCCCAGACTGCCATTCCTTACAACTCCAAGGTTCAGACACGCATTCCTGCCTTAGTCCTCACCTCTTAGTTGTGCATGCATTTCGTTATGGACTAATAGGGTACCCGTATATCCCTACATGAGGTAACCCCCTACAATCAGCCTCTTTTTCCAGCCTCCATTACCCTCCCAGGTGAATGGTGGCCTTGGATTTCTTCCTTCAAACTTCCGTTATTAAGGAAAGAAAAGTTACTGGAACAACAGCTGAATGTAAACAAAACTGTAGCAAATGTACTCACGTTAAAAATGTGCCTCAGTCCATTACAACCCCTTGTGCAACCCCAGCTGGAAACTAGCCGAGCCTCATGGGTGCACTAGTTACAAAAAGTTTAGAAACTCTAGTATGCATTCTAAAAGATAAAAACTTGTTTTTAAAAATGCGGTTCTTTCTTTTCCTTTGATAAACAACAAAACCTCCGCAGAAAACTAAGTTCCTTTCTACACTACTCCTCTCCTCCCTTATGCTGCACCTTCCGGTGTTATCAGCACTCTCTATTGTGGAATGATTTTTCTACCTAATTCTAGTTTCTTCCTTTCTCTCACGCCCCCTTTCATTCTCTATTTTTCGGTCTTTTATCAGCAGCCTCTGTGGTCCCAGAAAAGCTCCCTGGATGCTGCCATTCCTTCTGCTCTGCAGCAGGCACCCTTGCAGCTTTTATACTCTCCACTTTCAGTAGTGGAGGCAGTCCTGTACCAACGGCTTGTAGTGACCCTGCTGCTTTTTGCCTGCACTGCTGTTGTCTGCTGCTGCACCAAATCAAACGGAATCAGGGTATTTCGGGAGGAAGGGGCAGCTCACCCTCTATCACTTGTGGTTCTGCTATCATTGCCACAGATGCTCAGTGAAATGCTGCAACAATGGGTAGCTGATTTCATATCTAGACGAGTCATCCTTTTTTATTAAATCAGAGGGCAAAAGTGCTTAAAACACCAGAAAATTCAGTAAATAATTATAGGAAATGCATGGAAACTATAGTGAAATACAGTTAACACAATGCAGTTATCAAATCCCCCCAAACTTAAAGGATTGCTTGTCCCCAAGCATCCTACATTGCCTACTACAAACTAAACACCCGGCAGTTTTAGGCTTTGGTTCTGCTGAAAGCTCTCAACTCTCAGGATTGCCTTCATACAAAGGATACCACAACTCTTTCTCCCAATCACAGTAATACCTTCTTTGAATTTGTGTGTGTGTGGTATGGACAATTTGTCTAGGAGTTACTTGGGTCACAAACAGCCAGAGTTCTTAAGACTTTTATGCTAATATTTTGAGCTTCTTTTCCTAGGTCAAGCTAGCATTCATCATAATAAGGGCAGCAGATATGGGGGAAAAAGGGGCAGCTTACTGACTTTTCTCCTTTTACTGTTGTTTTTTATATGGATCTTATTACAGCAGAGGTCATTACGGCCTTTTGACGCGAGTGCCAACATGTTCAATGCCGGCACCCGGTTACTCAACCTTATCACCTTTCAACTACTCCCCACTCATACTCTACATCCCTGTTTTACGCAAAGGCACACATGGGGCTCATGCATACCCCTGGTTACTAAGGGATTACAGAGCATTGGAGTGTCCACTCTTCATCCCCGTTTTACGCAAAGGCACACATGGGACTCATGCATGCCCCTGGTTACTAAGAAATTACAGAGCATTTGAGCGTCCATATTTTTCTTTATTTTCTACTCCCCTCCCCCAAAATTAAGCTGTTATGCCCCTATGATTCTGCCTCTTTTTTTTTTTTTAAAATTTTACTGGAAGCTCTCAATACTAGCTCTAAGACTAAGGGCCTCTTTCTGGAAGTTCACCAAATTCTCTTATGGGCAAGCTGCCCATGATCCAGTGCTTATAAGAGGAAGGTGTTGTGTGATGGGGTGAGACTGAAGGTTCCCTATTCTGATTTTTAACAGAATACCCAATCCTCCTCATGGAGTATCCCAAAACTTTCAGCAGGATAAGCATCTGTTCCCCCCTCTTTTCTCTTTTTTTTTTAAACATTAAACAAACTTAGTGATTACTGGGAAAGATTCATTCAACACGGGTGGATGAAGACACAGGCAGACAGTACTATAAACAAACACTTAGCAGAACTAATCATGCAGAATGCTTCAGCAATGAATCAAAATAAAATATGCTCCAGCAATGAATCAAAAGACACAAGTGATGCTACAACAATGAATCCATACACAAAAGTGATATGCTCTAGCAACTTCATTCCCAACAGACAATTATATCACACCCCCCCAAACTTAAGGTGAGCAGTGTCCTCACTGCTGATGCAATAGTCAGAAAATAAAATATGCTCACAAACAGAAACAGAAACGAAGAAATTCCAAATACTGCAGAGAAGGACAAAGGGTTGAGGGAACTTTCCTGAGGGTGCTGGCAGGTATGCTGCAGCACCCTAGGGTCATTGACCCCCAGAAGATTTCGAGGAGCTTCTGAGTCCACTCCTCCTCTGCATTGATTGATGTGGTGCCTTTCCTTTGCGCAGTACTGCTGCCCTTTTTGCAATGGGCTCATCATCATCAGAGGACACACGTTCCTCTGATGTCTGGTGGGGCTCAGGGCAGGGCTCCTTGCTGGAGGAGGATCCTTCAGAGGCCTTAGGGTGCTTTGCTTGAGTTTCTGGGACTGCAGCTGACTCCTCGAAGGTGGCGTGGAGCAGGGCAGTTGGGAACTCTGGGAATGGGAAAAATTGCTTGAAATTTTGTTCCAGAGTGGTGTGGAGGGCAAAGTCCCTTTTCTGCGCATATTGCCAGAATGTTTGCTGGTGCTCCAGCAACTGTGCTTGCTGTTTGAGGAGTGTGGATTGTTGCTGCAGCAGGTGCTGAATGACCTTGTCAGCTGGTGGAGCGGTAGAGGAGGACGCAGATGGTCCAGTAGTTGGTGGGGGATTACGAGAGGCAGTTGGTGGATGCTGGGCGGCTTTCTCGAGAACAATGCAAGAAATGGTGGTAGGGGTGATGGGGGGAGTGTCCTTTAAGACCTCTTCGTCGATGGAGACTGGCACTCCATGATTGTTGCACAGGGTGGTGATGAGGGAAGGAAAGAGGAGGCTTCCCTTCTTTCGGCTGGCACAGGCTCAGATTTGATCACTTATAATGCGGCCAACATTGAGTGGCCGGCCGAGTATGAGCGCATCCACCATTGCTACTCTTTCTCTGCTCACAGTCTGCCCGTGGGTGGAAGGCAGGAGACGGGTCTTGAGAAAATGGTACCAGACCTTTGCTTCCGGCACCAAGGAGATGCGATTTACAGTGGTGGAGCCCTGGGGAGATTTGTCCCAGGTGGTGCCAGGAAGGCACATCCTGGTGAGTATTGCTTCCCAATCTTCATCCCGCAGACTCTGTAGATAGCCTTCGTAGTTATCCTCCTCGTCGGGCAAGTTGTAGGCCTTGTTGATAGCAGCTTGGTCAAAATGGACCTTTGTTTCCCGAACTTTCACCCATTTGTCCGTTTCTGGGGCGAAGTTCGCATAGAACTCCCTAACCAATGGGATGAGGGCCGTTGGTGGATGGCTTGCAAAATTTTCCCAATTCCTCTGTTTTACCACTGTTCCAACGTACATCGGCACTCCCAAATCGCCAGTGGGAGTGAATGTGAACCCCTTCTCGGCACAGAAGTTCCTGTGCATGATTTCGTCGTCATGCCTCTTTCTGTTTTCTTCGGAAATGAATTTCCTCATCTTGCTGGCCTTCCTCGCCACAGTCTTGATTCTCGGCATGCTTGCTTCGAAGAGTTGAAGGTTGGGGTTTTCTGGGACGAAGGTGATGAGAGGGTTGCAGTGTTTGGAACTCGGGAGAGGTGAGGTGAGGGGAGGTTGAAGAGGTGGCAGTGTGGGTGCGTTAACTCTCGAAAGAAATGGGTTGGAAGCTGCAGAGGTTTAAAGACCGTAGGTGTCTTATGGCCTTCTGCCAATTTCCCGCCCACCATTTTCTTCTCTTTTTTTTTTCACAATGCTGCAGCATGGCAGAGGGGAACCCTTGGCTTGAAGCTGACTGTGTTGCTGCAGCAATACTGGAGCAATGCTTCAGCAAGCTAGGAGCCCAAAAATTTCCTGCTGCAGCATAGAGTGCTTGCTACCAGTTCTGCTATAGCAACCAGGGACTGCCTTTAGTGCTATGCTGCTGCAGCAAAACAAAGGCTGGTTCAACAACTCCTTGCTTCCTAACCTGCGTATTAACCACAAAAGCTATTAGGTTCTTGATCTAAGCTTGTCTTAAAACTATTATCCTAAATAATAACAAATTTAAATATGGGTTGCCTCCCATGAGCGCTTGGTTTAGAGTCTTCAGCCTGACTTCCCTTCTGTTCAATCCTCTTGCAGCTGAATGGAAGTGTGCTGTCTCTCCACGTCACCCCCCAGATAATGCTTGACTCTTTGCCCATTAACCTTGAATGTTCTTCCTTCCTTCTCTTCTTCCAATTCAATTGTCCCAAATGGAAAGACCTGGCTTATACGAAAGGGTCCAGACCATCGTGATTTCAACTTTCCAGGAAACACGGTTAGCCTGGAGTTGTACAGTAGTACTTTCTGTCCTACTTCGAAGTTTCTAGGCTGTATCTTCCTGTCATGCCATTGCTTGGCTTTCTCCTTGTATAGCTTGGCATTCTCATAGGCTTGCCCCCGAAATTCGTCCAACTCATTTAGCTGCATCATCCTTCTCTCCCCTGCAGCATCCAGGCTCCAGTTCAGTTTCTTCACTGCCCAATATGCTCGATGTTCCAGCTCTACTGGGAGATGACAAGCCTTCCCGAATACCAACCTGTAAGGTGACATGCCCAGAGGTGTCTTATAGGCTGTTCTATATGCCCAAAGTGCATCATCCAACCTTGAGGACCAATCCTTCCTTGTTGGACTTACTATTTTTTCCAAAATTCTCTTGATCTCTCTGTTAGAGACCTCAGCCTGCCCACTTGTTTGTGGATGATAGGGGGTTGCTACCTTGTGTCTTACTCCGTATTTGGCCAGTAGTGCCTTGAACTGCCTATTGCAGAAATGGGTTCCTCCATCGCTGATGATAGCTCTGGGGGTTCCAAACCTTGTAAAGATATTCCTCTTCAAGAATCTGGTCACAACCCTGGCTTCATTAGTCTGAGATGCACTGGCTTCCACCCACTTTGAGACATAATCTACAGCTACAAGGATGTATTGGTTGTCAAAGCTTGAGGGGAATGGTCCCATGAAATCTATGCCCCAGACATCAAATAATTCCACCTCCAGGATGTTGTTCAGTGGCATTTCATGCCTGCGAGATATATTTCCTGTTCTCTGGCACCGGTCACATTTCCTTGCATACACGTGGGAGTCCTTGAATAATGAGGGCCAATAGAAACCCGCCTGCAACACTTTGTTTGCTGTCCTAATTCCTCCAAAATGACCTCCATAAGGAGAAGCGTGGCATTGCTGCAAGATTTGCTCCGTTTCTTCACTGGGTATACACCTCCTTATCAACTGGTCAGTACATTGTTTGTAAAGATAGGGCTCATCCCAGTAGTAGGAGTTGACTTCATGCAGGAATTTTTTCTTCTGCTGCCATGTCAGGTCTGGTGGGAGCATTCCACTCACGAGGTAATTCACATAGTCCGCATACCATGGCACATCCATTTGAGACATGAGATAGAGTTGCTCATCCGGGAATCTTTCATTGATAGCCTCTGCTCCAGAGCTGTGCTCCTCTAACCTGGAAAGATGGTCTGCCACTTGGTTCTCAGTCCCCTTTCTATCTCTGATCTCTAGATCAAACTCTTGAAGCAAAAGCACCCACCGAATGAGCCTCGGTTTGGAATCCTTCTTTCTGACCAAGTGTTTGATGGCAGAGTGGTCTGTGTGCACTATCACCTTTGCTCCTACCAGATATGCTCTGAATTTCTCAAAGGCAAACACTACAGCAAGCAATTCCTTCTCTGTCACAGTGTAGTTCAGCTGGGCACCTTGCAGCATTTTGCTAGCATAGTAAATAGAGTGAAACAGCTTATTTTTGCGCTGTCCCAGGACAGCTCCTAATGCTGTTTCGCTAGCATCACACATTAGCTCAAATGGGGAGGTCCAGTCTGGTGCTACGATGATCGGGGCTGTGCTCAATTTCTGCTTGAGATCGCAGAATGCTGTCATGCAGCCTTTATCAAAACAAAAGGTTTTATCCTTCTCCAGCAAACTGCATAGTGGTTTGGCCACCTTAGAAAAGTCCTTGATGAACCTTCTATAAAATCCTGCATGTCCCAAAAAACTTCGAATGCCCTTTACCGAGGTGGGAGGAGGCAATTTCTCAATAACTTCTACTTTGGCCTTGTCCACCTCTAGTCCTCTCTGCGATACCTTATGCCCCAGCACAATTCCCTCCTTTACCATAAACTGGCACTTTTCCCAGTTTAGCACCAAGTTTGTCTCCTCACACCTCTGCAATACTTTAGCAAGGTTTCCCAAGCATTGGTCGAAGGAGTCTCCAAAAATTGAGAAATCATCCATAAAGATTTCCACAAACTGTTTAGCCATTTCTGTGAATATTGCCATCATGCATCGCTGGAACGTTGCTGGAGCATTGCACAGCCCGAATGGCATCCTTCGAAATGCAAAGGTACCATAAGGACATGTGAATGTGGTCTTATGCTGATCTTCTGGTGCTATGGCGATCTGGTTATACCCTGAGTACCCATCCAGGAAGCAATAATATTCCCTCCCAGCAAGTCTATCTAGCATTTGATCCATGAATGGCAGAGGGAAGTGATCCTTCCTAGTGCTTTTGTTCAGCTTTCGGTAGTCCATGCAAATCCTCCAACCGGTTACCACCTTAGTGGGAATGAGCTCGTTGCTATCAGTTTCCACCACAGTCATGCCTCCTTTCTTGGGCACACACTAGACTGGACTCACCCAAGAGCTATCTGATATAGGGTAAATGATTCCAGCATCCAGCCATTTGATGATCTCCTTCTTCACTATTGGGTTAAGCCTACGCTGAGGTTCAATGGACCCTTTTTCATTGGTTTCCAGAAGGATCTTATGCATGCAAAATGAGGGACTGATTCCCTTAATGTCAGCAAGTGTCCAGCCAATTGCCTTCCTGAATTTCTTCAGTGTCAGGACCAATTTCTCCTCTTGCTCCTCTGTTAGAAATGCTGAGATAACGATAGGAAGAGTGGCTGTTTCTCCTAGATATGCATACTTAAGGTGAGCTGGTAGAGGCTTCATCTCCAGAGCTGGTGGTTCTTCCATTGGTGCTTTTAGCAGTCTTGAATCTGTCGTGGTTTCGAACAATGGCTTCTTCTTACTGAAGCCTTGTCTGAAATCAATCCAAGCCCATTCCTTCTCATCTTCTCCTTCGGACTCTGAGTGATCTGTCCACTCTGCTGGTGATGGCTCCTTGCAGCATCTTTCCAGTTGTTCTGATGCTAATGTATCTATCATTGACACTACAGCACATTCCTCTTCTTCACTGGAAAACCTCATCGTCTGGAGCACATTGAATGTAACCTGCTCATCCTGTACTCTCATAGTTAATTCACCCTTCTGAACATCAATGAGTGTCCGGCCAGTTGCTAGGAATGGTCTGCCTAATATAATAGGTACTTCTGCGTCAGCTTCATAATCCAGAATTATGAAATCTACTGGGAAGATGAACTTGTCCACCTTAACTAAGACATCCTCTATTTTTCCCTCTGGGTGTGCAATGGATCTATCTGCCAATTGCAGTGTAACTGTGGTAGGCCGAGCTTCTCCAATTCCTATCTTTTTAAAGATGGCCATTGGCATAAGGTTGATACTTGCTCCCAAATCATAAAGTGCCTTGCCGAAATACTGGTTTCCAATCGAGCAAGGTATGGTGAAACTGCCTGGATCTTTAAGTTTGGGTGGCAACTTATTTTGCAGTACAGCACTGCATTCTCTTGTGAGGGCAACGGTTTCAAACTCGCCAAACCTCCTTTTCTTTGTCAGAATGTCCTTCATGAACTTCACATAATTGGGCATCTGCTCTAGTGCTTCCACTAGCGGAATGTTGATGTGTAGCTGTTTCAGGACATCCAAGAACCTTCTAAATTGTTGGTCATTCTGCTGCTTCTGAAATCTTTGAGGGAAAGGGGGAGGTAGCTTGGATTGCTGCATATCCTGCTGCAGCAAAGTTGACGACTTTTGCTGCGGCATAGCTGCAGCATTCTCTCCAGAGATGTTTTCGTCCTTGCTTATCTCCTCATTTTGCTTTTTCTTGGCGTTTTCGTTCTCCATGGGTGCAATGGAGTCTGTCTGGTCTTGCTCTCTTGCTTTTGGTGTTTCCACCATCTTTCCACTCCTCAGGGCTATGGCTTTATAGTGTTCTTTCCCCTCTCTCCTAGGGACTTCAGTATTGCTAGGAAGTGTCCCTGGGGGTCTGCTTTTCAGTTCATTGGCAAGCTGTCCCACTTGAGTCTCCAGATTCCTCAGTGAGGCTGCTTGACTCTGGATTAAAGCGTCATTCCTTGCCATACTCCTTCAACAGGGATTCCAGTGAAGTGTGGGCTTCCTGAGGCTGTTGTCTCTGTTGCTGAAAGCCTGGTGGACCCTGTGGTCTTTGTGGAGCAGAGTTGCTCCCTTGTCCTGCACCATAATTGCTCCAGGAGAAATTGGGGTGTTGCCTCCATCCTGGGTTATATGTGTTGGAGTAAGGGTTGTTATTGCGATTCATATTGCCCACAAAACACACTGATTCAGGGTTTGAGGGACAAGCTTCAAATAAATGAGATCCATTGCATAGTACGCAAGATGGTCCAGTTTCCTGGACTGCATTGGTTCCTTGAGGGCGGTGAGACTGCTGGCTTTTCAAAACGTTGACTAGCGAGGCTAGCTGGGCTGTGAGAGAAGTCACTTCACTTACTTCATGCATGTCTGCTGCTTTCTTTCTGTTTGAAACCCTGTCCATTGGCCATTGGTAGTTGTTACTGGCCATTCTTTCGAGCAACTCATATGCTTCATTGTATGTTTTGGACAAGAGTGCCCCATTGGCCGCTGCATCTACTATGGTCCGGGTTTGGGCATTGAGGCCATTATAAAAGGTCTCCATCTGAATGCAGTAAGGGATTCCATGATGTGGGCATCTCCGTAATAGCTCTTTATACCTCTCCCACGTCTCATACAAAGATTTACCTTCTAATTGCTGGAAAGAGGTGATGTCGTTTCTCAATCTGGCATTTTTGGTAGGCGGGAAGTATTTCAGCAGAAATTTTTCTGCCAAATCACTCCAGTTAGTGATAGAGTCAGGTGGCAGAGAGTTTAACCAGGCTCTTGCTCGGTCTCTTAATGAATAAGGAAACAGCTTAAGCCTGAGCACTTCTTCTGTTACACCATTCATTTTAAAAGCATCCGTGACTTCCATGAATACTCTTAAATGAAGATGGGGGTCCTCAGTAGGCATGCCACTGAATTGCCCAGCAGTTTGCAGCATCTGGAACATTACTGGTTTAAGTTCAAAATGTAGAGCCTCAATCTCTGGTCTCACAATGCTTGGGTTCAATCCATTCAGATTTGGTTGAACGTAAGCATTCAAGACCCTATCTCTATCGTCCATGTTGTCTGTTCCATTTTGATTTGCCATCTCCGCCTGCTGCTGGTGTGTTAGCTGTCCTCTTCTTCTTCTCAGAAGTGTTCTTTCTATTTCTGGGTCAAGGGGCAGAAGTTCTCTGTCAGCCCTGCTCATACACCGTGTTACCTGCTCAATCAGGACACTAGAATAAAAGCACAACAATCCTTCACACAGTAGGGTATCTAAAAACAATTTTCAAAGTTTGACACTCCCCGGCAACGGCGCCAAAAACTTGTTGGGATACGTTTGTGTGTTATTCATACAAAGATGAATACAATATCGGTACGCAAGTGCACGTATCGTGACCAAGTAATAAAGTGATGAGTGAGTATCGTCCCACGAGGAGTGAACTGAAACTGTCTAGATACCTTTGCTGTATGAATGTTGTAGCAATGTCAAGTTGTTTCACAAAATTGGAATACGCTTGGTTTATCCGATTTTTACTGTGACTAAAGTGAAGAGTATTAGGGAATAGAAAAGGAAATATGTAAGGGGATCTGGGGTGCTCGGGGTTGCCATGGACTTCAGCATTCAGAGATGCTGTAGACTTTGCTGCAGCAAGGTCCCTGGTGCTAAACTTAGTCCTGAATGGAGTCTTCCCAGACTGCCATTCCTTACAACTCCAAGGTTCAAACACGCATTCCTGCCTTAGTCCTCACCTCTTAGTTGTGCATGCATTTCGTTATGGACTAATGGGGTACCCGTATATCCCTACATGAGGTAACCCCCTACAATCAGCCTCTTTTTCCAGCCTCCATTACCCTCCCAGGTGAATGGTGGCCTTGGATTTCTTCCTTCAAACTTCCGTTATTAAGGAAAGAAAAGTTACTGGAACAACAGCTGAATGTAAACAAAACTGCAGCAAATGTACTCACGTTAAAAATGTGCCTCAGTCCATTACAACCCCTTGTGCAACCCCAGCTGGAAACTAGCCGAGCCTCATGGGTGCACTAGTTACAAAAAGTTTAGAAACTCTAGTATGCATTCTAAAAGATAAAAACTTGTTTTTAGAAATGCGGTTCTTTCTTTTCCTTTGATAAACAACGAAACCTCCGCAGAAAACTAAGTTCCTTTCTACACTACTCCTCTCCTCCCTTATGCTGCACCTTCCGGTGTTATCAGCACTCTCTGTTGTGGAATGATTTTTCTACCTAATTCTAGTTTCTTCCTTTCTCTCACGCCCCCTTTCATTCTCTATTTTTCGGTCTTTTATCAGCAGCCTCTGTGGTCCCAGAAAAGCTCCCTGGATGCTGCCATTCCTTCTGCTCTACAGCAGGCGCCCTTGCAGCTTTTATACTCTCCACTTTCAGTAGTGGAGGCAGTCCTGTACCAACGGCTTGTAGTGACCCTGCTGCTTTCTGCCTGCACTGTTGCTGTCTGTTGCTGTCTGCTGCTGTCTGCTGCTATCTGCTGCTGCACCAAATCAAACGGAATCAGGGTATTTCGGGAGGAAGGGTAGCTCACCCTCTATCACTTGTGGTTCTGCTATCATTGCCACAGATGCTCAGTGAAATGCTGCAGCAATGGGTAGCTGATGTCATATCTAGACGAGTCATCCTTTTTTATTAAATCAGAGGGAAAAAGTGCTTAAAACACCAGAAAATTCAGTAAATAATTATGGGAAATGCATGGAAACTATAGTGAAATGCAGTTAACACAATGCAGTTATCACCCTCTTCCCTTCATTGATCAGATGTTGGAGCATTTAGCAGGAAAATCGCACTACTGTTTTCTGGATGGATATACTGGGTACTTTCAGATACATATAGCCCCAGATGACTAGGAGAAGACCACATTCACGTGCCCATTTGGCACTTTTGCATACAGGAGAATGCCATTCGTTCTTTGTAATGCTCCAGGTACATTCCAACGTTGCATGGTGAGTATCTTTTCTGATTTTTTAGAGAACTGTATGGAGGTATTCATGGATGATTTTACCATATATGGTTCTTCCTTTGATGAATGCTTGGATAGTCTATCTAAGGTATTACACCGGTGCACTACAACTAACCTTGTTTTAAATTTTGAAAAATGCCATTTCATGGTAGAACGAGGTATAGTTTTAGGGCATATAATTTCTAAAAAGGGCATAGAGGTAGATCCTGCTAAGATTGATGTTATTACTGCTTTACCTTACCCTACAAGTGTGCGGGAAGTTCGTTCCTTTCTTGGCCATGCAGGATTTTAACGGCGCTTCATTCGTGACTTCAGCAAAATTGCCCTTCCATTATCCAGCTTGCTACAAAAGGATGTGGACTTCATTTTCAACTCATTATGCAAGGATGCATTTGACCATATTAAGAAGGCTCTCACTTCAACTCCCATCATTCAGTCACCTGACTGGACGCTTCCATTTGAACTGATGTGTGATGCGTCTAACTATGCCGTGGGAGCAGTCCTTGCCAAGAGAGTTGATAAAGCTCCATATGTCATCTATTATGCCTCGAGGACATTTGATTCTGCCCAAGCAAATTATACCACAACAGAAAAAGAGCTTTTAGCAATTGTTTTGCCATTAGATAAATTTAGATCATACTTGCTTTGTTCTCATGTGGTAATTTTCTCTGATCATGCAGCTCTCAAGTTCCTCTTAAAGAAACCAGATGCCAAACCAAGGTTAATTAGATAGATGCTCCTTGTTCAAGAATTTGACCTAGAGATTAGAGATAGGAGTGGAGTAGAAAATGTGGTTGCTGACCATTTGAGCAGAATAGAGAGAGCATCTGATTCTCTTCCTATTCAAGATTCATTCCCAGATGAGCAGCTTTTACAGCTGCATGGTGAGTTTCCATGGTATGCTGACATTGTAAATTATTTGGTTGCACATGTGTTGCCCTTAAATCTCGCACGTGCACAGATGCATAAATTCAAGAGTGAAGCTAAATACTATGTGTGGGATGATCCTTATTTGTGGAGGTTTTGTAGTGACCAAATAATTAGAAGATGTGTACCTAATTATGAGTTTCATTCTGTACTTTTCTTTTGTCATTCCTATGCTTGTGGAGGTCATTTTGGTCCCCAGAGGACTGCAAGGAAGGTATTAGATTCTGGTTTGTATTGGCCTACCTTATTTCATAATGCCTATGAATTTTGTAAATCTTGTGAACAATGTCAACGAGCAGGAAATATAACCCGTAGGAACGAAATGCCCCAACAACCTTTATTGTTTTGTGAAATCTTTGATGTTTGGGGAATTGACTTCATGGGTCAATTTCCTGTCTCATTTGGCTTTGTTTATATCTTATTTGGCTGTTGATTATGTTTCCAAATTGGTGGAGGCCATTCCCACTAGAACTGATGATTCTCATGTTGTTGTGAATTTTGTTAGATCAAACATCTCTTGCAGGTTCGGCATACCCAGGGCAATCATTAACGATCAAGGATCTCACTTTTGCAATAGACACATGAAAACCCTGTTAAGTAAATATGGTGTCTTTCACAAAGTCTCAACACCCTATCATCCTTAAACGAATGGCCAAGCCGAGGTCTCCAATCGTGAGATTAAACGAATTTTGGAGAAAACAGTGAGACCAGACCGAAAAGATTGGAGTAAGCGGCTAGATGATGCTTTATGGGCTTATAGGACTGGCTATAAGACACCTATAGGTATGTCACCCTATAGGCTTGTCTTTGGTAAGGCATGTCATCTTCCAGTGGAGCTAGAGCATCGGGCTTATTGGGCAGTAAAGGCTTGTAACTTGGACATAGACCAATTCGGAGTCGGAAGAAAATTACAACTTCAGGAATTAGAAGAACTCCGATTAGAGGCCTATGAGAATTCCCGAATATACAAAGAGAAGGCTAAGTCCTTTCATGACAAGCAAATCCTTAGAAAGGAATTCAAAGAAGGGGAGAAAGTGCTCTTATACAACTCTCGCCTTAAGTTTATGCCAGGAAAATTGAGATCCCGATGGGAGGGCCCATTTTTAGTCACTAATATATTTTCTTATGGTGCAGTTGAAATTCAAGATGTGACTACAGGGCGGACTTTCAAAGTCAACGGACACCGACTCAAACAATTTCATGAGGGAGCTAAAGAGAATTCGATTGAAGAGTTGGTTTTGGTTGATGCTGTTTCCCTAACTTGAGGGAGTTCATTTTACTTATGCTTGAATTTTTTTTTTCCGCTTATTCTTGTTCTGTTAAAAAAAAAAAATCTGCTAAGTTTATTTTCATATTGCCATTGCCATTTTCTATTTGCATTTTCAATAGCCTTGAGATTTGTAAAGGTTGTGAGCTTGGAGCACTTTAAAAATTTGAGGTCTAAAGCATGACTAAATGCATTTCTTGCATCTCTTAGCTAGCTAGTTTGGTGATAGACATTGAATAAATGGATTAAGCATGTTAGTGCATACCTAGTGAGCATTTGGGCCAATTGTCATTCTCTATTCTTTTCTTGTGTGAATTACACTCATAAAGTTTGACACTCTAGAACTTGCTTTGCTTCTTTTTGAGATTATATTTTCACATGCATGCATGAATGTAATGAATGCTTTCTTTTCTTACATTTAGCTAGTTAACCAAATAGCCTACCTAATACAATTTTCCTTTGACCCTAATATTTCCAATTCCCTCATTACCAACCTTTAGCATGAAACCATGATTCTACCTTACCTTAGGGAGTAAGAGAGCATTGGTTGATCATTTGATGAGTTGATCTTTGTCTGAGACAGACAAATTCAAGTGTGGGGGAGAAGAAGTTGTAAATTTGAAATCAATTGGCTATGTGAATTTTAGAGTTTATGAATGTGAATTTTAGAGATGAAAAAAAAAAGAATTGAATGTAAAAAAAAAATTATAGAAAAGAAAAAGAAACAAAGATGTATAGAATTTTTGAATGATTTTGGTGCATATTGCTCATTTTATCTCCCAATGTTCTCATGCTCTCTTTAGTTTTAAATTTCCATACCCATGTTATCTTTTTCATCCCTTCCTTTTCCTTAGCCCCATTACAACTTTAAATAAACTCCTTTTGATTTGTGCATGCATGTGTTTAAAATTGGTGGAGATTAGAATAGAAGCAAGCCTATGGTAGTGCAAATTGTCATGAGTTGTATTGAGTGAAAAGACAAACCTTTCTTTTTAAACACTTGAGAATTGAGAGTATATCATGTGAGAATCTATCATTCTTAGTTCACACAATTCAATTGAAATCACCATGCTTTTTAGTTGGAAGTGTAAGAAATAAATTCATGAATGTCTTGATTCCTTAAAGCATTTAACGTTCTTCTTGCTCACTTAACTTTTGCATTCTTGAAAGTTGTTGGAATGTAAATCCTGGATTGTTTCCTTTATTTTCTAGTTTGTTTGAATTTTAGTTTGCCCGAGACGTGCAAAGGAAAAGTGTGGGGGAATTTGATAAACATCATTTCTATATATTATTTGATCATCATAATATAGTGTTTTCATCCCCTCCTACACTTATTTCTATCACTTAAGCTAGGCTTTATGATTTGAGTTTTATTTTGGTCTTTGAGATTTTTTTTCCAGCAATTCTGTCTTTTTAAACCTGTCTGTGTATTTCTGTTATATTTGGAGTTTGAGACCACCAAAAATTCTGATTTTAGTCTTATAGGAAAGCTAAGACAAATGTCCATAACTTTCATGAAGAGCCTAAGATCCCATTCGGAGGTCCAATAGGCCGAATTACACCAAGAGTCCAATACATGGATAGCACAAATAGAATCTGACCTTTGGGTGTTTAAATGGCCATAAGCTGAGTTAGGATGTCCGTTTGGCATGATTTTGGTGGCCCTGGAACCCTATGACGTAGAGCAATAATTCATATGAAGACCACTTTGCCAGCCAGAGGCATCTAGGACCCCTAATTAGTGGTGCAAAGCTGGAGGGACACATGCAGCCGAAAGCAGAGCTGTCACATGTTGTCCTGGTTGGTTTTAATGATTAAGATTCCCTTCCTTTGGTCTAATTGGGGGGAATTCGGAATTCAGACCACTTACCACTCTCATACACACATCTATCTTCATCTTCAACCTCTAGAGCAGAGCTTGGACATCCATGGCAGAGTAGAGAAGTTTGTAACCAGCTGGACTTCCTCTGAATTCGGTTAGGTTTTGAGATTCCGTTTGTATTGTAATCAAGTTTATATCATCTTCTTTGTTTTCTGAAGTATTTCGAATCTTGTATGAATATATAGAGATTTCTGTTATCTATTCAAGTTTGATGTATGAGATAGAATCTTGATTGATATATCTTTATTCTATTGCATGAACAAAGGAAATAGATTGGTTGATATTTGATTTTCAGATAAACAACAGATTACAAGTTATATGTGATTGCATGGATTTGTAATATATGTTGTTGATCGGATTTTGAATGATGAAGGTTATGATGCAGAGATTTCGATTATGACTAAAATCAACCAATAACTTGATTAATCATTTTTAGTCTAGGATAAACCGAACAAATTCTTGAAGAATGTCTAGTGAGGTTACATTTTCGGTAATATAATCTTTGTCCAATTTTTCACTTGTGATCTAATTGATTGTGATAAAATCCAACCCCCCCCCGGTTAGATCTTGAAACTATCATTTAACATTAGCATTCCTTGAGAGACGATCCGGAGTTACCCTATATTGCATTCCTTATAGGGGTTCGGTAATATTTTGGTAGATCACGACAAATCTTCATCAACAGGTGACGCCTAGACAGATGACTGTTCATGATGTTTGGGCGTTACCCCATGGGCACAAGGTGGTTATCCAATTTAACGACACCCACTAGCCCATCAGAGATGGCGGTGGTCTCCTTGGTGTCTTTTTTGGCACCATTGGGGATAACTTCCGTTTCTTTCCAATCTCATACAAAGATTGAAGGAGCATTTCAGAAGATTACAAGACAGGAGTGTTCATGAACACAATATAGGTATGAACTGTTCATTCTTCCTAATTACACCTAAACATTTTTAGTGTTTCACTGACATTTGTTCTATCTTTTATAGACACATTTTAATGTGACAAGCTATCACAAGAAGTTAATTTTACAGTCATTTGGAGCAAAGTGGAGAGCCACACATTACAATATGTTTTGGCTCAAGTATGATGGGACAAAGATTAGGGAGGAGTTGCTCAATGACGTTCTAGCTGACATCCCACGTGAGCAGTGTGCTACATTAATTGACTACTGACTTAAAGTGAAGACTAGGGTAATTACTTATATCCATTTCTTCATATATGTTATTTTCCAAAGAGATTGATCAATTAATCTATTTATGCAATTAATTAAGATGTGGCTGCTCAAAATAGAGGTAACAGAAGATGTATGACGATGCCACATACCACTGGATTGAAGAGCCTTGCACGTAGAAAGGCCAAGCTAGTGAGTTTTTCTTGATCAGTATCTTATTTCATTTTTAATAAAATACAATTCATTGAATAAATTTTTTATTAATTGTTAACATATTCAGGAGACTAAGATTGGTGGCCCAGTGACTCGCGGCGATTTATAGACGACAGCTCATAAAAGGGCTGACAGAACATACATCAATGATAAGGCTTGAGTAGTTGCTGTACGTATAATTTTGTTATTGTTCTATTATTATATTATTTTATTTGATTGTTTATTAATTGTTATCAAAATTTATTGTCTGTTTTTTTATTTTGTTGAAAATTTTTTTCTCGATTTAGCAGGAGGATATCTCTTCCCAAGAGCTCTCGATATCTAATTCAATTATGAGAACCTTGGGAACTGGGGAGCACTTGGGTCACATTCTAGGATTTGGGTTAGGTGTTTGCCTAACCCAAGTCTTTGGTTGTGGCTCAGTTGAGTCTAGCTCACACTTTGGGCCTTTATACCAGGACTTGCAGACTAAAGTGACTCACTTGAAAGCGGCAATACATGAGCAAGATGTCGAGCAGCAGCAACAAGAGGTGAAGCGAGATGCACGTGACACTGACATTGCAGCACAACAGAGATAGATAAATGCAGCTATGACGTTCCTGCTCCAGAACTTCTAGGGTCAAGTGTCGACTGAAATTGCACTTGCTCACAGTGCAAATACTAGGGTAATTTCTCAATACTAAACTTTGAAAACAATTGTTGCTATTAATTTATTTAATTTCAAAACGCTTACATAACGAAATTGATTTTTAGGTCTCTAGTGATAAAGGAAGTGGACATCAACCGGATCAGACACCACAGGGCCCAAGTTCATGATTCTATTTTATATCATTTTTTTGTAATCTCTATATGTTGTAAATTGTAATTTTAACTTCTGAGTAACTATCAATTTTTTTTCAACAATTTATTTGTTAATGTGATTTGCATCAGATTATTAGGATATATGTCGATATATTTGATAAAAAATCTAACATTACAAAATAATTTACACTTATAATTTTCAAAGAAAAGAAACTATTTTAAATTATTAAACGTAAGAATAATAATCCAAAATTAAACTAAAATTTAAATTAAGTAGAATAAAAACATTTATAAGAAATAACGACGGTTACAAAAAACCGTTGTTTTTACATAAACATAATGATAGTTTGGTAATCGTCGTTAGTCCTTGTTGTTGAGACGGTTTCAAAACCATCTCTAAGACATATCTTAACAACAGTTTTTGAAATCGTCGTTAAGACAAGAAATAGCGACGGTTCTATAAACTGTCGCTATGTCTAGACCCAATGACGGTTATGTAACCCTCACTATGCCGGGTCCTAACGACGCCATACCCACAGTTGACCAAAATCGTAGCAATGAGCTTGGTTCCATGATGGTTTGACCAGCCGTCATTAAGGCGTTTAGCGACGGTAAAAACCGTGACTAAAGCCACTAAAAAGCTACCATAAAACCACTTTTTTCTTGTAGTGTTTATAAACTCATTAATGACACTTGAAAATTTTTCATTGGTCATTGAATATTTATGTGAGCCATATTATTGTCAAATGAAATTTATTATTTACTTAAAATTTAAGAAGTGGATTGACTTAAAATTTAATTGCCTTCAAATTGATGGCCCCTCAAGACCTGTTTATGAACTCAAACAATATTATTTTATTTGAGCAAAAAAGTCTTGAATTTGAGATTTGGGTTGGTTTGGAATGTGAATTTTTTTTTATATTTGATATGTTATTATTAATAATTTATTATTTCTTAATTAGTAATTATTTTGTAGGATTTGGAGTTTTCCTTTAAAACAAATTCCTATAATTCATCTTTTTGGTTAATTAAGACCAATGTAATGTTTTTAGTTTCCTAATTTTGGTTTTGGTTTTATTAATGAACAATTAGTGGCAAATATTTTGATTTTGTTTTCAGTTTGTTGAGATGATTTTATATTAGCTACAGTGTCATCTTAATCTAATAAAATTTGCGACCAAATATGAAAATTAACTACTTTTTGGCAATGAATTTTTTGTAACTAGCAAATGCACTACTATTATAATTTTAAAAAAATTTCCACTATTTGGGGATGGCTTATCGAAACAATTTCCATTGCCAATTCATATTTAAGATAGAAAAGATTCATACATAATCCTTTTGTTTCTTGTTATGAACCAAGGGAGTGAACACTCAGTTAAGCTATAAAAAATAGCTAGTAAAAGGAAGTTTTTAATGGTGTAAATGCAAAAAAAAAAGGTTTTTTTTTATTGCATACAACTGGTCAACTTTAGTGTAATTTGCTAGTCACCATTTTTGTCACATACTCCCCTTGTTTTGTTTATAAATAGAGACATCTTGTGAGCTAGAAAGAGGAGAAAAAGGCTGAAGAGTTAGCTTGATAAACTTTTGTTAAAGTTCTAAGTGTTTGTAATATTTTTCTCTCTTTATACATTTTGTATCTTTACTTTTTTCATAAATTTTACAATACTTCATATTTCTTTTTTCTTTTTTACTTAGATTAAGGAGAACTAATTTCCTAATGCTAAGGTGAAAGGGTGAAACTCTTGGTTGTCACATCCCTACGTTAGGGACGCGAAAATCTCTTATATTCGATAAATTTTTTTTTCTATTATGTTCTTGAAAATAGTTTCACAATATAACATATTTGAGTATTACCATATGTTTACAAATTTTCAATATTAAGTACAATCGACCACATAATAAGTCATAACAGGGTAATATCATACATTTACACATTATTCAGTATAGCTAATTATACATGTCAGGTCTACTCTTATCAGTTTTACAGCAGAAATAAGGATCCTGCCCGTGACGTTCAGAGCAACTCTAGAGTACAAATATTTTACAAGTTTACATTCTGAGAGCCTAGAAACAATTTAGGCTCACCACTTAATATGACACCCAATCGATCAAGTAGCCGCAGGACTAAATTATGGGTCTTTATCTGAAAAATATATCAACCACGTGTAGTGAGTTTTACAACTCAGTGAGCAGTTAATACATTCTATAACTTCTCAGATCAACATAAGGATGTACTCTTATTTTAAAAATTTATCATATTAAAATCTACCGTTCAGAAGTACATCCTTATGGGACCCGCATTTTCAAAATATTCTCAGTTCCTATACCCACATATGATACAAATTGATCTTAAATCAAATTTGACATGCAATAAAAATCAATTCTTATATATAATGTTCAAGTATGCCATAACTTCAATATACTCAATAGATAAACATGGATTGTGAGTTCATCACCCTTCTGCCTCCTCACAATACCATAGTCACAATCATCAGGGAATGTGAGTTCATCACCCTACTGCCTCCTCACATTACCACTGACTACAACTTCAACAGATCAACAGGGAATGTGAGTTCATCACCCTTCTGCCTCCTCACATTACCATTGTCATCATCACAATAGGTAATTAGGGAATGTGAGTTCATCACCCTACTGCCTCCTCACATTACCACTAATACCACCTTCACAATACCGTCTCAAGCCATATAATCCCATCATTACTCATCAGTGCATATATATATAAACATGTATCACTGTGCATATCCATCAAATGCAATGCATAATTATCATATAACTCGTCATACAATCATATTCAGCAACTTATCACTTTCAAAACAGAGCTTTCAGTCTCAGCACAAAATCTTTTTCATAAATTTTTCAATCAGAGAAATCATATAATCATGCTCATATCCGAGGCAAACCTAACATTATAAAATCAATGTCATATGCATATCATATTTTCTTTGCCATGTAATGTGAAATGCATTTAGAAATAACATATTCAAAGCATTTCAAAATCTCTTTCAAAAATCATACTCTTCTTGAACTAAATATCATTTCTCAATCATTTCAAATATTCCAACCCATTTCAGAAACATATGAACATATAAATAACATGTAATCATACTCATTAATCAATGAAAAGTTCAAGGAGAGTAAAAACAAGCTATAGGAAGAATTATCTACTCACCACTTTGAAGTACAAAGTTGGACACCCTTAAAATCCTAGTTTCTGATTCGAATTCAACAAAATAAACCACAAAATCGAGTTCGGAACGTCTAAAAACCTTAAAAACGACTCCGGATTTGCAAACTTTGGCCTCCGGGAGCTCGGTCAATGCAGGTCAACGCAAGGAGGTCCGGCTGCCACGCGCTACATGTGCCGCCCAAGGAGAAGCGCGTGGGCTTCACTCGCCTAGAGAGATGCAGCGCGTGGGGGCACGTGCAGTGGTGGATATGGCTGAAATTTGAGATCCAAAGGTTTCGGTGCCCTCTGGATCGATCTACGGTGTTAGTTTTTGCGTTTAAAAACTAAAAATAGGAGTTTCGGAGGTTACCTTTTTGGCCGATTTTCCCTTCAATTTTTCGGCCAATTCTCCAGAAACCAATCAGATGGATTTGAAGAACTCTTCGTCCTGAGTCCGTTGGTGGTAGTAGTGTCGAAATCCAAGTTCCGGAAGTGCGAGAATCCTAGAGAGAAGATTTAGGGATTTTAGAGAGAGAAAATAGGGAGTGAGAGGAAGGATCCGAATTTTCTTCAGTTTTCTTGCTGCAGAGGGTTTAAAATATCTTAAGGGACGAATTTGCAAATTTTCTATTTTTGAGGAAGGTCCTTGCAAATTTTTCATATTTACATTTTGACCCCAAAACGTTTAGGTAATTGCATTTTTGCCCCGAAACGTAAATTCCTCACATTTCTTTTATAATTCTTTAATTCATATAAATAATAACTTATTTTCACCGGGTTCTAACTCCATCTTCGAAATCCTCTCTTTAATTCCAATTTTTCTTTAATTGAAATCCCCATTTTCAAAATTATCTCTTTTATTCCAAATTTTGTTTAATTGAAAATTTACGTTAAATTTACGGCTATTACATTGGTATAAAAATAATAATTTATTTAACTCTCAATTTCAATGTTTATATTTGATGTTATATTTATTTTCTTATTTATTTTCTTGTTATTTTTTTAGAGGATGGCTTTGTTACCCATCTGTTATTTATTTTTTTATTATTTTTCTTCTGAGAGGATGGCTATGTTGCCTTTCTATTATTTATTTTTCTATTTTTTTATATTATTATTTACTTTCTTAGAGGATGACTTTGTTGCCACTCTATTATTTATTTTCTTATTATTTACTTTCTTAGAGGATGATTTTGTTGCCCCTCTATTGTTTATTTTATGCACCTCTATTATTTACTTTATTAGAGAATGGTTCTGTTGCCCCTATGTTATTTATTTTCTTGTTATTTTATTTCTTAATGGATATTTTTACCACCTAATTTATATTATTATTATTAGTCACCTTTCTGTTGTTATGTTTTTCCTCCTTTTACATATTTTATTTTTAGTTTTGTAAAGTTCGAATATTGATATATTGTATACAATCTTTAACACAATAAATGTTTGAATCATTTTTTATTTATTGTAAATAATATAATGATTGGCACGGTGTATACTTAAATCTATTTTACAAGAGTTATTTATTATTAGTAATACAATAAAAAGAAGGCAAATACACTTCATCTGTAAACCAAAGCACATTTAATGTAACATATTTTCTGAATGAAAACTCATTTATGTGAAGATTCTATTTGAGTAATAAAAGAGTTAAAATTTATTTTTATTTGATGTACCAAGAGTGGATCTCCTAACTTTAGTATGTTTCTTTGCTTTGAATACATTCCTATTTAATTTCAGTATTTTAGTTCTTTGCATACTCTGTTCAGTACTCTTTTCACAAAAAAATATATTCTGGCAATTAGGTTAGAAATATTTATTTTGGACCTAAATTAGATTTTTTCTCAATTGACAATCCTCGTGGGATTGACTTTGCATACCACTAAATCTATACTCTAATAGATTCGTGGGCTTGCGAGTTTTAATTAAAACAAGTTTTTGGTGCCATGGCCTGGGATTGCGACGGAAAAGCTAATTAGATCCAGGTAAGTATAATTCTTCCACTAGTTATTTTTTAGAATATTTATTTATTCTTTGTATAGAAAATTTTATTTGTGAAAAAATGTCTTTATTAAAAATTTTTGTGGTAATTTGAGTGTGTAAAATTAGTTGATTCTAACAACAAGGATAAAAATTCCTAGGGAGTATGGATTTTAAGTGAGACTATTGTGACTTCTCCACACTTTTCTAGGGATCAACTAATTTAATACCACCCACTATTACTAACACTCAAAATAAAAAGATAAAAAAATTTCTTTGTTGCAAAATTTTGTGATTTTTTTTTTGTTGTATTTGCATTTTGTTACTTGTAGTTAACATTGTATATATATGTTATTAAGTTATAAAATTATCCTCTTTTGTAATTGTGTTGGCTGCTATTAGATATATTTGTTTATAATTTTTTTTCTAGTTTATTCATGTTTGGAAATGTGATAATGATCAGTGTTTGGTTAGAAAAAGTTTAGGATCACCCATTGATTTTAAAATTGGAACATTAGACTTTGTTGAGACACCATAAAAAATGGAAGAATAAGTTGTGCATGAGAAAACTCTTATGGAGTACTTCTCACTTGTCATAGCCAATACTCCATTTTTTATAGTTTTGCTATAAACTACTACAACTCACTTTGAATTCAAACCAGTCATACATCAACTTTTACTATCACTTTATGGTTTGGAAAGAGAAGATCCTTACATACATGTGAAGGAATTTCTTAAAATTTGTTGAACATTTCGTTTTCAAAATTTCAATGACAAGTCAATTAGGCTTAGAATATTTCCATTCTCATTAAAAGATAAAGCTAAAGCCTAGTTGAACTTCCTTCTTACAGGAACTATTACTAGTTGGAACCAATTGGTAAATAAGTTTTTGGTAAAATTTTGTCCATGTATAAACTGATGTCCTTAGGAGAGAAATTTCTTATTTTTGTCAAAAAGAGGTTGAACAATTTTTTGAATGTTGGGAAAGATTTAATCATCTCTTTTTGAAATGTCCTCATCATGGTTTTAAAATTTAGAGATTGGTGAAATATTTCTATGACGGTTTAACTTCATCAAACCGTTAAATGATCCAAAGCATGCATAGTGAGAGATTTTTACAACTGAATGAAGGAGAAGCTTGGGAATCTTTAGGATTTTTATTTGAAAATTCTCAACATTGGAAATGCATAGATTCCAGGGATAAGAAGTCTCAAACACAAAAAGTGAAGAATTTATGAAGTGAGTGATGAGATAGATGTGAGAATTACCTTAGCTAGCCTGACTAGACAGGTCAAAGTTTTAACTTTAAGTCACACTCTGAACCCTTCTACCAATACTAGGATAGATGCATATGCCTTATGTTCTAGTACATCTCACATTACACAATCTTGTCCATTCATACCAGCTTACCAAGAAGCATTCTTTGAACAAGTTAATTCTCTTCAATTTCATGAAAAGTCATCAGACAGCCCGTTTGCACCGACATATAATCCAAATTGGAGGAATCATCCAAACTTTTCATAGAGACAAAATCAGCCTTCAATGAATCAAGGTGGGCAACAATTTGCCCTTCCTAACTCATATACTCTAGTTTCTCAATATGCTCCTCCTTTTGGGGTTCCATAACAAAGAAGACCTTCTTTGGAAGATACTCTGCAACAATTCATGCAATCAACCCAACAAGCTTTACAATCCCACACTCAATCTATTTCAAAGCTTGAAACACAATTGGGTCAAATATTCAATGCTGTAGGAGAGAGAGAGAGAAAAGGAAATTTCCTAGTTAACCTATTCCTAATCCTAAGGGTCAATTTGAAGTAGGATAATCAACAAATCCTAATGAGGAAGTGAAGTTTGTAACTACCCTTAGGTTTGAAAAGTAATTGATAATAAAGTTCACGTGCTTGAAACTAAAGAATAGATTAATAACTCAAGTGAGAATAAAAGTGAACATATTCTTTATGCCCCTAAAGCTCTATTCCCATAAAAACTTGAGACAAATAAGAAAGGTACTCAATATAGTGACATTTTAGAGGTGTTTAAGCAAGTAAGCATTAACATTCCTTTTCTCGATGCTATCAAACAAGTACTTGCCTACTTAAAATTTTTGAATTATCTTTGCATGGCGAAAAGAAAAACTAATGTTCCGAAAACTACATTTTTGAATGAACAAGTGAACTCCATAATTCAACCAAAAAACTCCTGTCAAGTACAAAGATCTCGATTGTCCTACAATTTCTTGTGTTATAGGTGACTATGTGATTAACCGAGCCTTACTTGATCTAGGAGCAAGTGTGAATATATTTTCGTACTCTGTGTATGCAAAACTTGGGTTAGGAGAGTTGAAACTTACACTAGTAAACCTTCAGTTAGCTGGTAGGTCCACAAAATTTTCTAGAGGTGTCATAGAGGATATGCTCATTAAGGTTGATAATTTTACTTTCCAGTAGATTTTATTGTTCTTAACACTGAACCTATTGAGAATACAGAGACATAAATTCCAGTCATTTTGGGTAGACCATTTCTTGCAACATCCAATGTGATCATTAATTGTCAAAATAAAATTTTGAATCTATCTTCTGGAAATATGACTGTGGAACTAAATTTTTGTAATGTCTATCATCAACCTGTGGACACTGGTGATTTATGTGAGATCAACATGATTGAGAGTATTGCTAATGACTCATTTTTAAATTCTTTTTTATGATAACCCTTTAGAAAAATGTCTGACTCACTTTAACATGGACATAGATGAAGACTGTTTGATCAATGAAATAAATTCTTTGTTAAAGACTACTCCATTGATGGATACCAATGAATGGAAAGTCAAAACAGAGACACTTGCATCTTCTGAGTCTGTCTTATTACCATCCATAGAGAAACCGCCCCTGGTAGAGTTAAAACTTTTGTCAGGTTCTCTAAAATATGTGTTTCTAGGACCTTTTGAGACCTTACTTGTTATCATAGCATCTGACCTAGATAGAGAACATGAAGTTGAACTCATAAAAGTCCTCAGTGAGTATAGTAAAGCCATATGGTGGACAATAACAGAAATTAAATGTATTAGTCCATCAATTTGCATGCACATGATGCATTTATAGGACAATGCCAAAACCTCAAGAGAGCCACAAAGACGTCTAAATCTAAACATAAAAGAAGTCGTGAGAGCTGAAGTGATTAAACTTCTTAATGTGGGTGTCATTTACCCAATTTCTGATAGTGCATAGGTCAGTCTTGTTTAGATAGTTCCTAAGAATTTTGGGATTACTGTAGTCAAGAATAAGGATAATAAATTAATTTTCACTAGAGTACAAACTGGGTGGCGTATTTGTATTGACTATTGCATGTTGAATGCTGTAACAAGGAAAGATCATTTTCTATTTCCTTTTATAGACCAAATGTTAGAGAGGTTGGCTGGACATGCATATTATTGTTTTCTTGATGGATATTCAGGTTACAACCAAATTCTCATTGCACTTGAGGATAAAGAGAAAACTACATTCACTTGTCCTTTTAGAACCTTTGCCTATTGTCAAATTCCATTTGGATTGTGCAATGCAACTACTACATTTCAGCGTTGCATGATAAGCATATTTTCTAACATAGTAGAGCGATTTCTGGAAGTATTCATGGATGATTTTTCTGTGCATGGGTCTAGTTTTGAGGAATGTATACACCATTTAAAATTGGTCTTAATTAGGTGTAAAGAAAAGAACCTTGTTTTGAACTGAGAAAAATGTCATTTCATGGTTAGAAATGTAATTGTTTTGGGAGATATTGTGTCAAATCTTTATGTAATTTGCTTACCAAAGATGCAACTTTTATATTTGATGAAGAATGCTTTCAAGCTTTTGAGAAACTCAAATCCCTACTCACCTTTGCACCTATCATTAGACCACCCAATGGAAATCTTCCATTTTAAATCATGTGTGATGCCTCTGATTATGCAATTTGAGCTGTTTTGGGTCAATATCTAGAAAAGTTTCCTTATGTGATATAATATACTAGTAAAACTATTAATGATACTCAATTGAATTATTCTACAACAGAAAAAGAGTTACTAGTTGTGGTATTTTCATTACACAAGTTTAGATCTTATTTATTAGAATATAAAATTGTAGTTTTTTTAGATCATGCTACACTGAAGTATCTTCTTTCTAAGAAAGATGATAAAGCATGTTTGATAAGATGGATACTATTGTTGCAAGAATTTGATTTATAAATTTGGGATAAGAAACGATCTGAAAATATTGTGATTGATCACTTGTCTAGACTAATAGTTGAATCGGGTGACAATAACTTGCCTATCGAAGACTCATTTCCAAATGAGTAACTCATGTCTATTTAACAGTTACCTTGATTTGCTAACATTGCTAATTAGCTTGCCACAGGTCAAATGCCTACACATTAGAGTAGGCAAGATTGGGTAAAAAATTTAGTAGAAGTAAAGAAATTCTTTTAGGAAGATCCATACTTGTTTAAGTATTGTCCTGATCAAATCATTCGGAGATGTGCTCTTAAGAGTTAGCAATATAGTGTTATTTCTTTTTGTCATAATCATACTTGTAGAGGTCATTTTAGTGTTAAAAAAACTGCTACAAAAGTCTTATAGTGTGGCTTTTACTGGCCATCACTGTTCAAAGATATCCATTTGTATTGTAGTTCTTGTGAGCATTGTCAAAAATTGAGCAGTATTTCACGGAGGAATATAATGCCTTTAACTCCCATTTTTATTGTTAAGATATTTGATATATGGGGAATTGATTTTATGGGTCATTTCCCTAATTCTTTTGGTAATTTATACATCTTTATTGCTGTAGATCATGTGTCAAAATGGGTAAAGGCTTTTGCATGTAAAATAAATGACCACAAGATTGTGGTAAAATTCTTGAAAAAAAACATCTTTTTAAGATTTGGCATACCACGGGCTATCATTAGTGATGGGGAAAAATATTTTTGTAATAAGCATTTTGAGCAGTTAATGAGAAAACATGGCATTACACACAAAGTTGCTACCCCATACCATCCTCAAACTAGTGGTCAAGTTGAGATTTCAAATTGGGAAATTAAAAATATTTTGGAAAAAACAATTAACCCAAGTAGGAAAGATTGGTCTTTGAAACTTTGTGATGCTTTATAGGCCTATCGTGCTACTTTTAAAACTCCTATTGGAATGTCTCCTTACCAACTTGTGTATGGCAAGGCCTGTCATTTACCTATTGAGTTAGAACATAAAGCTTATTGGGCCATCAAACAATTTAACTTTGCTATTAACAAAGCAGATTTCCACAGGAAGCTTCAACTCAATGAACTAGAAAAAATAAGGAATGATGTATATGAAAATGCAAAATTGTATAAGGATCGAATGAAACCTTTTCATGACAAAAGTATTTTAAGAAAATCATTTAATTCAGGTCAAAAATTTCTTCTATATAACTCTCGTTTGCATTTATTTTCAGAAAAATTACGTTCTCGGTGGTCAAAACCATTCATTGTTCGTACTATTTATCCACATGGTACAGTAGAGATTGAAAATCCCAAAAAATAGTGATGTGTTTAAAGTCAACGGCCAAAGAGTGAAATCATTTTTGGAATTGCGTAACCCAAAGGTAGAGGAGACACTTCTACGTGATCTTGTTTACCAAGATTGATTTGCTTCCTTTGTCAAAAGTTGCTACGCATGCTACTTAGGTGAGATTTTTATTATTATTTAGTTTGCATTAATTTGTTTTGTCACTAATATCTTATTTTCAATTGCTATTGTTTTCTTGGTTTTGTTGCTTTTGATCTTTCTAAAAAAAAAATTGAATTAAGAATGGAAGACATACTCTCAAAGTTGAAAAATCATTTTCCTTCTCTTTCACCTAATGCATTGATGAAAATTTATAAAGCACAGGCTGCAAGATTGAGGTTAATGATGAACATAGGAATACCTGTTGATGTTCGTTGGCTAATTGAAGCTAAGGTACGATTAGCAGAAAAGTCTGCAAATAGTTTCATTTCTTACATACCAGGTCTAGGAAAAAGTAGTTTGGCTAAAAAGCGTAGAGTTAAAAGAATGAGTGTTTGCTAGAAATGTAGACATGAAACTTGCAATACACGTTGTTGTTCTTTGGGATGGGTGCATGTAAATCGGGAAGATAAAATAAAATTCATTAAGGATAGCTTGAGTAAAGAGTCATTGGATGATGAGTTTCATACAACGTCTCTTGAGACGCATCCTAGTGGATCTGTGCATATCGGGATTGTTGGTTTATGGCCCTATTTTAAAAAGGAATAGAAATAATATAGTCTTGGAAATATGACGTTAAATGACCATGTTTGCCAATTTTTGAGAAAATTGGATGGGAAGTATATCCTCAACCCATAGAGGGTGTTTAAGCCGTTACTGGACGTAAAACTAGAGGAAGATGTGAGCCACAATCATAACTACTGTACATATGCATATGTGCCATCATTTTTGAATTTTTCACCTTTAATTTAGCTATCATCTACTGGCCTACTCACATGACTATTGTAATTATGCTGCCATCTTATTAGTATGTCCTTATCTTAGTTTTATAAATGCACACATGATTACCTTTGTTTTCATACTCAACATTAGGGTGAGTGTAGTTATGGAGGGAGTCGCATTTTGTTAGTTTCGAAATATTTGTGTTTTTTGTGGTTCCATTTCTGAAAAAAAATGGAGTATATGAAAAAAGCACAAAATTTGGGTATGGTACTAGTCAGGAGAAAAATTCATTTAGTCTAAGATGAAGGTAGTTGTGGATTAATAGGATGTGTGTCTATAGCTGCATATGTAGGAGGATGCCAAGTTCTTTGTATTATTCCTACAGCTCTAGCTGTATCAAACATCATCGAAAAAACAATTGGAGATGAATTTTGGATAGCCTCCATGCATGAGTGTATTGCTAGAATGATAAGCAACGCTGATGCTTTCATTGCCTTACTAGGTGGTTTTGGTACTTTGGAGAAAATTTTCAAATAGTCTCATGGGCACAATTGAATATCCACCATAAACCCATAGGTCTGTTGAATGTTAATCATTTCTTTGATGGTTTATAGTATTTTCTTAATCAAGCTGTAGAATAAAAGTTTATCTTATACTTAGCATGACGGATTCTCATCTTGACTTTATATGTTCGTGTTCCTAATCTAGCTAACGCTCAAATAGATTGGACGGCAGACAACTGCAGAAAGCGTAAATTGGACTTGGATCTTCATCTGTAACACATTTTATTTGATTGAATTAAATTTTTTTTCTAATTAGTTTACTACAGGTTCATCTTTTCCTAGATCTCCTTCCAAGTAATATTTCTTTCAATTTTTGTTGTTTGTTTTGTGTTTGTTTTTCATAAAAAAGGCGTGGATGGCGAGCTTCCTATCGCTGTATAGGTTCCAACACCTAAATTTCGAAAACAAAAAACAAAAAAAAAAACTGAGTGATGTTTTGGGAATAGGGAAAAATAACACCAATGATGAAAATAGTTTAAAATGCTTGTAACTTTTGAAAAATATACGTGTTTTGAGTGCTATGTGTGAACCTACACTCTATTGTGACTTATATTTTACTTGAGAATCCTAATATCATGAGCACATAATCTTTTACATTTGACTAATTATTATTTAAGAAGGTTTATGTGATTCAAATATGACTAGTGATCTCATAAAATTTTAGAACTTGTTTGATTGTCACTTGAGGTGAAATCCTAGACTACTCTTCATTTAAGAAATGAATTAGGCATTGTTGGAATAGTTTGAGATTTTCAAACCAACCTATACATTATGCCATCTCTAGTAACCCATTTTGAGCCTATATTTATCTTTTCTTGTACACCTACATTATTATCTAGTTTTTAAATAAAAATATTTCTAACCCTTACCTTTCAGTCACAGGAATGATCATTTGAAAACTTATGATTCAAGGGTGGATGGAAGGAGTTTCAAAAAGAGAGAGAAGAAAATAGAACTTCCTAAATAAATAAGTTTTGGGGTGTTTACGTTTAAAGAAAATATATATAGTATGAGCAAATAACGTAAAAATAAGAATAATGTTGGAGATAGAATTTACGTGATAACATCAAAAGTATTTGGGAGGACTTAAATGATCATTTAAGTTGTAGAGTGAATTAAGTCTTCCTTAATATCTATTTATCCACCTTTAACCTATGTCACGCATTTCAAGCCTAATGAAAGTCCTAATGATCTTAAATGTTAGGATTAGTCTACATTAGTGGAGAGTGACATGGAACATAAGTTTATAGAGTCTCAAATACAAAAATTTAGAGACATGTTTTAAATATTTGATTACATAAATTTATTTGAATGTAAAAGTCTAATGTCATCAGATTATCACACACACACTTGGGATTCAATAGTAAACTATACGTTGCATTTTTATTAAAGTTTTACATAACCTTGGAATTCTAATATTTTCCTTGGTTGCACATTTTAAATCCTTAAGGAATGCTTAGTAAGCCAAAGACAACTCATCACTCATTCATCTTTTGAATTTTGAAGTTTGTGTGTTTTGCTTTGGGACAAGCAAAAGATTAAGTTTGGGGGTATTTAATGAGTGAGTTTTATACTCATAAATTAAATATTTTTATCTTATCTTTTTACCTTAATTAAGCATTTATTCCCTTATTTGTCTTTAGTTTTGTGTATTTTTTTAGAGATGGAGAGAATAATAGAAAATGAACTCAATTGGAGGAATGAAAGCTAAATTGTAGTTCTTTGAAAATGATGTCTATAAATCAAGCAGACAAAATAAATTCATTAAGGATGGTTGAGTAAGGAGTATTATCTTTTTGACTGCTAAGACTCATCCTAATGGATATATGTATCAATTCAATCTTGATTTATGTCCACATTTCTAGAAGAATTGAAATATAAAGATTCAAGGCAGAACACCCAATGTTAAAAATTTGTTTGCTGCTTGCTTTTCAACTTGATCTTATTACAGTATTTTGGTCGTATCTTAGAAAATACGTATATATTATGTATGAAGTTTGGTATATGAACATAATTTCATACAAATTTCATGTTTATGTGATCAGTAAATTCAGACATCCAAAGGGCCAAAATTAGGCTAGAACACAACATGTTTACTGTTGCAATTCAGCTCAACCTTACTATAATACTTGGGTCATATTTAAGTAAATTAATATTCAATGGATACAAACTTTGGTAGGTGCATATCAGATATAATTTTCTACAACTTTTATGTTCAAGTGGTCAGCAAATTCGGACATTAAAAGGGTCAAAATTGGGTTAAAAAAGATCTCATTTACTGTTGCAGTCCAGCCTGAACTGCTCCAATATTTTGGCCATAAATCACAAAATATATGGCCAATATTTCTCCAAGTTATATGGCTGGAAAGCTAATAAAAATATCTACAACTCTTATGTTGATGGGATCAGTAGATGTGGTGAATATCAAGGAGATATATCATGATAACTTTTGGGTCACATAATGCAACACAACTCGTCAACTTTAGTACAATTTTTTACCCACCATTCTTGTCACCTACTCCCCTTGTTTTGTCTATAAATAGAGACATCTTGTGAGTTAGAGGGAGGAGAGAAAGGCTGAAGAGTGAGCTTGGAAAAGTTTTGTTGAAGTTCTAAGTGTTTGTAATATTTTTATCTATTTATACACTTTGTATCTTTACTTTCTTTCATAAATTTTATCATGCTTCTTCATCTTTCATTTTGCTTTCTTACTTTGGTTATGGAGAACTAATTTCCTAATGCTAAGGTGAAAGGGTGAAACTCTTGGTATGAAAATAATAATTTATTTAACTCTTAATTTCAATGTTTATATTTGATGTTGTATTTATCTTCTTATTTATTTTCTTGTTATTTTCTTTCTTAGATGATGGGTTTGTTGCCACTCTGTTATTTATTTTATTGTTATTTTCCTTTTGAGAGGACGGCTATGCTATCTCTCTGTTATTTATTTATTTGTTATTTACTTTCTTAGAAGATGACTTTGTTGCCCTTCTGTTATTTCTTTTCTTGTTGTTTACTTTCTTAAATGATGATTTTGTTGCCCCTCTGTTATTTATTTTCTTATTATTTTATTTCTTAATGGCTGGTTTTACCACCTACTTTATATTATTATTATTGACTTTATCACATTTTTGTTGTTATGTTGTTCCTCCTTTTACATCTTTCATTTTTTATTTTGTAAAATGCAAATCTTGATACATTGTAGACAATATTTGACACAATAAATGCTTGAATCATTCTTGATTTATTGTAGACAATATAATGATTGACACGGTGTATACTTGAATCCATTTTACAAGAGTTATTTATCATTAGTAATACAATAAAAAGAAGGTAAATACACTTCATCTATAAACCAAAGCACATTTAATGTAACATATCTTCTGAATGAAACCTCATTTATGTGAGGATTCTATTTGAGTAATAAAAGAGTTAAAATTTATTTTTATTTGATGTACCAAGAGTGGATCCTCTAACCATAGTATGTTTCTTTACTTTGATTACATTCCTATTTAATTTCAGTATTTTAGTTCTTTGCATACTCTATTCAGTACTTTTCTCAAAAAATAAACATTCTGGCAACTAGGTTAGAAATATTTATTTTAGATCTGAATTAGATTTTTTCTCAATTGGCAATCCTCATGGGATCGACCTTGCACACTTCTAAATCTATACTTCAATAGATTCATGTGCTTGAGAGTTTTAATTAAACCAACAACTATCATAAGGTTGAAGATAATAATAAATAAGGTATGACTATCAAATTGAAATTTCTTAATTTACATGAGCACATACATATGTACCCGCACACTTTATGAATGTAAATTAGAAAATGAATGAAAAGTGATATGATTGAATGTGATACTTACTAAGTTTGATGTTCAGTGATGCGAAAGGATCCACTATGGATACAATGATTATGATGATGTGATTGTAATAAGCTCTAATCAAATGCTAAGTAAAATGATTCTTTATTTTAAAACTTCAAAAAAAAATTAATAATAATAATTACACTGTATTCCTTTTCAAAAACATTGTTATCTAGCGACAATAATAACTAGCCCTAGTGCACCTTGATTACCCTAGCTAGCGAGGGTATGGATGAATGTAGGGAGTTGAGATATTCTCCTCCTGTAACCAGTGGCATTCTGCTTGGGTACCTATGATATTATATGAATGAGTTTATTTATCCACTTTGCTGTGCTTGGGGCAATGTGGGATGATTAAGGAGTTGAAGGAAACTCTTCCCAACCTTATGTAATAAATGATCACAATGTGGTGATTTTCTCTTATCAGGCTGTGTGCTTGGGTACATGGTAATTTTCCCTTACTAGGCTATGTGTTTTTGTATGTTGAAATAGTTTTGGATTGGACTCCTCCAAACTAAATAAAATATGCTTATCCAAATAAATAAATAATTGATAATTTATGTATGTTTCAAAGATGCTTTGCGTGGCTCTTAAACGGTGGTAGGACAAACCTCAGTAAAGATATCAAGTCCCTAAAGGGGGTAAGTGAGACCTTTAGGCAAATCCTAAATCGAAAAAGTGTGGGAGAGTCTTGGACTGTACAAAGGAAATAATTAAAGTATAAAACTAATAAGATATAAATAAAAGAACAAGCCTTAATAACATAAAATAAATTAATATAATCCTTTCACTTTAATTATAATCTTAAATATAAAGCTTGTGTAATAAATATGTATATGTTCACAAATATAATGTAATATCTCTATATAGCATAAGAGTATAATAATATAATGGAATAATCTTAAGCAATATGATAAAGTGGATTTAGCCCAATTGCTATAGTGTGTGTAAAGGTTTGCATGTAGAAATGTTCACGTGTTTACTTAAAAGAGGATCAGTGAAAGAAAGTTGATTGAGGAAAATCAAAGGGTATTTTAGATACCTGTTTGTACATGATGATAGAACTAGACAAGGAAAAGTTTGAGCTTGAGCTAGATCAAGGTAATCAGATGAATTCGGAATCTTCTAGAATGTTGAATAAGTTTTGAAATTCATTTATCAATGGTATAAAATGTGAAGTCTAAAAATAAAGATACTAGCCATAACCTAACCCGAAGATATATATATATATATATATATATATATATATATATATATATATATATATATATATATATATATATATATATATATATAAGTAAATAAAATGAGTAGTAATACCCTAAATTCATTCATAACTTTAATAGTATGAAATAAATTATAACCTAATAAGTAAGATTATTTCTGCATGTTATAATTGTGTTATATTTTCACTGAGTCATAAGACTCATTTCTTTATATATATGTTTTTCAGTTACCTGCAAAGACGCACAATAGAATCTTGAAAGGTTAGATTATCCTTGGTAAGCCCAAATGGTTTTTATGCCTTATTCTTATGCTCTCTGGTATGTTTGTAATATTCTAGAGTATGTTCCATTACCACAAGCAAGATTCTTGTTTTTGATGCATGAGGAAAATGTAAAATATATATGTATAACAAGGAATGAAAAAAATGTAATTGATATTACTTTTATGAAGCTAGATCTTTATTTATGTTTCAAATGCATTTAAAGTTTTACAAGTGGCAATGAATTCATAATCTAAATCAGATATAACAAGCTCCAAGTTTAAAATGTGATGATTAGGCTTATAAAGTAGTGAGAAATCCTCATTTCGTACCAGTCATGTGCTCAGGGAATTCTGGGACATGATAGAAGCCATAGCACTTGAAATTGTAGCCTTAGAACAGAACATCACTTTGATGCTTATTGACCTTCATCCTTGGTGAAAAACCCATATGTTGCAAATGGGGTTTTAAGGTTAATAAAATATGGATGGAACTTTGAAAGGCATAAATCTAGGTTGGTGGCAAAAGTTATACCCAACAACATGGTCTTGACTATTCGTACACTTTTTCACCAGTGACAAAGCTCACTACAATTTAGGTGCTCCTTGGTCTTCTAAAATTCATGGCTAATATCTTCAGTAACTCGGCAGTAATAATGCATTTCTCCATAGAGATCTTAATGAGGAGGTCTGTATGACCTTTCCAACTAGTTTTTAACCCTCTAATTTAAACAAAGTTTGCAAATTAGTCAAATCGCTCTAGTTTAAAGTAGGCTAGCAGACATTGGAATGTCAATCTTTTAATAGCCTTAATTGCCAGGGTTTTTCATAGGTAGCTTGGATTCTTCCTTGTTTATTAAACAATAGAATTCATCTTTCATTGCCTTACTAATCTACATATGTTGATGATGTCATTCTAGCTAGCAGTGATTTAGATTTAATTACTAAGGTTAAAGACTATCGTTATTCACCTTTCAAGATAAAAGATCTTGGCCAGCATAAATTTTTTCTAGGATTTGAAGTTTCTAGGTAGCTTCATCAATTCTAAACCAGTATTAACTCAGGTTGTCGTTCACTCCAAGCATGCTTCTTCTGATTCCACAGTTTTTTCTTATGCAAATGCATAACCCAGCTTAGTTGGCAAGATCCTTTATCTTTGCAACACACAGCCTGACATCAGCTTTGTAGTTCAACAGTTTTCCTAGCTTTTAGATTGTCCAATTGTTGCTCATATGCAGGCACTTCACCATTTGTTATGTTATTTGAAAGGCACTTCTAGACAATGCTTGTTCTTTTCTGTCTCTACACCTTTGCAATTAAAAATCTAGTCAAATTTTGATTTGATTGTATTCCTTCCATCTAGAAAACTATAAATAGGTTTTGTGTCTTCACTGGTCTAGCCTAATTTCAGGGAAGTCCAAGAAGCAACAAATTGTGTCTTGCTCTTCTTATGAGGTTGAGTATCGGGCTCTTAATTTAGTAACTTGTGAAATCCAATGACTACTTCATCTCTTCCATCACTTGTGTGTTCCATATCTTAACCCAGTTTCAGTTTTCTATGATAATTAATCTTCCATCTACATTGCTCAAAATTTAGTCTTTCAAGAATGCTCTAAGCACACTGAGATTGACTGCCATATTGTTTGTGCAAGGTCTCATTCATTTGCTACCTTTACCTTCCATGGCTGAACCTTCTAATTTTCTTGCTATTTTTTGGTTTTAATTGACCAATAGCTTAACTTTAGGAAAGTGGTTAGTTCATTAAGTTGCTAACTTTGTGTATATAGTAGCCAACTATTCATGTATTCGGATGACCAAATGAATAATATTTTTTCTTGAACTTTCTTTCTTTTAGGGTTCCATCTTTTGCAACATTGTCTCTGCCCATTTCTCATTCGTATGCATAATAAAACTCATGAACTTTCCTTATTTCATTTGGAAAAAGAGTTTTGAGAGTTTTTTTTTCAAAATATTTTCTTTTCTAACCTGTCATGCATGTTGTAATATATTCATTCTCTCAATTGTCTTTTTATATAATTGTAAGTAATATCATTTCCTCCATTGTGTCCTTCATAAAAGTTGTGATCTTCTTTTTCTTTTATGATAGTGTGAGAAAAAGTTTTTGACAAACTAATCTAAAGAAAAATTATGATCAGAATAATATATAGATGCACGAATGAAGTCAAAATAAGTAAGACTTTTTAACCCTTATTTACAATTATGTACACTTATCAATATTTATATGTACACTTGGTGTTATGTAATCATGTGCGTACTCACTCTCATAGCAAAACACAATACATAATCATTTAACTTCTGTAGGATTTCAAACTTCCTAAGAGTGTGTTTGGAAGAGGGAATGTTTGGGAGAAATCATTTTTTTTAGGTATTTGAATTATCTCATAATTACCTACAATATTTAAATTACCAATTTATTTAGAAATTGAAATTCCACCAAAACATGTAGAATTTGTAAAATCTCTCCTTTAGCATAAGCAAAAAGAAGTGAGAAATGTTGAACAAAAGCAGGGCTTAACTCTTTCTTCTCCATTTCCATTCCCTCTCAAATTGCAAACTCTTAAACCATAAAATCTCAAATCTCCAAACTCAAACCTTAAATTCCAAAAGAGTAAATTTCAAATTTTAAAACTCAAACATTCAAACACTAAATGGCAAATCCCAAAATTCAAAATCACAAATTCCAAAACTCCAAACCCTAAAACTCCATATATTGAACGAGAATTCTACCAATATTATTTCCATTTCACTACAAGAAAAGAAGCATTTAGCGACAAATTTTTAGTGGCTTTAGAAATGGTTTTAGCCATCGTTGAACAATTTAATGACGGTTTTCCAAACCGTTAAATAATTCATCTTTGCCATAAGTTTAACGATGGTTGGGGGAAACCGTTGTAGGACCATGGTTTAATGATAATTAGTAAACAGTCATAATATCTTTTTTTTTTCTTAACATTCCTATTATCAAATTATTTTCTAGATCTTTTATTTTTCTTCTCTTATTTTCTTCTTTGTAAAAAATTTCTTAAGAAGCATCTTTGTTGGGTCCGCAACAATCCTTCTTACTAAGCCCTAGGTGGCCACAAAGCCAGCCATCGCTAGTCTGAATCCATCAACAATGCCTTAACCTTCACCACCACCACAAACATATTCCATTATGAGCTAGATCTTGATCTTTTCCCAATGAATGTTTCATCGAAGCAAGAAACACCAACCCCAGAAAATGCTATGAATTTCACAGCCATGGTCATTGTTTCACAACCATATATCTTCATCGTCTTTGTTATTTCATGTAAAAGTCATTTTCTTGAAATTTATATAGAAGAGGAAGGAAATCCAACAAAATTTTCTTGAAAAATAATAGAAAATATGACAAGAGTAATTTCTTTTAAAAAGGGAAAGGAAATTGATGAAGAAGATTGATGGAGAAAAGGGGAAGTGGGGGAGGGAGAAAATCGTTGAATCGCCGTAGATCTGAAGTAGAAAATCTCGGTAAAAGGTAAGTTCTGAAAAACCTTACTTAGAGACTTCTAATTAGAAATCTGACTCTGTAGATGTATTCAGAAACTAAATAAATATTAGGATATGAATTCGTTTTGTTGATTCGGTAAAAAAATTTGTAACGGTGAATAGTATTTTTCTGGCGATGAATAGTGGCAGTGAATAGTATTTTCTGGATAAATGGGTATCATTACATGTTATTTATATTTTCATATGTTCTTGAAATGATTATGAATATCTGAAATGGTTGAGAAATGATATCTAGTTCAAGAAAAGTATGATTTTTGAAATAGATTTTGAAATGCTGTGAATATGTTATTTCTAAATGTATTTCTCATTATATGACAATGGAAATATGTTATGCATATGTTGTTGATTTATACAGTGATATTTTTGCCTCGAATATAGGCATGTGTATATGATTCCCCTGATTGGAAAGTTTTGATATAGGAAATATACTGAGACTGAAAGTCTGTTTTATATTGAGAATTTTATACTGGATTATATGGCATACGTGTATATGGTATTTTTCTATGGAGGAATCCTATTGGAAATACTGTCTGCTAACAGCAGGTGATGTTAGCACTGGTGCGCACCTTGATTGCCTCAACTAGTAGGGGAGGTGGTGCTAGCCTCGTGTGAGGGCCAACATACGGGAGATTATATGTGAAGGAGAGCGGAATGCCTCCTATATATGGGTGAGATGCCAGTTATATAATGGTGAGATGCCAGTTATATGAGATGTTATTTGCTTCCCTTGCTGTGTGCTTGAGAAAGACCCATACAAAGTCCCTTCGCGTGTCCTCTTGAATGGTAGTAGAGCAAACCTCAGCGGGATGCTGAGTTTAGGCAAATCCTATACCACCAAAGTACGGAAGGGGTCAAACTCTGGTATGGTAGTTCTGATATGGGATCCTCCAAATATTTTATGAGAAATGTTTTGATGCATAGCATAATTTGATTAATGATTTTACAGTATTGAATATGATTTTGAACTTGATATGAGCATTATTTATACAGTACCGCATACAGTTTGAAAGACCTGATTATGATTTTTGGAACAGAGAATATTTGAAAATACGGGTCCCATGTGGATGTACTTCTGAAATGTAATTTTTGATAACATAAATTTTATTATATGAGTACATCCATATGTTGACCTAAGAGGTCATAAGAGGTATTATCTGCTCACTGAGTTGTAAAACTCACTACACGATGTGGATTTATTTTTCAGATAAAGACATAGAGTTTGGTCCAACAACCACGTGATCGACTAGGGGTCGTACTCCAGTGGTGAGCCTACATTGTTTCTAGGCTCTCAATATTTTATATTGTAATATATTTGTACTCTAGAGTTGCTCTGAACATCACAGGCAGGATCCTTATTTTTGTTGTACTCTGATGTATATGTACTTGATTTGTATATGGTATCTGTATGGAAAAATCTATATGTATCTGTTTCCTTGATAAAGGATTGAGATATTTATGATTATGGAAAATATATGTTAATGATATACATGTTTCACGTGCCCTAAAATTAGGGACGTGACACTCCAAATTTTGTGTGTGTCGTTCAACTTAGTCATAAAATGTTAATTAGAGGTTTATCAAAAAATTGAACTTGTAACTGTCATATTAGATTTCATCAACTAGGGAACTCCAGTCAAAAATCTGAAACCACCATTGGATCATTGCATAAACACTACCAACCTACATCTGATCACTAAAGACAATATTTCAAACTTTGAACAACAAGGAGGTGATCACCTCGCCATTACCAACCTGCCCCCAAAGTTTCAACCTTGGAGAAAGACTCACGAGCTACCACCAACATGTAAAGTTTCAATATATGTGACAGAAACCCACCCCCTCCCCAAACTTGCTTTTTTTTTTTTTGCGCTATTAAGCTGTTAAAGTGTTGAGTTGTATAACCATCATTACTATCCAAACTATTAACACTTTGAAACGCAGGAATAAGACAATTATCAAAGAAAAAAAAAATTCCCAACTAGAAATTTAAATTCATGCTATGATCCACCATAACAACAAAGATTCCATGACTATCGGTATAATTTTGATTCTTCTTAGTATAGCAATTAGCTGTAACAATTCCATCACATTTTACTTGTCAGTAACAAATGGAACAAATAGGTGAAGGATTAATTACCAGTAACCTTATTATCACCCACCACTATATTGTATTTATTATAAATATGTAAATATACTTATAAATTAATTAACTTCAATTATTTAGTTATTCTTTTTAAATTTCTTTTAGTGAAATTAAGGTTATCATTTGTGAGGAAAAAAATTAGTCGTATCTTGCCTTTAAGTCATGATAAATAAATTTATTTATGTTTCATAATTTAATATTAATTTAATTAAATTAAATGAGTAAAATCATATGAAAAGAAAATCTAAGTAATACTAAGTTATAATAATTATATAAATTATTTTTAACATTTTGTGCAAACTTGAAAAAAAAAAGTCGTCTTTGATGGCAACAACAAAATTTTGCCACTAAAAGCTGAGTTTTGGTGACAAATTTTTAATATCGTCAAGAAAAATATTAGTTCAATAGCTTTCATTACAACCCCAAAAGGTCACCACAGAAAAAGGACCTTTTATGGCAATATTTGTGGGGTCACCACTATAATTTTTTTCACCCAATGACCTTCCAAGATGACTATGGAAAAATTGCCACTAAAATCTTTCTATGCAAGAACACTATCGCCACAAAAAAGTTTCAGTGACATCTTTTCTAAAGTCTCCACAAAATGTTATTAACAAAAACTGACCTATCTACATTTCACACATTTCCCTCACATTTCGTCAAAACCTCATTTCCCCTATCCAACAACATTTTGAACCAAAAATTTTGGGTTCAACACACACAGGCTTATCATGTTTTTGTTCTTCCCTCTAATTTCAGTTTTGCAACTCAATTAATGTTATGAAATTCTATCTGAATGCATGAATGAACTTGAGCTTGGGAATTAGATTGGGTGAACTTGTTTTCTAGTTTTTTTTTTACTTTGAGATCACTTTAATAGGGGTTAATTTGGTCAAATTTTCAAATATGTATGGCATTTCAGTTTGGATTCCCAGTTCATGATATGGGTATGATTGTTCACTTATTTTGGGATATGTCATGTCTTGACTTTTTAGAGCACGTGATCAGTACGAAATGAGAGATTTCCTCATTCTGCAAGTGTTCTTAATAGAAACATATTCATGGATATCAAAAGGCATGGGCATTACATTATAAGGGAACCAAAACTTTATCTTTGCTTTAAACATATGTAAAGGTCTAATATCAATGAACCAATAATGCAGTTAAAACTGTTGCTTACTTAAGCATAATCAATCATTCACTTCTCAAGATCCAACTTTAGATATAATAAGGGATTCATTAATATTTAATACAAGGCATCTTAGGTATAACTATATACCTACAAATTGGAAATGCGTGCTCTGCTAGCTAGTGACACCTTAATTATCTATAACTTATTCATAATCCAATCCACGTGCACATATGGCTAGCAACACCTTTGCTAGCTAGGGTTACCTAGCACTTACCACTATTAGCTAATTAGTCATTCACTTAGTTGCTTGTTTATGTATTTTTATTTTACAAGTTTTAAGACTAAATAGTTTTATTCAAGTTTATTTCCCTCCTTTATTAATAATAGATATAGATTGGGATAATACGACATCACTAATTTCAAAATAAGTCGGCATTCTAGTCACCTCAGGCATAGAATTCACAAGCTTACAACATTCCATAATCATAAATTCCATTCTCAGTCAGAATATTATTCCCAAATCCTCATCACAATCTTTACTTCATTTATACCAAAAATTTTCTTTAGGTTCAAATTCATCATAACATCTTCCAAATATGTTATATCTACAAATATACATTATTAATTTTTTTCTATCTTATCCATGAAATTTCTATAACTTAATATCTTTCAAAATTTTGATAGATTGTACTTTGAATTCCATTATACCATTATATGTATACCACAACATTTCTAGTACCTTATATATTTACACATTTAGGCATATAATTTCATTTGAAATATCCAAATTTACTTTTTATATATGAAGCTTAAGAAATTTCTCATTTGAAAATCTTTGTTTTATAGCCTAATATCTCCTTATCAATTATCCAAGTTCTATAATGCTAATCTTATATCTCTTACCACATAGATTGTAAAACAACCCTTCATACCAATATTTATACATACATACATACAAACAAACATACATACATATATATATATATATATATATATATATTCATATACCTTTGTATAATCCTCAAAATATTACTCATGTATCTTAACTTCTAACCATACTAATGTGTGTATGTGTATATATATATAAAAGCATTGTACCTATCTATAATTGAACCGTTCTTACCCAAAACTATGTAATTTACTATCCTCTTTGTATACTTAGAATTGGTATAAGTATGCACATAAACCATGAATCTTGAAAATTAATGTGCCTTCAAATAATTATTGCTAAGCTTTCCTCAAACCATATTTTTTCACTCTTCAACCTATTATTAAGTTACTCGTATGATCCCTAAAGTGATATGACTTCAAATCCATCATCATAGTCTAAATATTTATCCTTCACATACTCTAATCTCAAAAATCATATCCCTTCTTAGACATCATTACCTCTACCATGTTAGCTAATACTCCTAAATGTATTTATTCTATATTCCCACCAATTTGGTCAACATTTACTCACACATATAACTATATCCATACTTTCTAGTCAGCCTAAATTTTTTAATGATCATACCCTCTCCTTTCACTTTACCAAAAGCACTCCATAACTTACTTTCATTTACTAAAGCAATGCCCTATGGATCTCTTAGCCAATAAAAACCTCAATTTCAAAACACTCCATTATGCCAGCCACCAAAATTAGAAGTCCAGTTTACTTGTAATTGGGCTATTTATTTCTTCATGTAATATTAATTTGAAAAATCCTAATTCAATTGATCCAATCATAATCCTAGTACACTCATGATATCCTCCTAAGGACTTCAACTTCCTTATCCAAAATACCTCTAGCATACATATGCTCAAACTTTCCCACATACCTTAATTCATCCTTCTAGAATTTCTCCTAAACTTTCCAAAAATTTTAGTGACTTAAATTAATTCCACACCACTTCTAGCTATACTAATCAACAAACTTCATAACAATTGATCACGGATAGAAATTTCCTTTACATTTTAAAATCATTAAATTATCACCCATTGTGTATATAAAACATTTTGGTAAAATAAAAAAAAAGTATAATCAATAAAAACATATTTAATTTTTAAACAAAAACATAAATGTTTTACACAAATCATAGTCATTAGAGCAAATTATGCTATTTAAAAATTATAGGATATTACAGGATACCAAGCTTTTTTTGTTCTATTGATTACCTCTGCCTTGTATTGAAGAATTTGGTACACACAAATTAATATTCGTTTAAGTGCAAACATACATTGTCATTATTAAGTAATAAAAATCTCTATGTAACGTATAGAGTGTCGATCATACAAAGATTGATATTATTAATTATCGCACTATTAATCTTAATACCAAGTGAATGGTGTGAAAGTAGATTGATGAATAATAAAATAAAATAAAACTGAAATAGAAAGAAAGCTAAATCAAATATAAAAGTCAATTACTTAGGATTCTAAGATTTTTTATTTTACCATAATTAATCGTCTTCACATTTATCAATCTCTTTAACTTAGAATTTATAATCCTAATTGCCAATTGAGATACCCTAAATTATCCACTAGCCTCTTCCGATATCTAATAATACCTGTCAAATGCTAATGTACTCATTGTGAATTATAATAAGCAAATATTTATTAAGATCTATAGTTTTCAGTTAAAGACTACACAAAACATGTAAGTATATCTCAATCTCACATATAATTTATAGTTAACTACACAATGAACTAGACATGTAAATTTCTTTCTGGTCTCATTATGATTAATAAATCATCTAATTAGCGATCAAACAATTAAAAGCATTAAGAAAAGTGTAGAAAACTCAATTAAAGAAAATAATCCATTGATTAAATTGAATAGACAATATAAAGGTCCATAATTAGGCTACATCGTAGTCCTAAAAAAGAAACTATAACATAAAAGAAAAACTTAAAAGAAGAAGAAGAAATCTTGGATGGAACTGAAGCCGCCACTCTAAGAGAGCCTAAGCTCCTTCCGTCTTCCTTAAATTCATAGCCTAAGGGTCCTTTTTAAAGATGAAATAGATCTTTTAATCCTTCTTAAGCTCTATTTTTAAAAGATTTTTTAGTTTAGCTCAAACTCCATCTTTTTTTGTTATTATTTTATTTTTCAAAAGTTGCATTATCATCTTTAGATTGTGATGCCGATATCTAGCTTCTCAAAGCCAAATCTCCCAAGACTTAAAACACAAAAGTTATGGATGTTTTTCCTGAATTTCCAAAGCCACTTGAATAATCTCAATTTGAGCTTAAATGATAGATTTATGTCCAAATTAGTGAAAGAACATCGAAGTTGTCCAAAATATGCAATTCTTGCTCTTTTTCTTTATTTTCTCCAAATCTTCTCATTATTTCTTCTTCTCTCTACCTATAAAATAAACAATCAATCACATATAAAGTTGAAAATAAAATACTTGAAGATCAACAAAAATCTAAGCCAAAAGTATAGAAATTATGAGTATAAAACTCATTCATCAAAGTCTCATTTAGGTTTTGTTAGTTACCTTTGCTCTATCATCACCGCAAGAACAATAAGTCATAGTGACGATTTTTAAGTGGCTTTAGGGACAGTTTTAACTGTCACTAAAGCACTTAATGATGGTTCATAAAACTGTCATAGAGTCAGTGACATTGTGACGATTCTAATAAACCAAGGAAAAATTGTCGCTAAGACTTGTCCTAACAACAGTTTACTAACCATTGTTAAAGGACATTAATTAACTGTCATTACACAAGTACGGTTTATAAGGATTGCAATTAAAATTGTTAACGAGAGTTTGAGAAACCGTGTTTAGGATATGGAATAACAACGATTTTGTAACCATCGTTAATACATTGTCTTAACAACAGTTTTATGTTACTGTCATTAAACATAATTTTTATTTATATATTATTTATATGTTTTTATTTATATATTCTAAATATTGTATACCTCTTTTTATAATATAAACCAATTTCATTTCTTTTTTTAATATTTTTATATTCTTTCTTGTAAATATTGTTTACTCTTTATTTTCTTTATAATTTTATCATTAATTTAAATATAATAAAAATATTCAAAAGGAAATCAAATAAACATGTGCACACAAAAATTTCAATAAATAATTATATTCATTGAAACATTTAAATTACAATGTATATCCTATAAGAATTACATAAATATACAATATACATATAAATTAGATTCTCTTGCCTTAAAGGTCTTGAGGGACTTGTGTTCACCAGCATGATCACTTGGGGCTAAAGAAAATATTTGTTATGTCAGCATTTTCAGAATAAATCGTATAAATATTTGTTTCCATAACTCAATTGGTATTTTAGAAAATTATCCTAGGACTTGGATTGGGTACAAATGTAATCTCAGGTGGCACTTGACCTTAAAAATTTTGGAGCACGAAAGTCATAGATACTTCCATTTGTGACTTTCGTGTTGCTATGTCAGTGTCACATGCCGCTTGCTTGGCTTCTCTTTTAATCTCATGTGCTTTTCGTTTAGCCTCTCATCAATGCTACTCAACCTCTCACTCCTCCATCACTGCTTTAAGGCATGCCACCTCAGATTACAACTCCTCATAAAAAGGCCCAACACCTGAGCTCGACTTAGCAGAGCCACGACCGAAGACTGAGGAATCAATAGTTGCCACACCTAACTTGAGTCATGAACTCGACCCAATTGATTTTTAGTTCCTATAGCTCTTGCCAATGAATTAGTAGTTGAAATCTCTTGGGAATAAAATGTTTCCTATTAGATTGATATAATTTTTTCCTATAAAATTGAAGATAGAAAAGTAAATCTTGTTAAAAATGTATTATTACAACGAAATAAGATTAGAATAATTTATTTCAGCAAAATTTAAACATTTACAGAGATTGCTTAGGCTTCATCATTAATGTATGATCCGTCAACCCTTTTTAGGCTACAGTCCATACATCTCCTCAGGTTACTAAGCCCCAACCTCAGCCTCTTGAAAATTTGACCAAATAATGTAGTAAATATTATATTTAGTGATATACATTAAAATTTAGATAGACTAATGAGAAATTTGAACTTACCATCTTAGCTTTCTTATGTGTAAGGCTCTTTAAGCAAGCGGTATGTGTCATTGTTTGACATTTTCTATTACGTTTATTTTTGTAAGCCACATCCTAATCAATTGCACCAACAGATTAATAAGCCAAACTATATGTAAATTTATATATATTAACAATTAAATATATTTACCCTAGACTTCGTCTCAAGGCGATAGTCTATGAAAGTCGCATACTGATCACATGGGATGCTAGCAATGATGTCAATGCACAACTCTACCCTGGTCTTAGTCCCATCATTTTTTAGCTTCTACACATTGTAACATGTAGCTTTTCACTTATATCCAAGTGACTACAAAATAAGTTTCTTGTGGAGGGTTGACTCTACAAATTTTTCCTACCAAAGAAAGTACAAATGTCAGTAAAGGTATCAAGTCATTAAGATAAAAAAAATGTGTTAGTACTTGTATAGTTTTTATGAACACACTGGTCCTGTAATCTACATTAATACTTCTCCAGTATTTGTAAGAGATAGGGAAAAATTGAAAATTATCTCTAATGTTGCCTAGGAAGACATCGAGCAGACTACCGCTATCTTTAATGAGCTAGTGAGTGTCGTTGAACTAGACAATGACCTTCTGCCCATAGGGAAAGGCCCAGACTTTGTGCATCGTTAACTGCATTGGAGTTACCTCCTTAGTCCTATCTGGCACAGATAAAGTTAATGTGTTAATTCAATAAGAGGAAACAACAATTAATTAAAGAGTTTTAAGATACTTACCAATAACGTCAACCAACCAACTCCTCCTACGTCTCGCATGGTCCTGTTGTGTAGGTTGACGAGCCTCCTCCTCATCGCAAAGAGGTAATCAATGTCAATATAAAACTCTTCCTCTGATGCTTGAATGTCTTGAGGGGAGATTATGGATGGAACTACCTCATATTCAAAAGTATCAATGGTGTGTATTGTCGCAGGTACACCAAATATAATACCTTACCTCCAAACTAACCTGTAGTAGTAGGAGTAAAGGGCAATCCCACAAAGACTGGTATTACCTTTTGTAAAGTCGATTAAAGGGGGTTTGGATAATTAAAGTAAAAAAGAGAGTAAAAAATAATGATTGTAATAAAAAAGGGAGTGATTAATAATAAAGATATTGATTTTGGTTGACTATTATGGAATCGCATTAATCGTTACAACATAATCAATCTTTAATTGAATATCTATCATTCAAATTCTATCCATGTTCCTCCTTAAGTTTAGTAATTTATGACAATTGCCTCAATTAACCCTAATTAACAAGTGATCCTTTAGCACCTCGGTAAAGTATACTTATTAATCACATGAAGAATTAGAGAAACTGATAGAGCTAAACAAATATAGACACATCAGCTATATCTAATCTAGTCAATTATTCCACATAGTTTTTCCAAAGTCCTTAACAAAAAAGTTTCCTTTTTTCATAACCATTGAAATCACCTTAATCAGAGTTCATATGATAAATATATGCCTCAATTAGCAATGAAGGGTCAAAAATCAATATTTTTTCATAAATTTCTTATCTTTTTCTCCTTTTTCTTCTTCCTTTGTTCCTATAACACAAAAAATAAAATTAACCTAATTCCTAATCATATTTTACTTAAATCAAACAAAAAGTAAGTTTAAAGGTATTAAAATCACGCTTAATTATGAATACATCAAATATCCCGACACACAACCTTTTGTTTGTGCTTAAGAAAAATAATCCCTAATGACAAGAACAAAAATCAATATATGTAGTGAGTGTTAGACATACCAAGTTGTTGCCTCATAGTATGAAAATATGCCCAAAAAAAATTTAAAAGGTCATAACCCTGCACAAGATTAACTCAAATGTAATTCATTATTTTATTCTCCTGAATCTCTAGTATGTGTGTGTCTTTGGGTCAATAAATTTCTTTTACCCGAATGAGATTATATATCCAAAAATTTCAGTTGTGGATCTCTAATTAGTTTAGGATTTTCATAGGCTTATTTTTCATGCCACTCTCCACTAGTGTAAGTCAAAACTACCTCTAGTATCAATAAAGCTTTATTTAAATTGTAATATGGTCAGGGTATAAGGTATGATAAAGAATACAAATTTAAACTCAATCATCCATCACCACATAATTAAATCTGATCTCTTGAGTTTTTTCAAGTTTGGGGGGATTTTCTCCCACACTCATTTTCTTGCTTCAATTAAATTCAATTCATTTTTTTTGTTAGTTCTCTATTTCTTTTCTTTCACCTATAGCATATGCTTTTATCCTCTTTGTATTTTTCTTTTCTCTCCTTTGGAACTTTATTTTCTTTTCTTTGTATATTTCTTTTCTTTCCTTTGCTCTACCCTTCCACCCTTTGGTCAATAAAACTTTACAAAATAGATATTCAGAAGGATAATAATCGAGTGAGTGAATAAGAAAAAAAAATAAGGATATTAATCATAAAATTTGGCTTTTGGCTCATTTGTGGATATAGAATAAAAAGTTTATTCAGCTCAAAATAGATGAACTAAGGATATCTCATTACTTGGGTTAGGCTTGAAAGGCTCAATCTATCAAATAATGCATAAATCATCTCCTAAATAATAGTATTAGTATGAGATTTCGCCTCAAGTAGCATTTAAATAAATTTTAGAATCTTATTGAGATCATAAAATATTTTTGAATTATATAAACCTTCTCTAAGTAAAAGACAAATTAAATGCCCAAAGTTATTGTGTAAAAATGTTTTAGGATTCTAAAGTAAGAAAAATATATTGCAAAAGGGTTAAAATTGCACACAACCATGAATTTTCTACATTTTTCAAGAGCTAAAAAAAATTTGGATAGTTATATCATTGGCTATTGGCTATGCCTAACAACACAAAACATAAATTGAAACACTCATACAATCACTTAACTTGCTAAATGCAATAAAAGTGCTTTGATAGTGAAAATAAAAAATTGATGCTCAAAATAGGGTCACAATTATTCAGGAAAATATACTTCTACCCTCACACTCAAACTTTAAATTGAGCTTAATGTAAAATAAAGATGATAATAAATAAGGAAATATGAAGAGATTTAAGTTAAGTGAACTTCCCTAAATTTGTTTGCGGTGAGTTGAGAGTGTTGCATTACTGGATCCTAATTTTTTTTTATTTTTTGCCTTTTTTTTTTGCTATGACTATGTTGGGTTGCATTCCAATAAGAGCCTTTGTTTAAAGTCATTGGCTTAATTCAAAGCTAAATATGTCATTCAAGGAGGATTCTTGATGTCCACTTTAATTTGAAATTTATGGGACTTATTTAAGCCTTGAAGTTCTACTACATGACAAGCACCCACATTAGTAATAACAAGGGGTCCAAACCAAGGGAGATATGTCTTACATTTGCAGGGTTTAACCCTTTTATCTCTAAAGCTTGATGCAATTCTACAGTTTGGAGGCCTTTAATGTTTGCAACTATTTTTGCAATGGCATTTCCTTTTTCCTGAAAAATTTGTATTAATGCCTCCTCTTTTTGAGCATCAAAATTCTTGGCAACTATGACAGATGATGCATCTCCAACTTCCAAGTATTTCAAGTGATCCAGGTGACATGCTATAAAATAAGCATGTTTTTGACATGTTTTAAGTTGCTTTTTATTTCATTTTAGTAGAAAATAGGTATTAATTAACTGAGTGTTGTGTTTTGTGTTTTAGGAATAATAAAGAAGAAATGAAGAGGAAAATAGAGAGAAAATCATAGAAAAATGTTGATTTCTGACCTTGTATCACTAATTGATGCATATCTCACTCATTTGGACTCCGATTAAGGTGATTTCAGCGGCTATGGAAAGAAGAGACATAGAGCTACAACTTTCATGTTCGGCACTTCGGCAAAATCTAGAAGATTCTAGGCGCCACGGCGCTAACCATCGCGCCGCAGCGCTGTGCTTTCCAAAAGCGAGCGCCGCGGCGCCCGTGCGTCGTAGGGGATGTGCTGATTTCGCGATTTTAGGTCGTTTTCTCTCAAAATTGAAGGGAATGGACAGGAATTTGACCTAAAATACGTTCTGACTTCGATTAGGAGGGAAAAGTCTATAAAAAGAGAGGAAAGCAACCAAAGAAGGCATCCAATCTTTCACCGAATTCTTCATCTACATTCTTCAATTCTTCTTTTGTTTATCTTATGGCCCTGCGTGGCTAATTCTCTTTAGTTGGTTGAGGTGAGTTGAAACCTCAAGGGATTTTTATACATTGTGAGATGTGGATCTGATGTTATTATTTCAATTTGTTTTGAATATTGATTGTTCATCTGTTCTTATTTTTAATGATTATTCATATGATTGCTAGGAGGCCTACTAGTATTTCGTCTGTTTTAATCTACGGCTGAATTGTGTTTTGAATAAAGTTTTTAATTCTGCGATTCGTGAGGCAAATAAGTTTGAGGGTTTTGGATTATAAATCATTGAACCTATGATGAATGATTGACTAGATTAGATATAGCCGATGTGTTTATATTTGATTAGCTCTGTCAGTTTCTCTAGTTCTTCATGCGGTTAACAAGTTATATTTTACCGATGTGCTAAAAGATGGCTTGTTGATTAGGGTTTTATTAGTGTGATTATCATTAATTTGCTAGGCTTAAGGAGAAACAGGGTTAAAACCCCAATGATAGATGTTCATTTACAGATTGATTATGTTGTCGATGATTAATGTAATCCCTTGACGGTGGATACCAACCGAAACCAACGCCTTTATCATTAATCACTTTCGCTTATTTATTTTCATTATTGTTTACTTTACTTAATTTGCGATTATCAATTTCCCCCTTTTAATCACATAAGGTAATTCCAGTCTCTGTGGGATCGACCCTTACTCCCACTACTACAGATTAGTTTTGAGGTAAGGTATTAATTTGGGTGCACCTGCAACAGTGCTCAACCAAATTTTGGCACCGTTGCCGGGGGACTGCGTCATTACTTTTTGTGATTTTTTTTTATTTATGCCTGTAACTCTTTCTTCTAATTCTCGAGATTTACAGTTCAATCCAGATATAGGAAAATCTGTATACAGGCACAGAAGAGAAATTCAAGAAGACATTGATCAGAATATGGAGGAAGTGATCATGGCCATGCATCCCACTCTGAAGGAGCTTGCAGCTCCTGATTTGCTTCAGCAACCCTTATGCATTACTTTTTCTAATCTTGATGATAATGTTAATTTTGAGTTGAAATCTGGATTAATTCATCTCTTACCAAGTTTTCATGGTCTTGCAGGTGAAGACCCGCATAAACATCTAAAGGAGTTCCATGTAGTATGTACCAGTATGAAGCCCCCTGGAGTAACTGAGGAACAAATAAAACTCAGGGCTTTTCCTTTTTCCTTAAAAGATTCAGCCAAAGATTGGTTGTATTATTTGCCTTCTGGTACTATCACTACTTGGAATGAGATGAAGAGAATGTTTTTAGAACGTTATTTTCCTGCATCTAGAGCCGCTACTATTAGGAAAGAGATATGCGGCATTAGGCAATTGCATGGTGAAACCCTTTATGAATATTGGGAGAGGTTTAAGAAACTTTGTGCAAGCTGCCCACATCATCAGATTAGTGAGCAGTTACTAATCCAATATTTTTATGAAGGTCTTTTGCAGGGAGATAGGAGCATGATAGATGCAGCTAGTGGAGGAGCACTAGTAGATAAGACTCTTGAGGCAGCCAGAATCCTGATATCAAATATGGCTGCCAATTCACAACAATTTGGCGTTAGGCATGATCCTCCTATTAGACATGCCCAGGAGGTAAGTACTACTTCTCTTCAGAATCAAATATCTGAACTTACTTCTCTTATGCGTCAAATGGCTACAGGTACACTACAGCAAGTTAAAGTATGTGGAATATGCTCAGCCACAGGACACCCAATTGACATGTGTCCTACACTTCAAGAGGAATCCACAGAACAAGCGAATGTTGTAGGAGGTTTTCTTGGCCAACCAAAAAGGTATGATCCATATGCCAATACATACAATCCTGGATGGAAGGATCATCCCAATTTCAGATATGGGAGTGCACAAAATAGGCCTGTAGGACAAAATTTTCAATAAAATCAGCAAGCCTATTATCCTAAACAGAATGCACCCCAGGATCAACAGGTAAGTAATCCATTGGAAGACATTGTAAAAACTCTGGTACATAACTCTCATCAATTTCAGCAAGAGACAAGAGCTAGCATCCAGAATCTGACAACTCAAATAGGTCAGTTAGCAACTATAATGAGTCGATTGGATGCTCAGAACTCAGGTAAGTTACCTTCTCAAACTGTGGTGAATCCTAGAGAAAATGTCAGTGCAATTATTTCAATTAATGGTAAGGGAATTGAATGTCCACTATCCGTCTCTTCTCCTAAGAAAACTGAAAAATCAATTAAGGAGAATGAAGCACTTATAGCTACAGGTAAGTCTCCTTCTAATTTAAATTATGAAGTAGTGCCTCCTTTTCCAGAAGCTCTTAAAGAGAATAGGCTAAATGAGAAAACTTCTGAATTGTATGATGTCTTTAGAAAATGTGAAGTTAATCTCCCCCTTCTAGATACCATTAAACAGGTGCCAAGATATGCAAAGTTCTTGAAAGAACTATGTACTCAAAAAGAAGGGCAAAAATTAAAGGATTTTGAAAAGATTCATATGAGTCAGAATGTATCTGCTATGATACAGACAAAACTCCCTATTAAATGCAAGGATCCAGGTATGTTTACTATTCCATGCAAAATTGGGAGGACTTTCATTGAAAAGGCTATGTTAGATTTAGGAGCTTCCATCAATGTTATGACATATTCTGTATACACATCTTTGAATTTGGGACCATTGAAATCTGTAAATTTGATAATTCAGCTAGCAGACAGGTCCACTGCATATCCTAAGGGAATAATTGAAGATGTTTTGGTGCAGGTAGATGATTTGGTGTTCCCTGCAAATTTTTATGTGCTTGACATGGACAATGGGGATTTTACTTCTCCAATATTATTAGGGAGACCATTCTTGAAAACCTCCAAAACCAAGATAGATGTTCACAATGGCACACTCACTATGGAATTTGATGGTGACGTAATAAAATTCAATATGTATGAAGCCATGAAACACCCAGGTGATGATACTCCTATTTATTCCATTGATGTACTTGATTCGTTGGCATACGATATTTTTGAATTAGATGAAAAGGATAATCTGGAGGAAAGTGTGAACAAATCTATGGCAGCAGATGATGGTGAGATAGACTTAGATGAAGGAACAAAGGAGAAACTAACTACACTCAATGATTTTTCAGAAGGGCCACAAAAAGGTAAGGTTGCTTATAAGGAATTATCAAATTCTGATACTACTCTTGCACCTTCTATTTTGTAGGATCCTGGGTCTAATTTGTCACCTCTCCCCAATCACTTGAAATACTTGGAAGTAGGGGAAGCATCACCTATTCTAGTTGCCAAGAATTTGGGTGTTAAAAAAGAAGAAGAATTGATGCATATTTTTCAGAAAAAAAGAAATGCCATTATAAAAACAATTGCAAACCTTAAAGGCATAGACCCGACTGTAGAGTTGCATCAAGTTCTAGAAATCAAAGGGGTTAGACCCCTTAAAGGTAAGAAATCTCTCCCTTGGTTAGGACCACTTGTTATTACTAATGTGGCTTCTGGTTATGCAGTTGAATTTCAAGGATTGAATCAGTCCCAGAAATTTAAAATTAACATCAAAGAGCCTCCATGAACAAAGATAGGGAGCTGGGTCGAGCCAACGACGTAAAAAAAAGGCGCTGGTTGGGAAGCAACCCAACAATCATTCTTCTTCTTCTTCTTATTTTTTTCTTTTCATACTTTAATTTTTCTAAAAAAATAAAAAATTTCTGATCTGCGGACGCGCACATGCGCCGCGACGCTCGTCGCCCAGACTGGGCGAGCGCCGCGGCGCTACTTACCCAGAATGGGTGAGCGCCGCGGTGCTCTCTATAAGAGGGTCGCGCCTCTCTTTGTTTTCTCCTCCGTTTTTGCATCCATTTCACCTCACCATCTACTTTCTTGCCTCAAATCCACCATACCCACCTCCCATTACGTTCTCCTGCTTACATTACACGATTGTGCATCTTCTTTTGCAGGATTATACACTTCTTTCAACTTTTGGCTTGGATTCAATGGCAATTTTCTAGGGTTCTCAAGCAATTTTGATCTCACACTTTCCAGCCACCAATCGCACTGCATTTGGTACGATTTACGTTGTTTTTCCTGCTGAAGTTGATCTCTGCACTTCCTTGCTACTAGTTTTTACTACATTGGGACTTCAAGCTACGAATCTACCATCCATTCTCTCCATTTTTCAAGAGTGCACACTAGGTGTTTGATAAAACGCCCCAGTGAGTTTGCCAAGTGCAATGGCCCCAAAAACTTCCAAATTAGGCATCTCTAAGAGGAAGAACAAAGCTGAGGACCCTCCAACATTCGACACCGTGGCTTTTGTGACTGAAGCTGTTTATCAACACCACATCAAAGTGGTGGTGCATAAACCTTTAATTCCAGAACGTGGATTTCTTATCACCGAAGGGCTACTTCACAGAGACAATATCCTCCATAGGCATTGAGAGATTTTCTGCAAGAACCCAAAACCAGGAGTTATTCCCATAGTTCGGGAGTTCTACTCCAATGCTACAGTTCACGAACGTCATCAAGCACGGGTTAGAGGCAAGATGGTGCCATTCACTCCGCACGCTATTAATGAATTCTATTCCCTGCCTGATATTGAGGATGATGAATATACGGCACTTCTTCAATCATACATTGGCTTTGAAGACGTGATATGCACTCTATGCTACTGAGGGGCCTCCTAGAAATTGGATAGCAATAGCCATCCGTTATATCTTGCTAGAGCTGACATGAATGAAGTGGCTAAAGCATGGCACTATTTTATATCAGCCAGATTCATGCCCAGCCTCAACATGAGTCAAGTCAGGCGGGAACGGGCCATTTTGCTTTATGTAATACTAAAAGGGCTTTCTATTGATGTAGGTAAGGTTATTCATAGGCAGCTACTCAGCTGTATCAATGCTAGAGGCGGATCCCTATTTGCCCCTAGTTTAATTACTGGTCTATGTCAGAAAGCAAGCGTAAGCTGGGATTCCACTGAGGCTCTCATTCACCCGATGAAGCCTATTTCCTATGCAGACATCCAAAAATACAAGGGCCATGAAGAAGCAACAGAGGAGGAGCTAGGGATTCAGCCAATACCTACAGAGGAACCGGGAAGCAGCTCAGCTCCACCACCATCCCAGCATACCATTGAAGATTTATGGGAGCGCACAGAGTATCTGAGCCATCAAATGAACGATCTGGCCCTCTATCAGCACTCTATTGCACAGCATCATCATGCGTGTTTTAGCCAGTTAGCTCATGCCCTGAACCTCCCGATTGCTTTCCCGGCACCTCCTGAACCACCCTTTAGGCCTGCACCTGAGCATGATGAGATGGATGGTGATCACTAGTCAGGGAAGTTTCACTGAACCCCTCCTTATGTTTTTATTTGTCCCTTTTATATTCTCTTTTATATTCTTACATTGAGGACAATGTATGTTTTTAAGTGTGGGGGGGTCACTTTATAATTCAGCTGGATGACTGTATAATATATCATACACGTGTGCACTTTCCTACTTTGATACATTTTATGATATGTGCACTTTTAATCTTGTCATGAGGTGAGCATGTGAACAAAATTTCAATTTATGAGTTTGTGATAGCTGAACCAATAGCCAATGATATAACTGTTTAAATTGCTTATAGCTCTTGGGAGATGTAGGAAAGTCATAATTATGTGTAATTTTAAAATCTTTTCAATTTATGATTACCTATTTTCTAAAAATCCTGAAATTCTTTTGCATAGTAATTTTGGATATTTAATTTATCTTTTACTTAGAAAAAGATTATATAACTCAAAAATATTTTATGATCTCATTTAAATTTCTAGAACTTATTTAAATGCTACTTGAGGCGAAATCCTAGGCTAATACTAACAATTAGGAGATGATTTAGGCATTTTTTTTATGAGATTAAGCCTTTCAAGCTTAACCCAAACAAGTGAATATCCTTAGAACCTCTATTTTGAGCTTAATTAACATTTTATTCTATACCTACAAAACAGCCAAGACCAAATTTTGTGATTGATACCTTTATTTTTTCTACTTGATTCACTCACTCCATGATTAATTTCTGAATATTTGTTTTATAGATCTACATTAATGAAAGGGTGGAAGGGTGGAGCAAGGACAAAAGAAAGAAAGAAAAATATATATATATATATATATATATATATATATATATATATATATATATATATATATATATATATATTCTCAAAAGACTACTGAAAGTCTATCCAGTGATTGAAAAAGGAAGAAATAGAGAATCAAAGAAAATAGAATGCAGAGAAGCAAGGAAATTTCTGAAATTTCTTCAAGAGCATACAATTTTCACTATGAGGCAGCATATTGGTAAGCCATTCACTCATTTCATATATGGAATTCTGTTTACATGAATCAATGTTTGCTTGAGGACAAGCAAAAGAGTAAGTGTGGGGGTATTTGACATGCTATAAAATAAGCATGTTTTTGACATGTTTTAAGTTGCTTTTTATTTAATTTTAGTAGAAAATAGGTATGAATTAACTGAGTGTTGTGTTTTGTGTTTTAGGAATAATAAAGAAGAAATGAAGAGGAAAATAGAGAGAAAATCATAGAAAAATGCTGATTTCTGACCTTGTGTCACTAATTGATGCATATCTCACTCATTTGGACTCCGATTAAAGTGATTTCAGCGGCTATAGAAAGAAGAGACATAGAGCTACAACTTTCATGTTTGGCTCTTCGGCAAAATCCAGAAGATTCTGGGCGCCGCGGCGCACGGTAAGACAATCCAAAGCGCCGCGGCGCTAACCATCGCGCCGCGGCGCCGTGCTTTCCAGGAGCGAGCGCCGCAGCGCCCCTTGGCAAGAACTCCGTAGCGCCGCGGTGCTCTACTTAAGCGCTGCGGCGCCCGTGCGTCGTAGGGGATGTGCTGATTTCGCGATTTTAGGTCGTTTTCGCTCAAAATTGAAGGGAATTTGACCTAAAATACGTTTTGACTTCGATTAGGAGGGAAAAGTCTATAAAAAGAGAGGAAAGCAACCAGAGAAGGCATCCAATCTTTCACCGAATTCTTCATCTACATTCTTCAATTATTCTTTTGTTTATCTTATGGCCCTGCGTGGCTAATTCTCTTTAGTTGGTTGAGGTGAGTTGAAACCTCAAGGGAATTTTATACATTGTGAGATGTGGATCTGATGTTATTATTTCAATTTGTTTTGAATATTGATTGTTCATCTGTTCTTATTTTTAATGATTATTCATATGATTGCTAGGAGGCCTACTAGTATTTCGTCTGTTTTAATCTACGGCTGAATTGTGTTTTGAACAAAGTTTTTAATTCTGCGATTCGTGAGGCAAATAGGTTTGAGGGTTTTGGATTATAAATCATTGAACCTATGATGAATGATTGACTAGATTAGATATAGCCGATGTGTTTATATTTGTTTAGCTCTGTCAGTTTCTCTAGTTCTTCATGCGGTTAACAAGTTATATTTTACCGATGTGCTAAAAGATGGCTTGTTGATTAGGGTTTTATTAGTGCGATTATCATTAATTTGCTAGGCTTAAGGAGAAACAGGGTTAAAACCCCAATGATAGATGTTCATTTATAGATTGATTATGTTGTCGATGATCAATGTAATCCTTTGCCGGTGGATACCAACCGAAACCAACGCCTTTATCATTAATCACTTTCGCTTATTTATTTTCATTATTGTTTACTTTACTTAATTTGCGATTATCAATTTCCCCCTTTTAATCACATAAGGTAATTCCAGTCTCTGTGGGATCGACCCTTACTCCCACTACTACAGGTTAGTTTTGAGGTAAGGTATTAATTTGGGTGCACCTGCGACAGTGCGCACCACCAGGATCCTACAAAATAGAAGATGCACTTATTTCATTAGAATTTGGCATTGAGGTAGGGGAATCTTTACCTATTTACTGCACTTTTTGGGTTACTTTTAATTCTTCATTATTCTCCTACAAATGAACACTCAATGTTGGTTCTTTAACCTTTTTCTCTAAAGACTCAACATCCTATGCTATAGAATCTATCATATTAATAGCATAGGCAATAAGATCTTTCATGGGATTGCAATTACTGAATTTCATATTTTTTTTCCTTCAAATTCCATTGTCAGTGTGCCACTATGAACATCTATTATGGCCTTGGATGTTTTTAAGAATGGTCTCCTTAGCAAAATTGGAGTAGTTTGATCACTATTCTCCATATAAAATACATAAAAATTAGCAAGAAAAATTAGGTCACCAACTTGCACTAAAACATCCTCAACCACACTCTCGGTAGGTTATTAGATTTGTCAGCCAATTGAATTATAACACCAATTTCTTTCAAAGGTCCTAGTGCTAAAGATGCATAAAAAGATTATAAAATGAGATTAATAGATTCTTCTAAATCTAGCATGGCCTTCTCAAAATTGGTATTGCCTATGGTGCAAGGGATAGAAAACATACTTGTTTCCTTGCACTTTGTAGGAATTTTTCTTTGAATAATTGCAAAAACATGCTCTCCTACTTTTACTTTCTCACTTCCTTTCATTTTTTGCTTCCTCTTTTGGGTGCATAATTTCCTTAAAAATTTGGCATAACGAGGCACCTGGTTGATCTCATCTAACAAAGGATGATTCACTTCACACTTTCTAAAGGTCTCATATAAGTCAGAAGTTTTCTCATTCATCCTATTTTCTTTCAGAGCTTCAAGAAAGAAAGGTACAAGTTCATATTCAAATAAAAGTGGAAACTTACCTTTTGCATGGTTACCTTCCATGATTGCATTATTTTTTCCTTCCTCCTTCTCAATTGGTGCATGTACCTCTTGCATTAGAATCTCAACTTCTTTACCACTTTGTAGCCTGATGGCACTTACATTTCCCTTGAGTTTACCACAGTTTAAGAGGGAAACTTACCTAAATTGTAAGCATTTAACCTACTAATTGTGGTTACTAATTGGCCCATTTGATTTTTTAGGCTTTTAATATTAGCTCTTGTCTCTTGCTAAAATTGCTTAGAGTTGTGTGCAAGAGATTTAACAATTTCTTTTAAAGAACTACTTACTTGAGAATCTTGAGATGCAGTCTGTCTAGGATAGTAGGCTTATTGGTTATGGTAAAAATTTGCAAAATTGTGTTATGCAGGCTTATTTTGTGCATTCCTATACCTAAAGTTGGGATGATCTTTCTATACATGATTATCTGTATTCAAGTAAGGATCATACATCTTCAATTGTCCAAGGAAACCTCCTACTGTATTAGCTTGTTTTGTGGATTCTTCTTGGAGTGTATGGCACATACCAGTTGGGTGCCCTATAGCTGAACAGATTCCATAAACTTTAACTTGCTGAGGTGTAATTGTAGCAATTTGGTGTACAAGAGAGGTAAGTTCGGATATCTGTTGCTGAAGGCAAGAAGTACTTACCTCATGGGCATATCGAATTGGAAAATCATGCTTAATGCTAAATTGTTAGGAGTTGGCAAACATATTTAATATCAAGATTCTGGTTATTTTAGGAGTCTTGTCTACTAGTACCCTTCCACTAGCTACCTCTATCATGCTCTTGTCTCCCTACAAAAGACCTTCATAAAAATATTAAATCAGTAGCTGCTCACTAATTTTATGATGTGGATAGCTTGCACAAAGTTTTTAAACCTCTCCCAATACTTATAAAATTCTTTCCATGTAATTACCTAATGTCACATATTTATTTTCTTATATTTGTGACTCTAAATGGAGAAAAATATCTCTCTAAAATTAACTTGTTTATCTCATTCCAAGTAATGATAGTGCCAAATGGTAAATAATATAGTCAATCTTTGGTTGAATCTCTTAAGGAAAAGGAAAATCCATGAGTTTAATTTATTCAATTGTTACTCCTAGGGGCTTCATACTGGTATACACCACATGGAATTTCTTCAAATGTTTATATGGGTCTTCACCTGCAAGACCATGAAAATTGGGTAAGAGATGAATAAGTCTAGATTTTAATTCAAAATTAATGTTTTCATCAAGGTTAAGAAAAGTAATGCATAAAGGTTGTTGGTGTAGAACTAGAGTTGCAAGCTCCTTCAAGGTCGGATGCCTAGCCATAATTACTTATTTCTTCTCCTGATGAATATCCTCTTGAAGTCTTCTTCTGTACTTGTATTCAGATTTTTCAATATCTTGATTAAATTGTAAACCTTGAGAATTAGCATAACGAGTCACATGTATAAATCAAAATAAAAATCACAAAAAGGTAATGGACGCAGTCCCTAACAATGGCACCAAAATTTGATGTGTATTGTCGCAAGTACACCAAATATAATACCTTACCTCCAAACTAACCTATAGTAGTGAGATTAAAGGTCGATCCCATAAAGAATGGTATTACCTTTTGTGAAGTCGATTAAAGGGAGTTTGAATAATAAAAGTAAAACAAAGTAAAAGAGAATGATTGTAATTAAAAAGAGAGTGATTAATAATAAAGGCACTGGTTTCAGTTGATATCTATCATTAAGAAATCATATTGATCGTTGACAACATAATCAATTTTTAATTGAATATCTATCATTGGAATTCTATCCTTAATCCTCCTTAAGTTTAGTAATTGATGACAATCGCCTCAATTAACCTTAATTAACAAGTGATCCTTTAGCACACCGGTAAAGTATAACTTATTAATCACATGAAGAATTAGAGAAATTGATAGAGCTAAACAAATATAAACACATAAGCTATATCTAATCTAGTCAATTATTCACCATAGGTTTAATAATTTATAATCCAAAATCATTAATTCTATTTGCCTCTTGAATCCTAATAATGAAAACTTATTCAAAATATAATTCAACAGTAGATTAAGACAAATAATATACTAGTAGACCTCCTAACAATTATATGAATAATCATTGAAAGGGAAGAAAAGATGAATAATCTGTACTCAATTAAGATTGAACTAATAAAATAAAATCTAAATCTCACAATGCATGAAGATCCTTGAGGTTTCAATCTTCCTCCACCAACAAAAAGTAAATTAGCTGTGCAGGGTCATAAGAAAATCTAGAGAATAATTGAAGATGATGATTAAGAATTTGATGATATTGATGCTTACTTTTCCCCCTTTTAATAGATTGACTCCTCCTAAATGAAGTAGGATTGTTTTTAGGTCAGTTCCCTGCCCATCAGGCTTTAATTGGAGCCAAAAACCCTAAAAATCATGAATTCAACTTTCAAGTGTGGCGGTGGGGGCTGCAGCATTTCATCACTCCTACAACAGGGCACTGCAGCTCTCCGGATGGGTTGATGCAATGCCGTGGTGCTCCCTTACGAGTGTCACGATGCCTAGAAACTTCTAGAATTTGCCAAAGTACTTAACACTAAAGTTGTAACTCTATGTCTCCTTTTTTTCACAACCACTGGAAACAACTTAATTGGAGTTTATATGAGAGAGATATGCCTCAATTAATGGCAAAGGGTCAGAAATCAGCATTTTTTCATAAATTTCTTATCTTTTTCTCTTCTTTTTTTCTTCCTTTGTTCCTACAACACAAAACAAAAAACTAAGCTAATTCATAATCATATTTTACTCAACTGAAAAAAGTAAGTTTAAATGTATTAAAATTATGCTTAATTATGAACACATCAATCTACGTCACTAGGCTATCCACTCTCACTTATCACTAGGTGGGGTAGAGGACTATCTGAAATGAATGCACCTACGTTGCTTGTAAATAATGATCTAGCTTTCCTCATGTTCACAATTCCTATGAGACAAAAAAACAATAATATTAGTTCAACTATAATAAACATTTAATAACGATAAATTTTATGTAAAAAAACAAAATATAATTATGAAAAGTAATAAAAATTAATACCGAGACAATCAAAAATTGGCTTCCCTATCTGAAAATAATATTTCAAAATTTTGAGCCTGTAATGGATCATTCTTATTCAAAATATTATCATCATTGTTGCTTATGTCATACAAGTCACGGGTTTCAAATGTACAACCATACTCCATTTGCTATCCATTTCATCTTGCACATAGTATACCTGATGAGCCTCAAAGGCTTGAATGTATAACTCGTCATTGTCGCTTTCACCAATATGAATCAACCAAGAAAAATCAATAGAGGTTATGCCAAATTTATCGGTTTTGATGCCTCTAGAATTATTTGTATTGGCCAACATACACTTGAATAAAGTTACCATAAAGCATCCATGATAGTTGAATTCAATAATGTCTACTAATTTGCCATAATACAGGACACCACTGAAATGCATGTTGCTGTTGCTACTATATGTTAACATTGTATGCACTATATTGCCTTACTTTATCCTAGGGCCTAAGTACAAAGAATTTTAAATCAGTTGGCTGAGAACCACCGCCATCATTGGTTATCTGAAAAAAAAAATTATTTAAAGTTTTCTTATTATGTATTTATATACACATTATCTATAGTTTTCTACTTACACGGTGAGAAAACCATGAGACAAATTCCCTATGGACTTTTTTATCTATCTCAGAGGATGATCATATTTAACTTTTTAAACTATGCCTTACGTAGTCTTTAAATTCCCTATAAAGCATACAATATAGATAAATTGAATGTGAAACCTCATCAAGTAAACATTAATATAGTTAATAGACTTAGTTTACTTACCGTAGGTAAGGGTTAACTTCTTTATAGTTCATTAGCACATGGAGATGTGTTTGCAATTTTTGTTGCGAGGAAAGAGTGAAATATTCAAACTCACTAGCTGGTCTTCTTACGGGTGGGAACAAAGTATCCATGTCTGATGTCCCAACCTCAGGTCGATTATATATATGAATAGGTTTGATTAATCATTGTTTTTACACCATCAAATTACTTAGAACAAAAAATTAAAAATTCTTCAGCCATGTAAGACTCAGCTACTGAGCCTTCTATCCTTGCTTTATTCCAAACGAAAGACTTTAGTTTCCCTAAGTATCTGTATAAAATACATTAATGCATAGACATTAAAAAAATAGAAACTAAGGCACAGATGGAATTTTTTTTTACCTTTCAATGAGATATATCCATCTATATTAGACTGATTTTCCTAGTCTGGTAACATCTTTAGATGGCATAGCATCATAACAACTTGATTATGCAGTTGATCAAGTTTGTTCATATTGAACACTTTACTGCATACTTGTCTGAAGAATGAACACAACTCGATCAGAACTATTGAGGAAGTGCCTTCCTTATGGATAAGGGTAACGATTGCTCCATAAAAACATGTAAATCATGAATTTTTAATCCTTCAATCTTATGATGTCTTAAGTCAATGCATCTAGAGATATTACTTGAATATTCGTTTAGCACAAATATATTCTTCAATGTTTTGAGAAAGACATCCTTACTTGAATTTTTCAGAGTCAACAAAGGAAGAGGATATTAACCGTTATCATCTACCCATAGATCAAACCTAACACCCATTTTCTATAAGTCTCTTCAGGCATTTATGTGATTTTTTTAATCGGTCAGTATCATTAAGCAAAGTGTAAAGGATATTATCAGAGCCTTCTTTTAATATACATAAGGTCAAGATTATGGCGTAACAGATTATTTTCCTAATACAAAAGTTGGAAAAATATTCTTTCCTTACGCCATTGTTGAGTCCTAACATTAACCCCATTGGCTCCTTGGGTTCTATGTTCTCGACCTTCAGCTTCTACATTTTTACCAAATATAGCATGAACATCCTATACTTATCTTAAGATGTCTACACCAGTCAACTACAAAGGAGGGTTTCTTCTTTCCTCTCTTCCATCAAACCTACTACGCATTAGTCTAAATTTATTACTTGAATTTAGAAAGCGGCGATAGCTTATAAAACACCACTTTCGATTATGAAGAAGAAACATTACAATTCAGTCAAAATTATAGTGTGGACAAACTAATCCAATATAAGTATTCCACCTTGATAAATTTTCAAGGCTAGGAAAACCATTGATTGTCCATATCAAAGCTGCATGCATATTGAACATTTCATTGGTGACTAAATCATATTTCTAAACACTGTCAAACCATAAATCCTTCATCTTTTCTATTAGCGGTTGTAAAAACACATCTATATCATTTCATGGTGCCTTTCTACCTAGAATTATCATTGAAAGAATGAAAGAACTCTATTTCATACACATCCAAGGAGGAAGGTTGTAAGGCATGAGTACCACTAGCCATATGCTATAAGATGTACTTAAGTTGCCATATTGATTGAAACTATCAGTGGCTAGCCCTAAATGTACATTCAGAGTATTTGATGCAAATTGCGGATTCATAAGGTTAAATCTCTTCCACACTTCAGAGTCCCTTAGATGCCTCATCATTCCATCATTATTCTTGTATGTGGAATGACATCTCATATATTGAATAGTCTTAGAAGACAATAACAATCTTTGCAACCATGGCTTAACAAGAAAGCATCTAAGGATTTCATTAGGCATCTTCTTCTGCTTTTGGCCTTTCTTTTTTGGTTTCCATCTAGATTCGTTGCACTTATTACAAGTCTCTTCATTTTCATCCTCTCCCATTATAACATACAATCATTCAGACATGCATGGATTTTTTTTGTAGTTAAGCCCAACTTATTAATAATTTTCTTAGTTTTGTAAAATTAATGTGGGATATTTGCATCTGGGGAGACATTAGCCAATAACTCCAATATCATCGACATGGCCTTATCGCTTATCCCAAAAAAAAAATTTATGAGATGAAAATTCACTAGAAAAGATAATTTGAAATATTTTTCACACCCTTCATATAGTTTTTGTTGACCATCCTTAAGCAACTCATAAAAATATTTCACACTATCATTCACCTTTTCTCCTAACAGTAGAGTTAGCATCTCCACATAATCAATAATTTCATTTTTATGATGAATCCTAAATGCATTATGGACCAAGTCTTACATAGGGTTATCCTGACTAATAAGTTATTGTCTCACTTGTGGTATTATATGATGTCTTGTATTAGGTTCTTCTATTAACTTTTTACCGTGTATACCTTAGAAATAGTATCCTTGTAGAAATGGTTTAACAATCAAGCGATGACGCACAACTTTTCTAACTTGCCAATTTTTAAATTTACATTTAGGACATGACCATATTATTCTACCTTCCACACCCAAGTTAGCAATTACAAAATCTAAAATTCCCTCTAGTCCATCCAAATATTCACGGGTGTGTCAAGGTTTATGAATTCAAAACTTATCCATATCTAAAACTATGATAAAGTTAAAACATTAAATATTACATAAACTAATTAATGCACTAATAAGCTCACTAATTCATCTTTCGTGTTCTGCGAGAATTAACTAATATAGCATAAATGTTTTCATGAATTCCTATTTTGATTAATATGTCCATAACTTGTAATATTTGTATTTGTATTTTATAGTTCACTAACCCACCTTCTTTCCATTTATAAGTTTAGCTCTATATTTTTTAACAAATAATTAGAACAATATGATTTTCTAAATTATGCTAATTTAATTATGAACATATAAATCAAAGTAAAAATATGTTATTGTTATAATTTTATATTGAAATTTAACAAGTTATCATTGACATCTTATTGTTCCATGCCCATTTTTCTCCTTCTTTTATAATTTCTATACATTCTCAATGTATATTGCACAATAAAAAATTGTTAACTCCAAATTTCTTAAATTTACATACAAAGTTAATAATTATTTCAATCATTTCACCCCTATATGATAATTCTTTTTTATACATAAAAATTAATCTAATCTGTTTCCTCTATTAATTTGTTATATACATAAATTAATTTAATAATTATTTAACTTCTTCTAAAATTGTTTTAACTAGAAGAGAACAACACTAAATAATTCTTATAACAAAATTTTGTTTTTATGTTATTTTTTTATATTAATAATTATATATTCTCATTTCTTTATTTTAATTTTATTATAACAATTGCGAACACTAACTATTTATTCCTCCTAATTTTATTTTATGCATAACAATTAAGTTATTCTGTTTCCTCTATTAATTTTTTATTTACATTGATTGATTTAATAATTACTTAGTTTTTCCTAAAATTGTTTAAATTGGATGAGCACTACACTAAATAATTCTTATCACAATTTGTTTATTAATTATTATATTTTCTAATTTCTTTATTTTAATTTTATTATAAAAATTACAAACACTAACTATTTCTTCCTCCTAATTTTAATATAAAATGCAATATATCTAACATATATAATATAAACTGACAATATAATATAAACATTGCTTACATATATACATGACAAAATAGTATAATTAAAATTATATCAGTAAACAATACATCTATCCTATGTTTAAAGTAATATCATATAAAAAAATATACAATTTTGAAACTATATATCTAGCATATACAATATATTATCAACCATTTGAAGCTATACGATATAATTATAATATCCCGTAATTTTTAAATAATAATTATTTACGATAAAAAAAATATTTTTATTTTAAATGATTATGTTTTGCTAAAAGCAAATATATTTTTAATTTTTTTTACTTAAAATAGTTATATTGGCCTTTAATAAATGTTTGTTTTATTTTTAAAAATATTTTTTCTTTTATTATGTATAAAGATATTTATTTTGTGATTTTTTTAGCATAATTTTTATCAAGAAAAGTCATGATTTAAGAGTTCAACTAAAATTTTGTAAGAATATAATTTTTTAAAAAAATTTGAGACATTTTAGGATGAAAAATAGTAGTAATAAATTTTTAATTGAATAATATTTATAAAAAAAAAAAAAGAAATAAATAAAAGGGGGAGAAGAAGTGTCTGCGAAATGTAAATCCCGATTTCGTAATAGTATGAATAGTAACCTCCATTTTTCTCTTTAGATCTAGAGTGCCTATTCACATTCGAATTCAAAACTGAGGGTACCACTGGATTCAGGACGGAGAATACTAAGATTTTGATCGAACAATTTTTCAAATCAACCGCATAATCGTCGTAAATCGGAAGTAGAAAATCTCAAAAAAAGATAAGTTCTGAAACTTCTACTTAGAGATCTCAAATTGAAAATCTGACACCATAGATAGATTCAGGAACTATATAAACCTTAGAATATAAAATTTTTCAGCTATTTGACAATTTTTTGTTCATTGTGAATAGTGATTCTACCCTCCAGCATGAACAGTATTTTCCGTCTGTGAACAGTGACCAAGTTCCCGAAGTCATTTTCTAGGTTTTTTGACTCTCTGGACACGTTTTTTAAGTCTATTTAGTTAAATGTGGATTGAAAAAAATGCATTTTGAGGCTGCCCAATATGGAGCCCTTACCTTGTGAGTGGATAATTCTTTCTATGATTTACCTTATACTCTTCTTGATATTTAAACGTGTATTTGATTATGTTTATGAGATATTTACACTTTTATATGTTTCTGAAATATATTAAATTATCTGAATTGCTAACAATTTGGAATATACTTCAATAAGAGTACAGTTTTGAAAATGGATTTCTAAATTCATAGTTTATCTGATTTCACATGTATTTCTCATTAAATGATAAAGTGAATATTTATGCAAGTGGCATTGATTTATAAAGTCAGATGATTGCCTTGAGAAATGACATGTATATATGATAAACTCTGAATGAGTAATTTATGATAGATGATCTATATTGAGACTGAGATTATGTATTATACTGAAAGTTCTGTTTTGAATGATATGGAATATGTGCAAATAATAATTTCTGTGGAGGAATCCTATTGGAAACATTGTTTACTAACAGCAGATGATGTTATCCTTGGTGCACATTGATAACTCAGCTAGCAGGGGTGGTGCTATCCTCGTGTGACGGTCAACACACGGGATATAATATGTGATGGAGAACGGGATGTTTCCTATATGGGCGAGATGCTGACTATATGATTTGTGACTTGCCTTCCTTACTGTGTGCTTGGGAAATACCCATATTAGAGTCCATTTGTGTGTCATTTTGAATGGTGGTAGGGCAAATCTCAATGGGATGCTGAGTTTAGGAAAATCCTACACCAACAAAGTACGAAAGGGCCTGAACTCTGATATGGTCATTCTGATATGGGATCCTCCTAATATTTTTATGTGAAATATTTTGATGCATAATAACTTTTTGTTTAATGATCATACAGTACAGTATATGGTTTTAAATATCTGAATATTCTTTGATTTGAGAATATTTGAAATGCGAGTCCTATATGGATGCACTTCCGAATTGTATCTCCTATGTGACAAATTTTAAAATATGAGTACCTTCATATGTTGACTGAAGAAGTCATAAAAGGTATTATCTTCTCACTGAATTGTCAAACTCACTACACGATATTTATATGTTTTTCAGATAAAGATATAGAGTTTGGTCATTTCCCTTTAGATAGTTGACCAGCTAGACGACATGATCTCTGGGTGAGCCTACTTTGTTTCCAAGGCTCGTAGATTTTGATTTATATTGTACTTGTACTTTAAAGTATGCTCTGAACACCTTAGGCAGGAACCCTACTTTTGTTGTACTTTGATATTTATATATTTGGTTTATATATTGTGTATAGATGGGAATACCTATCTGTAAAAGAGTGTGTTATACATGTTATGGAAAATATATGTTTGTAAAGTATATGTTTCACGTGCTCTAAAATTAGGGGCATGACAATCATTCATCTCATAAACTCATTCACACAAGTATTATATCACAAAAAATAACGAAAAGTGGAAAAATAAGATACATACCTTTAGTGAAAATAAAGAGCTATGAGTTGCAAATGGTAGACAACGAGCACAATATGTAAAAAAGAAAGAAATAAACCAACAAAATGGAAGGAAATCAATCAAAATGAGTGAAATGAGAGGATTTTTGTGAGACAATGAAGGAGCACACGAGAGGAGAAGAAGAAATGGAGACCAAACATGAGGGAATATGAGTTTATAAAGGATTTGACGACGGTTTCTAATAAACTGTCATTAAATTTTAACTTAACGACAGTTCATCAATAAACTATAATTACATTATAAATTTAGGACAGTTTATTAAGAAATCATCGTTAAATGGGCATGGGATTTAATGACGGTTATTCGAACACAACTGTTGTTAAAATTTACTAACTCTCATGAATGGTAAATTTCTAATGACGGTTTCATATAAACCCTTGTTAAATCACGATGGTTCTAATGCAATCATAGTTAAAAATCACAGCCTCCCATGAACGATCACTTTATGATGACGGTTTGGCAAAATTATCATTATTTAATGAGGGTTAGTACATAATCTTCATCAAATTACAACAGTTGTGTCTTAACCATCGCTAAATTCATTGGAATAAAGACAGTTTCAAAACCGTCGTTATTCCTAGTTTAAGCTATATTTTTTGTTGACCGTTGTTAAGCCTCCATAACCAAACCACCGCTTTCTTGTTGTGCATGAATATAGTCTCATTTGGTTTTGTTTGAATGGATGGAATTTTGCTATGTGCATTACTATGCTAGGATTTTCGGTGCTTAAAAGTAGCTTAGTTCAGGCATTCTTATTTACCTTTCATATGAAACTACTTTCAGTTTATTTGGGAACACAACTCATTACTTCATGTTATTTGCTATTAAATGAGGTTAGAAAGAATTTTGGTATGGCTAAAGTGTTAGTTTTCTTGCTCTTCTAATTGGCCATTCTAGTGCTTCATTTGGTTTGGCATATTTATGCTTTTTTCCATGGCATGTTTTTCATTTTATGCTGAGTAGTTTTTATAAAGAAATTTTGACATGTTTTTGTTAAGTAAAGGATGTACATATTTTTGTTTCTTCTCATGACATTTGCTTAATCACTTCATTTTGGTTTTGAGCAATTAGTATTTACAAATTGGGTCTTGAATTAAGTGAACCTTTTTTAGTATTTCTAGTTGAAGTAGCACATTTCAAATTGTTTGGACTTCATGATGAATCATGTTTTCGTGGTATTATCTATTTTAAATTTTTTGTGGTAGATGTAAACTGCTTTTCCTTGAGGTTAGGTTTGGTTAAATTCCTTCCTTTTGTTTTGATGCTTAAAGGATTTTTTGATATAGTATAACTCTGTTCTTGTTTTTAGATGCTTCGTTAGATTTGGCTTCAAATAATGTTAAGTATATCTATTGAATCCATTTTTCATTTTAGATGAAGCTAAAGTAACTTATTTTCCAATTTCTAATAATATGTAGATCCTTTTCTCTATTCTTTATTCCTAATTGTTCCTTTGTATTATATGTTGCTACTCTAGTTAGTAGTTAATTTTTGTTTGCCTAAGTTTTTTTTTTCTCTTGTTCAAACAACTTTTTGTACAGATCCAGTCATTGCTTGAATTTCCTATTGAAATGGTTGTCTTTTTATCAATAATTTGGTTGTATTTCATACTTGCATGTCTTTTTTGTATTTTTTTTTATTTAGGCAATGTATGGATTTTATCTCACTTTGGCTATTTTCCTTAACTCTTTTTTTTTTCAGTGGCAACCTTACTAGTCACCATTGAATGTAAAAAAATCCAAAAATTAAAGACAATTGAAGTTTTTCCTCAAATTTTCTCCTTTTGAAAAACCCTTATTTCCCTCTTCTCTATCACTGTGCCTTATTTCCCCCCTCTCTGCCATTGTGCCATTGTCATTCACCATCCCATTGTCATTTCCTCTCACTACTTCCTTCCTTTTTCTCTTCCCTTTTCTTTAAACCCACCCATCTTCTTCATCCCCTATTTCAGAGCATGAAACTAAAAGATGATGTCTCTTGCATCAAATTTTCAAAAAATATGGACATATTTTTGCAAAATTTGGGGCATATATGTTGTAAAGTTGCCTTGGCATCTTATTACTTTGTTTGTATTGACAGGTGTAGGCAAGATTTTCCTTCTATTGTGTTTTTTATTTGGACCTTTTACAACAAGTTTTATTACAACCATTGAGTAAGTACCTTTTATGCTCTAATAACTTTTTACTTTTCCCCTATTCTATTTTTTTTCTCCTACAGGGATGCCTCTTTCTCATTAGAGTGTATTTTTTTCTTTTGCATTGACTTCAAAATTAGGACCATAGAGATGAATGGAAAGCAAATCAAATTGAAAATATGGGATTTCGTTGGTCAAGAGGGGTTTTGAACAATTACTACTGGTTAGTGTCTAAAATTGGAAGTTTAGTGCAGTATAACTAGAACGTTTTAATACAAACTCAATTGTGCTTCATCGTATGCAACTTATTAATAATTTTAAGATTCTAATATAATTATTTCAATAGTAATATGATTTGAAGACTATATACTTAATTTTTTGCCCCTTTAATATACAAAATTAGTGAGAAAATAATCTGATTTTTAGATTTACATTATACTTACCATTCTCAAATGGCATTCTTTGAAGATTATATGTTGAGTCAATTACCTAAGCGCTATAGTTGACAAGACACGTTATACAACTCTAGAGGAACTGTATAATTTTGTATCAGTCACTTTATGTTGGCTATTATTGATTGAGAAAAGAAAAAAGGTGTGATAATGTATAAAGTCCCCATTTGTTCTCAAAATTTCTAAACCATTTTATAGTACACTAATTTGCTTATTGACTTGGTTAAGTGAATTCTTAGTTGTCGAGTTAAATTCCTTTTATACTTCTAAAATTTTGTTGTATTCAGTGGATAGTGGGCATGATTCTCTTATCTTTTTTCCCTTTATGAGATTGCTGGCTATATTACAATAGTGTACTTTCTTTTCTTTTGTTTATATCTCATTATTTGTGTTTTTTTCTTTCCTTTCGTGCGGAGCTTGCAAAGTGTAGATTGTATGTGCAGGACTTATCCAACTTGTTGGTTTCTCGCAATGCTTAAAAAATTATGGGTGCCATCCTTATTAGCTATTTGGATCTAAAGTTTTGTCCCCATTGTTTCTCTAATTTACAAGCATCAAAGCCATTAATTTTTTTAGATTTTAGATTAGCAATATATGCCCTTTAATAAATTAAGACATTACGCTTTTACATATCTATTGACTTATCTAATCCTTTCATATGTATACATTACTAAACCTTTGTCACAAGTGTTTTCATTCTATTTTTCCAACTTATTATCGTGGAGCCATCATCATTTTGCTTGTTTACGACGTCGTTGATGAGTTGCCTTTTGACATAATCTCTGTAATAGCCGTAAATTTAACGTAAATTCTCAATTAAACAAAATTTGGAATAAAAGAGATAATTTTGAAAATGGGGATTTCAATTAAAGAAAAATAGGAAATAAAGAGAGGATTTCAAAAATAGAGTTAGGACCCAGTGAAAATAAGTTATTATTTACATGAATTAAAGAATTATAAAAGAAATGTGAGGAATTTACGTTTTGGGGCAAAAATGCAATTACCTTAAAGTTTTTGGGTCAAAATGTAAATATGGAAAATTTGCAAGGACCTTCCTCAAAAATAGAAAATTTTCAAATTCGTCCCTTAAGATATTTTAAACCCTCTGCAGCAAGAAAACTGGAGAAAATTCGGATCCCTTCCTCTCTCTCCCTATTTTCTCTCTCTAAAATCCCTAAATCTTCTCTCTAAGATTCTCGCACTTCCGGAACTCGGATTTCGACACCACCACCACCAACGGACTCAGGACGAAGAGTTCTTCAAATCCATCTGATTGGTTTCTGGAGAATTGGCCGGAAATTGGCCAGAAAATTGAAGGGAAAATCGGCCAAAAAGGTAACCCCCGAAACTCCTATTTTTAGTTCCCAAATGCAAAAATAACACCGTAGATCGATCCAGAAGGCACCGAAACCTTTGGATCTCAAATTTCAGCCATATCCACCACCGCACGCGCCGCATCTCTCTCGGCGAGTGAAGCTCACGCGTAGCTCCTTGGGCGGCGCGTGGCAGCCGGACCTCCTTGCGTTGACCTGCGTTTACCGAGCTCCCGGAGGCTAAATTTCCCAAATCCGGAGTCGTTTTTAAGGTTTTCGGACGTTCCAGACTCGATTTTGGGGTTTATTTTGCTGAATTCGGATAAGAAACTAGGATTTTAAGGTTTTCCAACTTTGTACTTCAAAGTGGTGAGTAGATAATTCTTCCTATAGCTCGTTTTTACTCTTCTTGAACTTTTCATTGATTAATGAGTATGATTACATGTTATTTATATGTTCATATGTTTCTGAAATGGGTTGGAATATTTGAAATGATTGAGAAATGATATTTAGTTCAAGAAGAGTATGATTTTAGAAAGAGATTTTGAAATGCTTTGAATATGTTATTTCTAAATGCATTTCGCATTACATTGCAAAGAAAATATGATATGCATATGACATTGATTTATACTGTTATGTTTGCATTGGATATGGGCATGATTATATGATTTTTCTGATTGAAAAATTTATGATAAAAGATTTTGTACTGAAACTGCAAGCTCTGTTTTGAAAGTGATAAGTTGCTGAATATGATTGTATGGTGAGTTATATGATAATTATGCATTACATTTGATGGATATGCACAATTATACATGTTTATATATATATATATATGCATTGATGAGTAATGACGGTATTGTATGGCTTGAGACGGTATTGTGAAGGTGGTATTAGTGGTAATGTGAGGAGGCAGTAGGGTGATGAACTCACATTCCCTAATTACCTATTGTGATGATGACAGTGGTAATGTGAGGAGGCAGAAGGGTGATGAACTCACATTCCCTGTTGATCTATTGAAGTTGTAGTCAGTGGTAATGTGAGGAGGCAGTAGGGTGATGAACTCACATTCCCTGATGATTGTGGCTATGGTATTGTGAGGAGGCAGAAGGGTGATGAACTCACAATCCATGTTTAGCTATTGAGTATATTGAAGTTGTGGCATACTTGAATATTCTATAACAGAATTGATTTTTATTGCATGTCAAATTTGATTTAAGATCAATTTGTATCATATTTGGGTACAAGAACTGAGAATATTTTGAAAATGCGGGTCCCATAAGGATGTACTTCTGAACGGTAGATTTTAATATGATAAAATTTTTAAAATAAGAGTACATCCTTATGTTGATCTGAGAGGTTATAGGAGGTATTAACTGCTCACTGAGTTGTAAAACTCACTACACGTGGTTGATATATTTTTCAGATAAAGACCCAGAATTTGGTCCTGCGGCTACTTGATCGATTGGGTGTCATATTAAGTGGTGAGCCTAAATTGTTTCTAGGCTCTCAGAATGTAAACTTGTAAAATATTTGTACTCTAGAGTTGCAACGAACGTCACGGGCAGGATCCTTGTTTTCGCTGTAAAACTGATAAGAGTAGACCTGGCATGTATAATTAGCTATACTGAATAATGTGTAAATGTATGATATTACCCTGTTATGACTTATTATGTGGTCGATTGTACTTAATATTGCAAATTTGTAAACATATGGTAATACTCGAATATGTTTTATTGTGAAACTATTTTCAAGAACATAATAGGAAAAATTTATCGAATATAAGAGATTTTCGCGTCCCTAAAGTAGGGATGTGACAAGTTGGTATCAGAGCATTAGGTTTCCCTGTGACAATCAGAGCAAAGGATTCTTTAGTAGGACATTTAGTATCGATATGAGCCGGACATATTTATACTTCAGGTGCTGCTGAGGGATTCTATAGGATATTCACTTCCTTTCTATTCCAAGTGTCTTTAAATTCCTTGAGTAAAATTTGAATACATAGTATAGTATCTTAAAGAGGTGTTTTATTCTGTATAGTTAATGATGCCGCCAAGAACTAGAGCGGTCACTAGAGAAGAAGCTGTAGATCGTGCACCCTCTACAGAAGAGTCTGCACAATCTACAATACCAGTACAAAGAGACCGTGGTAAAGGCCGACCTAGAGGAAGAGGTAGAGATAGAGGACGTGCACGGGGATTGAGAACCCCAAGACAAGATGAACAGACTCCAGTATCTGATAGAGTTCCTGGGGAAAGAGTAGAAACCCCTCAGGAGCCACCAAATAGAACCGCTGATATGATTGCTGGTATACATAGAAGTTTAGAAACATTGGCTGGATTTGTAGTGGAACATGGTAGAAAGGAAGGCCAGCTAGCAGAATATGCTCCTAAAGTGCAAGAACTAAGAAGAACAGTTGACCAAGAGGACAAGCTTAAAGGGATTGAGGTATCATTACCGCAATTCCTTAAGTTAAAACCTCCGAATTTTTCTGGGTCAGATGTTCAGGAAGACCCACAGATATTTATTGATGCTGTGGAACAAGTTTTCAGAGCCTTGGGGTGCTCTAGTAGAAGATCTGTTGAGTTGGTGTCTTTTCAACTGTCTGATGTGGCCCAAGTTTGGTTTGAGACATTTGTACAAGGACGGGCATTTGTTTTACCACCAATGGAGTGAGACGAATTTAAGGAAGCATTTATGAATCGCTTTCTACCAACAAGTGAAAGAGACAAAAGGGCAGAGAGTTTGAGGAATTAAAACAAACACCAAACATGTCAGTTTCTGAATATGACATCTGTTTTACCCGGTTGTCCAGATATGCACCATATCTGGTCCCTACTGAAAAGGACAGAATTAAGAGGTTTGTTTTGGGATTGATACGCCCATTGTTTAAGTCAGTGGGTCCTCAGATGGATCATTTTTCAACTTATTCAGCAGCTGTGAATTGTGCTAGAATGATGGAAACACGAGAGTAAGCTGACATAGAAGGTCTTAAGAGAAGGAAAAGATATCAAGATAGTAATGCCCATACTAGATATAATCCTACTGTCAGTGGGTCAAGATTTCAAAATCCACAGCGTTTTACTCAAACAGGAGCTGGTAGTTCTAACCAACCATCACTTAACATTAACAAGCAGAGAATGTTCCAAAGAGATATGAGACCCCCGAGTCAACAAGACTCAAGATCGATTCCACCATGTCCAAATTGTGGTAGGTCCCATACTGGACAGTGTCGCAGAGAAACTGGTGCATGTTTTAAGTGTGGACAAATGGGTCATCTGATGAGAAATTGTCCACAACTGCGAAGTTTTAGTCAAGCATCAGTGCAACCAGCTTCACCCCCTGCATCTGTGCCAGCACGACCTAGTAGAGCAACCTCTATCCAAGCAAGTAGTGGTGGTACTGGTAGAGGATCAGGAAATCGAGGGCGAGAACCAGCTCGAGTTTTTGCCTTGACACGACAGGATGCTCAGGCCTCAAATGCAGTTATGACAGGTATATTATCAGTATGTTCCCATAAAGCATATGTTCTGTTCGATCCTGGTTCTACTCATTCTTATATATCACCATGCTTTGCTAAGAACTTGGATAGAGATCCTGCTAGTTTGCATTGTTCTTTCATGGTTGCTACTCCAATAGGAGAATTTCTATTACTAAATGATGTGTATAAATCATGTGAGATTTCGATAGAAGGCAAGGAGACTCTTATAGATTTGATAGTTCTAAATATGATAGACTTTGAGGTGATTTTGAGAATGGATTGGTTGGCATCATGCCATGCCATTCTAGACTGTCATCATAAGGTGATTAAGTTTAATGTTCCTGGAGAATCTTCCTTTATGATACAAGGAGATTGTAGTAAGGAATCTAGTAATTTAATTTCAGCTTTAACAGCTCATAAACTGTTACGAAGAGGATGTCAGGGATATTTAGCAGTAGTCAGGGATGTTGATATGAAGTATACAAGTTTAGAGCAGGTTCCAGTAGTTAAAGAATTCCCTGATGTATTTCCTGAAGAGTTGCCAGGATTACCACCAGACCGAGAGATTGAGTTCGGTATTGATCTTTTTCCCGGAACACAACCAATATCCATACCTCCTTATAGGATGGCACCCGCAGAACTTAAGGAATTGAAGGAGCAACTGCAAGATTTACTAGATAAAGGTTTTATTCGACCTAGCACATCTCCTTGGGGTGCTCCTGTCCTCTTTGTAAAGAAAAAGGATGGATCCTTACGTTTATGTATTGATTATAGGCAGTTGAACAAAGTAACTATACGTAATAAATATCCTCTACCCAGAATAGATGATTTGTTTGATAAGTTACAAGGTGCTCAATGTTTTTCAAAAATTGATCTGAGATCTGGGTATCATCAATTGAAAATAAAGAAGGAAGATATTTCAAAAACTGCTTTTAGGACTCGGTATGGGCACTACGAGTTCTTAGTAATGCCATTTGGTTTAACGAATGCCCCAGCTGCATTTATGGACTTAATGAATAGGGTATTTAAACCTTTCCTGGATCAGTTTATTATTGTATTTATCGATGATATACTGGTGTATTCAAAGAGTTCAGAGGAGCATGAGCGACATCTAAGGATAGCTTTGCAAACCCTAAGAGAACATCAATTGTATGCTAAGTTTTCAAAGTGTGAATTTTGGCTTAGTAGTGTTACGTTCCTAGGGCATGTGGTTACCAAAGATGGTATTCATGTTGATCCTAAAAAAATAGAAGCAGTACAGCAATGGCCACGCCCTATGACAGTAATTGAAATTCATAGTTTTCTCGGGTTAGCAGGCTATTACCGTAGATTTGTTAAAGATTTTTCAAAAATAGCTGCTCCTTTGACCAGATTGACTAGGAAAGGAATAAAATTTGAGTGGTCTAATACTTGTGAAGGGATTTTTCAGAAACTAAAGGAGTGCTTGACCACAGCCCCAATCCTTACCATTCCTACCGATACAGGAGATTATGTAGTATACTGTGATGCATCTAAAGTGGGCTTAGGTTGTGTGTTAATGCAAAATGGAAGAGTAGTTGCTTATGCATCCAGACAGTTGAAGAAGCATGAACAGAATTATCCCACCCATAATTTAGAGATGGCAGCTGTAGTATTTGCTCTAAAGATTTGGAGACATTACCTGTATGGAAGAACTTGTGAGATTTATACAGATCACAAGAGTCTCAAGTATATTTTTCAACAAAAGGATCTTAATTTGAGGCAAAGAAGATGGATGGAGCTACTGAAAGATTATGACTGTACGATTTTGTATCATCCAGGTAAAGCAAATGTAGTAGCTGATGCTCTAAGCAGAAAGTCAATGGGAAGTTTGGCTCATATAGCAGAGGTGCGACGACCATTGTTAGAAGAAATCCATAAGTTAGAAAGTAAGGGGATAAAGTTTGAAGTAAAAGAACCGGGAATATTATTGGCTCATGTGCAGCTCCAATCTTCCTTAGTGGAGCAAATCAAAGCCGATCAAGACAAGGATGCTAATTTGCTCAAGATTAAGAGTGAAATGAAGGATAGCAAGGATTCTGAATTCTCAGTGGATACTAAAGGGGTATTAAGATACGGTAGACGATTATGTGTCCCAAATTTTAATGATTTGAGGAAACAAGTTTTGGAGAAAGCACATCGATCTACATATACCATACACCCAAGAACGACAAAGATGTACCAAGACATGAAGAAATTGTATTGGTGGGATGGTATGAAGAGGGATATTGCGGAATATGTTTCCCATTGCTTGACATGCCAGCAGGTAAAAGCTAAACATCAACGACCTGCAGGGTTACATCAGCGAATAGAAATACCAGAATGGAAGTGGGAGAGAATTATTATGGATTTTATCACTGGATTACCAAGAACTCTCAAAGGAAATGATTCTATCTGGGTTATTATAGACCGCATGACGAAGTCAGCACATTTTCTGCCTGTGAAAACAACCTACAATGTAACTCAGTATGCAAGGCTCTATTTAAATGAAATAGTTAGGCTACATGGAGTCCCTATATCGATTATATCTGATCAGGGGCCGCAGTTCATGGCACGATTTTGGAAAGCTTTTCAAGAAGCATTAGGAATGAGATTGGATTTGAGCACAGCTTTCCATCCCCAAACTGATGGTCAGTCTGAGCGTACGATTCAGATTTTAGAAGACATGCTCCGAGCCTGCATTTTTTATTTTGGTGGAAGTTGGGATATGTACTTGTCATTGGCTAAATTTGCATATAATAATAGTTACCAAACTTGTATACAGATGGCCCCATTTGAAGCTTTGTATGGTAGACGGTGCAGATCCCCTATTGGATGGTTTGAAGTGGGCGAGGCCAAACTTATAGGGCCAGATCTTGTACAAAAAGCTTTGAACAAGGTAAAGTTGATTAGAGAAAGGCTGCAGGCAGCTCAGAGTAGACAAAAGGCGTATGTTGACAATAGACGAAGGGAGTTAGAGTTTTCAGAGGGTGAGCAAGTATTCCTGAAAGTCTCACCCATGAAAGGAGTGATGAGATTTAGAAAGAAAGGGAAGTTAAGCCCTCGGTATATAAGCCCTTTTGAAATATTGGATAGAATAGGTGCAGTGGCATATCGCATAGCTCTGCCACCAGAACTGAGTGATGTTCATCCAGTATTTCATGTGTCTATGTTATGGAAATACTTACCGGATCCTACTCATGTCATTCAACCCCAGGAAATTCAATTGGATAAGAATTTAACCTATGAGGAAAAGCCGATATCTATTGTTGATCGACAAGTGAAGAAGTTGCAGTCACGAGATATTTCTATGGTTAAGGTGATATGGCAAAATCACTCATCTGAGGAAGCTACGTGAGAAATAGAAGATGACATCCGCGCCAGATATCCGCATTTGTTTGAAAAATGAGGTTAGTGTTTATCTACAACTGTGGTGATGAAATTCGAGGATCGAATTTCTTTAAGGGGGGAAGAATGTAATAGCCGTAAATTTAACGTAAATTTTCAATTAAACAAAATTTGGAATAAAAGAGATAATTTTGAAAATGGGGATTTCAATTAAAGAAAAATTGGAATTAAAGAGAGGATTTCGAAGATGGAGTTAGGACTCGGTGAAAATAAGTTATTATTTACATGAATTAAAGAATTATAAAAGAAATGTGAGGAATTTACGTTTCGGGGCAAAAATGTAATTACCTAAACGTTTTGGGGTCAAAATGTAAATATGGAAAATTTGCAAGGACCTTCCTCAAAAATAGAAAATTTTCAAATTCGTCCCTTAAGATATTTTAAACCCTCTGCAGCAAGAAAACTGGAGAAAATTCGGATCCCTTCCTCTCTCTCCCTATTTTCTCTCTCTAAAATCCCTAAATCTTCTCTCTAAGATTCTCGCACTTTCGAAACTCGGATTTCGACACCACCACCACCAACGGACTCAGGACGAAGAGTTCTTCAAATCCATCCGATTGGTTTCTGGAGAATTGGCCGGAAATTGGCTTAAAAATTGAAGGAAAAATCGGCCAAAAAGGTAACGCCCGAAACTCCTATTTTTAGTTCTCAAATGCAAAAATAACACCGTAGATCGATCCAGAAGGCACCGAAACCTTTGGATCTCAAATTTCAGCCATATCCACAACCGCACGCGCCGCATCTCTCTCAGCGAGTGAAGCCCACGTGCAGCTCCTTGGGCGGCGCGTGGCAGCCGGACCTCCTTGCGTTGACCTGCGTTGACTGAGCTCCCAGAGGCCAAATTTCCCAAATCCGGAGTCGTTTTTAAGGTTTACGGACGTTCTAGACTCGATTTTGGGGTTTATTTTGCTGAATTCGAATAAGAAACTAGGATTTTACGGGTGTCCAACTTTGTACTTCAAAGTGGTGAGTAGATAATTCTTCCTATAGCTTGTTTTTACTCTTCTTGAACTTTTCATTGATTAATGAGTATGATTACATGTTATTTATATGTTCATATGTTTCTGAAATGGGTTGGAATATTTGAAATGATTGAGAAATGATATTTAGTTCAAGAAGAGTATGATTTTTGAAAGAGATTTTGAAATGCTTTGAATATGTTATTTCTAAATGCATTTCACATTACATTGCAAAGAAAATATGATATGCATATGACATTGATTTATAATATTATGTTTGCATTGGATATGGGCATGATTATATGATTTTTCTGATTGAAAAATTTATGATAAAAGATTTTGTACTGAAACTGCAAGCTCTGTTTTGAAAGTGATAAGTTGCTGAATATGATTGTATGGTGAGTTATATGATAATTATGCATTACATTTGATGGATATGCACAATTATACATGTTTATATATATATATGCATTGATGAGTAATGACGGTATTGTATGGCTTGAGACGGTATTGTGAAGGTGGTATTATTGGTAATGTGAGGAGGCAGTAGGGTGATGAACTCACATTCCCTAATTACCTATTGTGATGATGACAGTGGTAATGTGAGGAGGCAGAAGGGTGATGAACTCACATTCCCTGTTGATCTATTGAAGTTGTAGTCAGTGGTAATGTGAGGAGGCAGTAGGGTGATGAACTCACATTCCCTGATGATTGTGGCTATGGAATTGTGAGGAGGCAGAAGGGTGATGAACTCACAATCCATGTTTAGCTATTGAGTATATTGAAGTTGTGGCATACTTGAATATTCTATAACAGAATTGATTTTTATTGCATGTCAAATTTGATTTAAGATCAATTTGTATCATATTTGGGTACAAGAACTGAGAATATTTTGAAAATGCGGGTCCCATAAGGATGTACTTCTGAACGGTAGATTTTAATATGATAAAATTTTTAAAATAAGAGTACATCCTTATGTTGATCTGAGAGGTTATAGGAGGTATTAACTGCTCACTGAGTTGTAAAACTCACTACACGTGGTTGATATATTTTTCAGATAAAGACCCAGAATTTGGTCCTGCGGCTACTTGATCGATTGGGTGTCATATTAAGTGGTGAGCATAAATTGTTTCTAGACTCTCAGAATGTAAACTTGTAAAATATTTGTACTCTAGAGTTGCTCTGAACGTCACGGGCAGGATCCTTGTTTTCGCTGTAAAACTGATAAGAGTAGACCTGGCATGTATAATTAGCTATACTGAATAATGTGTAAATGTATGATATTACCCTGTTATGACTTATTATGTGGTCGATTTTACTTAATATTGTAAATTTGTAAACATATGGTAATACTCGAATATGTTATATTGTGAAACTATTTTCAAGAACATAATAGGAAAAATTTATCGAATATAAGAGATTTTCGCGTCCCTAAAGAAGGGATGTGACAATCTCAATGCTATTACTTCCTTTGGTACTTTTTTAATACTGCAACTTGTAATGAATGTGATCCTTTTAATCCAAATGTCAAGTTGTGTAACTATTACATCTTTTACCTATCAAAGTAGTTTTATTGATATGTAAGTTATGAATATCATCAAAATCTGCTCAGTGCTCACTTGACATAACACATATCATGCATTTCATGGGATTATATCTATGCAAATTTATGGCATGAATGACTATATAATTGGCATGAATGATTAACATTGGTGAATATCTTTTCGACCTTCCTCCATATCAAGAGATTAGAATGCCTTTTCTCTCACCTACAATGACAGAGGTATGTACCTTGTGAAGCTTATGAGATTGTTATGCAGTGGTTCATTGTTTCTACCTACTAATTCCCGATTACATGCAAGGTAACATTGCAAGATGGTTAAAGAAAGAATGTGAAAAAGTTTCTCCTAGTGAAGTTCTATATGAAGTTGAAATTATAGGGTTCTTGTACCATTGTTTCTTGCTCTTCAATGCTTCAATGGAGGGTTGTACTTATAAAGTTAATTATAGTTGAAAGGATGCATAAAATGACACTACAAATGTTTCTTGCTCTCAATAAATATTTATTGTATTTGAAATTATGTTAATGTATATCATTTTGTTAATTCAGTTTTTTTCTTATTTTTTATCATAATGTAAGGTTTTAATTACATAATGTAGTGCAAATGTAAATATAAATAAAACAAACAAACAAAAGATATTTAGTGGCGACTTAAAGTAGCCACTGAATACTACTGATATTAATGGAATCGATGAATATTAGAATTTAAGGCATTCAGTCTCTAGTAAAGTCGCCACTGAATGTGAACTTTAAGTGACAACCTATTAAAGTCGCCATGGAAAAAGGATTCAATGGCCACTAAATTAGCCAAAGAAAGTCCACTTTTAGTGTCGACCTGGCATATTCGCCACAAATAGTTCACTTTTAGTGGCGACCTGGTGAAGTTGCCACTGAAAGTGAACTTTGAGTGGATACTTTAATACTTTTTAGTGACGAATTTGATGTTTTTTTGTGAAGACAAAAGTTGCCACTAAAAGTTAATTTTTAGTGGCGACTCCAAAAATTTGCCACCAAAAATTTTTAGTGACGATAACATAGGTGCCGACTTAAAGTCACCACTAAAAGTATTTAGTGGCAACTTTATCGCTGCCGATTGTCTAATTTCTTGTAGTGAAAGTAGTTCTTTTCTTGCCTTATTTCCTAATAATAGTTGAAGAAAGTATGATCAGTGACCTTACTAGGAAGGAAGTGTATGGGAAGGCACACACCAAACTAAGACAATTAAAAGAATTATATTATGCAAATAAACCAAGATGTAGTCAGCAAAATAGAATTTTATTATGCAAATAAACTAAGATGTAGTCTTTGAAGGCTAACATTGAATTCATGGAAGTTGTATAATTTTATATCTTGTTAGATGAAAGAAATATGAATATTTTGGTATTTGATTTTTCACCCATCATCTTCAATGGTTGATGGTTTTATATGCCTATGCTATATTCCCATTTCTTCTAAAAAATTGATGATACCAATGAGTTAAATTTTTAAGTCTTAATAGCATCTTTTGTCTTACAATATCTTATGGTAAATGGAAAGAAGAGGAAGACGTGGTCATGGGACTAGAGGTGTCACACGTAAAAATCTTAATGAAATAACCCCAAACATATTTATACAACCACATGGAAATGACCAAGAGACTCAAGTAAAGCCAACTAATGGCCATAATTCTTAATATCCTCTTAGCAGTGCATTTACATGCCACTTTGCATTCAAATAAATAATATTATTCTATTTCAATATATGTGGTGTTCTTGCTTACAAATTGTTACCATTTGCATTCAAATAAGTGTAAAAAGAAGGCGCAAGAGGTCTTGTAAGTTACGTTGGATATGCTTTTCGATGCACTACTCTATTGAAATAGAAGAATTGGCCATAAATTTGGGAATAACATAGAAAACAAATAATATTGAAAGTGAAGGTAATAATTACTATAATTGTTTGACATACTTAGGTTTCTATCAACCTCCTAATTTTAACACATCTATCATATTTATGTTAGGTGCAAATTGCTAGTGTAATTGTGTTATTGTTCAAGAAAATATACATTGTTGATGGAAATGTGGAGTAGCAAGTTGAGGCATTTATTAATGCCACTGCACAAAGGTTATATAGAGCTTAGAGGGTACAAAAATACAATACTAACAAAGAAAGACTGAAAAATCCATCAAAAGATATTAATAATGATAATTAGAGGTAGTTGATAAGCTATTTTGACTCAAATGACTTTACTATGCTAATAACATATTTAAAGAAGACCTTATATGCAATGTGAAACGAAAATGATTATGAAGCAGGTCCAATGTGCAAGAAATGTAGGTCCAAGTTTTATAGTTAATATTACAAGTAATGCTACATGAAGCTCTCTAAGAGAACTATCTACTTAACTATTTTTTGTGAATATTGCTTTTAGTTAGCTTCATTTGTAATTAATATGGTATTGGACTAGTTGCAAAGGTTTGGAGTATTTGAAATTATGTAATGATATAACCTTTTATCAATTTATTTTTGTTTCTTTTGATTTTTCATCATATAAAATTTTTTTATTAATAGCAACATCAAATGTATATTGAAAAGAAAATAAAATCAAGCGATTCAATGGTAACAATAAAAGATAAATTAAAGTGGACATTCAGTAGCAACCTCTTATTGCTGCAACAGAAAGAAGATCAAGTGGCAACATTTTGTTGCCATTAAAAGTGGACATTCAGAAGGGACTATACATATATATAACATTTGCTGGCCACTCTTTTCTTAGTGAGTTGTATGGTTTCTATGGTGACTTTTTTTGCTATGAAAAGTGAACTTTTTGTGACGACTACAAAAGTCACTGCTAAAAGCTTTCAATGATAGAGGTACAGGTAGCAACCTTGTGGAAAATAAAAGTCACAACCAAAAAATTTCAAGGGTGACTAAGCTTGTTTTCTTGTAGTGAATTAACCGTTTCAACTTGAAAATTACTAAATAATATGATTTTATTTTTCTAAAAATATAATGTTGACAAGCATTATGAAGTATGCATGGGTATATGTTCTTAAATTGCAAAACACACGATAAGGTAGTTAAATATTTAGTTATTAATATGTCAAATTGTAAAAGCATACTTATGTTTGTGGTTCAATATACAAGAAGAAAGTAAAAGGAGGATGATATTTTAATTTCTAATTCACTTAGTGTTAGTCAAAATCGACACAAATAGAACCCTAAGCATTAGTTTCGAGTTGTGACTGATGCAAAAAGAGTCAATGTGTCATTAAAATTGTGTCTATCATAATTGATTCCAAAGTTGAACTTTTGTGTCATTAATGACTGGCACTAGATGATAAACTTATAACCATGCCTTGCTTTACATTTTCATGTCATTTATAACCAATGCTAAGTTTTAAATTTAGTGTTAGTTTTGAAAGCAACACCCTAGAGGGCAGTGACGTAGGGTGACATACTAAATATTCAACTTCAACTATAATTAAAAAGATTAGTGCACAAACCTAAATTTGCAAGTTAGTAACAAGAAAAATATTTCAAATAAAACAGAATTATATATCAATAAATGAAGAACACAATAACACTAATTTCACCAAGAATAGAATCAAAAGGAAATCATACGTCAAACTTGAAGCAGAGGCAGAACTTGATTGAAAACACAGATAAGAAAAAAATTGAGATTAAAAAAAGTTAAAAAACAACGTTGATAAAATTGGACTTGAACATTTTCAAAAAAAAAAAATTAAAAAGGCTAAACACAATCACACAAACAAAGATAAAGTGCAATAAATAAAAGAGATAAGAGAAGAGAAGAGTAGAGAGACATGAACTTGGTTTAGGCCAAAATTGGAGCCTAAATCTAGTCCTCTTGACTCCCAAAAGATTTTCTTCACTAATTAAATGCTTGATTTCAACCTTTTTGCTTATTCTCTTGTAATCATTAAGGGACCAAATTTTCTGTCTTTCTTAATTTAAATGGCTGTAGAAATGCAATATAATTAATTAATTTAAAATTCATTGTCATTTAGTTTATGTCCCAGAATTACTTAGATATAATTGCACTTCAAAAATAAAAAAGTTCAAGATCAAATTAAGTAAACCCTCTCAAAACAAAGTTATAGTATTCTTGGCCATCAAAAAACATAATTTAGTATTTTTTTTATTTAATTTTGCATATCCTTGAAGTACTAAAATATTATAAAAATAGATAATCCGATATTGAAGCGTTATAAGCAGGGTCACAAGCTCGTTCAAGTTCTAATTTCATAGCTCTAAAAGTTCTAGTAATTAATATGAGGCATATGATTTGCAACCATTAGTAACATACAAAATTGGATGAAATGAATCAAAACCTTGAGTAAGATAATTAAGATTGTGAATTTAAATTGAAGATGAGGTAATCTTTATTAAATGACTAAAATGATAAAATAGAATTTGAGACAATTGAAAAAAATGTATATATTTTGAGAACAAAAAAAAAACAATTCGCTCAAAATTTTATATATCGAAAATATATGCATACATTGCCTAATTAGTGGCAATAATAAATATTTGATCACCGGAGGAAGAAATTTATTGGATTCATAAAAACAATAGATAAAGTATCAATATATATATTTTCCACTATTAAAAAAATATATTTAGAAATGAAATAATTTCGTCTCTAAAACATGAAATTTTTATTCCATCATCGTTAACCATTTAAAGAAAAAAAAATTTCGTCTCTAACATTTATACTAAAAGGAAAACGAATTCCGTCTCTATAGATACGAGTATTTCCATCGCTAATAATTAAAAATGGAATTTTTATTCTGTCTCTGATAACTAGAGACGGAATAAAATTCCATCTCTAAATTAACAAAAAAAATTATTTTTTTAATTTTATTTTTTTATTATTCCAAACAAATAATTATTTTATAAATGATTATATACCATTAAAAATATAAATCTAAAACAACTTCAATAATTTTGGACCAAAAAATATATCATATTATATTAATACATAACATAAAATCATCTATGAATAATATAAAACATATAATGTAATCTTAATATTTTTATTTATCAACAATATCACTGATTTCTCCATTGTCACCATCTTCTTCTTCTTCAAGTCAAGCAACAACTTTTTATATTATTATCTATCATGAAACGCCTGAACACCTAAACTCATTCTTTAACCTTTTATTTAAACATCAAATCTTCATCTTCACTTTGTTGAAGCCAAATAAATAAAATCTCAATTTTTGCATTCATAGCAATAACTTATTCTTTTAATACTCTAGCAAATTCAAGAGTCAAAAGACTTGGAAAGGGAAGTTACTGCTAATACATTACGAACTAGAGATCTCAACCCATATATCCATCATTTGTTGCTCATGCCTCCATCCACTTATGATATTTAGAAACTTCTTTCTTTTTCCTTGACATATACGAGTTGGAGATCCCAACCCATATATCTTGCTCATGCCTCCATCCACATAATTAATTTAAATACAAATGTTTAATGTAATATAAATAGTTACATTTAAAAAAAGTAACATTATAAATAAAACAAATTAATCCTAACACAACAAAAATCCACCGTAAGTGCTTTTTGTGCATCCACATATATGATTTCTATATTGAATTCATTGTAACCCAACGACACTATCTCTTCGTTAATATCTTGTTTGATAAGAATAAAAAAGAATATAGTTAAAACTATAAGAAGGAAAAATCTTTGAAAGTAATATTAATTAAAAAAGGACGTGCCATCCTATGGAAACTTGTGACCAGCTATATCAGGTATAATCCATTCACAATAATTTATCAATGAGCTTATAAGTCAATCTAGTTTAGCTTGCATCAATATAATTTATCAAAAAATTAAGGAATTTTAAATATAGCTCCCGTTTCTGTAGTGATATGACCCACCCCTAACTTTGCAAACACAGATAAATGGGATGCTTCTAAAGGAAGCATATACACTAATAAGGACAGCGAACTAAGACAACAATATGGACCCAAATGTTATGACACTACAAGATTTAAAGTGGCCATATATATAATTTAAAGAGATATGTCTAACAGGATTTTCCCCACACATGTTGAACGTGAACATGACTCGGTTTCATTGCTTCATACCATCCGTTTAAATGCAAGTTATAAAAAATATCCACCTGACTAGAATTGTTCCTACACAAATTCATCCACTAACTTTAAGCTGCAAGTCTACAGGCACTACTAGAAAAATCTTGTTTAGAGACGAAATTTTTCGATCTCTAAACAGAAAAGATTCTGTCTCTAACGTAGTTAGAGACGGAATCAGAGATAGAAATAATTTTGTCTCTAAAAACGCAGTCGCTAAAATTTAGAGACGGAATTTAAATTTCGTCTCTAATTAGAGACAAAATATTTTCGTCTCTAATTTTGGTTACAAATTCCATCTCTGACTCAAATACAGAATCAGAGACGGAATATTCTGTCTCTAATATCAGAGACAAAAAAATTATGTCTCTAATAGCAGAAAAATATTAAAAAATATTTTAAAAAATCTCAAACCTATCAACCAACAACCAATAGCCAAAAACCAAATATTTCAGGCAGAAATATCAACATAAATTTTAAATAATGTCAAACCTCTTATCATCCAGAAATATATCAACATAAATTTTTAATAATCCTATGACATTACATGAAAATATCACCAATCAAACACTTTTAAATCATTAATACATAACACAAAGTCATAAATAACACAAACTATCATGATCCATCAGCAGCATTACTATTTTTCTCATTGTTACTATTCTCTTCTTCTCTAGGTAGAGACGAGGAGGACATTCTTATACTACCATCTATCATGAGGCACCGAAACATCCGATCACATTCCTGAACCTTTTGCTTTAACATAAAATTTTCATCTTCACTCTGTTTGAGCCGTGCAGATAAAGCCTCAATTTTTGCATTCATAACAGAAAAGGAACTTGTTGAGACTTCATCAGAAGCGGAAGACCTAGAAGAGGAACTTGCAGCCAATACATTATGTACTTGAGATCTCAGTCCATATATCCATCCTTTATTGTTCATGCCGCCAATCACAGCCAAATAAACAACATTGTTTGAATGTTGAGTGGAGTGTTGACTACAACCCTTATTACTCTGAGATTCGGACTGTCTCTCAGCTATTTTTGTTCGATACATTTCCTGAAAAAATAAAATGATTAAACAAAATGAATATTTGTAAAGAAATGAAAATAAAAGAGTAGTGACTACATACAACAATTCTTCCTTGTTGGTCGTTAAACCACCCCGATGGCTTTTTTTGGGCCGGTGAAGCCGCTCATATAACTCAAAACATGTCGGTTCTTTATTCATTTGTACCCTCTAAAATAATAAAAAGTTAAATAATATTGAAGTAAGAACTTAAATCACTATATATTTGAGAAAAATTACTCACCATTCTTTTGGCATGCTCTCGTGCAGATATAGACCCTCCACTAAGTACATTAAGTCATTCTTTGGAAAGTCTATTTTGTTTATTTTTTTTTTGCTTTATCTTGCCGGTCTTCATTATCTCATTCAGCCATTAACTGTTGTAGCTTCTCTGGTAGAATCCAAGCACCCTTGTCCTCACCGATACGCACCTTAAACAATGCATTTTTTAGGGCTGTTGATCCCCTGGTCAAATGACCTTTTAATATTATGCTCATCATTGTCCAACCACTTAAAATTTGCCTAAACAAAAAAAGTAAACAAATTAACATAACATTCACACATTTTAAAAAAAGATATCAATAAATATGATAGAAAATGTTACATATTACCTTGAACTCCTCGAAATACATTTGAATGGTATTGTTGTCTACTTTTCTCCAACTGGACCAAGCACCTTCAAATTTTTTCTTGAAAATCATTGTGATGACACCTCTTGTTAAGATGTCAGGATAAAAGCTGAAAGTATAGATATCAATTTAAATAAATATATTGACAAAAAAAAAAACACACACACACACACACACATATTACTTACGTGTTCCTAGATACAGATCTAATTCAAATTCGACCATCTATGTCCCTTGTTCCCCACTAAATAGTCTGTGTGAAAGGAACTGGCTCAACATTTGGACATGTGGATGGATTAGGAGATGGGGCACATATGGTATGTGTAGGTGGAGTAGGGGCAACTGTACTAGAAAGATGAGGAGATGAGGCACTGGAATGTGCTGCTTGTGAATGGGAAGATGGGGTAGAAGTATGACAAGTCTAGGAAAAGGGAGATGAAATAGGTGTATGTCCAGTGTGGATCTGGTCAATGTGAGCTATGTCAACAACAGGTGATGTGTCTGGCTGAGTATATGGTTGAGAGATAGCCCGTCCCTGCCCTCTAACTCTACCCCTTCCTTTACCTATCATCTATAGACAAAAAGATAATCATCTATTTCAATTAAATTTGATGACAATTTAATAATAAAAAATACAAATAATTACAAAAGACAATGACAAAGAAACTCATAACCATACTACCATAGATTTATAACCTACTTCAAAAATATATAATATATTATCTACATAATACACTTAGTAAAATGAAGAAACCTAACAATACCTAAGCATCTTCATCATTATCATTTTCTTCCTCTTCTTCTTCATCTTCCCATTCTCCTTCTTCCTCAGTATCTTCTTCATCCACATCTTCTATTTCAATATCTATATATGTATCTACTTCATGTAAGTTCAAAAAAGAACCATATACTTCATCCATAGGGCCTTCAATATCAACAAGACTCTGCTCGAAGTTGTCATTTACAACTATTAGAGGCGATTGCATTGATGACTCTTCTTGGTATGGAGAATCACTTTCAGGCATTTTAGTTTCTATTGCGGTTTGTATTGTGGTTCGTGCCTTAGTTTTGATCACTATTAACCAATCACGTTGCCCTTCAGGATATTGTGTATAATATACTTGCGTTGCTTGTTGTGCAAATATAAAAGGGTCATAATTTTTATATCTCCTGGATGTTCTAACCTCAACAATCCCATAGTTATCTACCTTTGTTCTATAATTTAAGGTGGGATCAAACCAATCACATTTGAATAGAACTAACACCTTTATAGGCCATCCTGTATAGTGTACTTCAAAAATGTCTGTTAAAACCCCATAATAATTATTTTCTATTGTTTCATCCGTACCACCTTGACAACATACACCAAAATTTGTTGTACCCATACTTTGGCCATGATTTTTTGTATTAAATTTATAACCATTTACATAATATGATGGCCATTTGTTGGCTTTTCTTTGAGGACCCCATGCTAAACTCTTTAGAAGAACATCTTCAACATTATTATTTAACACCTAGTCGTTAAAAATTTAAGTCAGTCTCACATAAGAAGCAAAATGTTAGAAAATAAGAAATTAAGGAGAATTCGTGGAACAAACGTATTCTTTAAACCAAACAGGAAACATTGTGGAGATTTGTCTGTCCACTTTCAAGTCACTCATTCCACATTCTTGTAACATATTAGTATATGTGCTACATTTAAAAAACATATTAGAAAAATTTATAGTGATATATATATTAATATAACACTTAAATGATCATTTTATACACTTACATTAAAAATGGCTTCACTTCAGGACAATTTAAAAGAACATATAAATGTGCAGTTTGCAAGTCCCTTTCTTCCAACATGAAAGATATGCATCTTCCGGTTGGACGGCCAGAACGATTAAAGATAGAAAGCGATGGTCTAATTGAACAACCTTGACCTCCATCATCATTTCATGGTACTTGAGTCCTTCTACAGGGAACATCAGGTGGATAATAGTATAATGCAAATGTAGAGGTCTCTTCTACCAAATAAGCTTCACAAATTGATCCTTCAACTGCAGCTATGTTCTTCACCTTGTCTTTTAGTGTATGAATAAACCTAATACACTTAATTGATACATTTAATACTATGAATACGATTCCATAATTTTAAAAAAACAAAAAGGATACATAACTCTACCTTTCAAATGGATACATCCATCAATATTGCACTGGACCTCCAACTCTTGCTTCGTATGGCAAATGAATTGAAAAGTGTTCCATTGAGTCAAAAAAACTTGGAGGAAAAATTTGTTCTAATTTGCAAAGAATGATTGGAATGTTTTGCTCCATCACATGTAAAGTATCCTTTCGCAACAATGGGGAAGTCAATTCTCGAAAGAAGTGACTAAAATCTGTGAGTGTGTTCCAAATAGGTTTTGGTAATACTTTGAATGCAATTGGGAGCAAGCGTTGCATAAACACATGACAATCATGATTTTTCATACCAAACAACTTTGATTCTCTCATGTCAACACACCTTGATAATGTAGAGGCATATCCGTTTGGTAGTTTCAATTTTTTGACCCATTCACACACAGTTAATCTTTGTTGCTTAGTTAATGTGTATTTTGCTTTGGGTTTAATTAGTTTGCCATCTCTTCCATCCTGCAGCTCTAATTCATTATGTCTACAAATTTTTGCCAAGTCGAGCCTTGCATTAAAATTGTCTTTTGTCTTACCTTTAGTGTCCATCACTGTGTATAAAATATTCAAAAAGACATTTCTCTCAATATGCAGAACATCTAGATTGTGTGGAAGAAGATTTGTTTTCCAATATGGTAACTCCCCAAATATAGATTGTTTCGTCCAGTTATGAATAACTTCATACCCTAGGATATGATCATATGTCTCTTTAGTTATGCTAGGCATATGTCTAACCCTTTCCAACACTTCTTCACCTATTAACCAAGGCGGAGGTAAAGATATTTCAGTATGTCTCTTCCGAAAAGTATTCTTATTCCTTCTGTAACTATGATCAAGTGGCAAGAATTGTCGATGACAATCAAAGAAAGATGTCTTCCGACTATGTCTAAGGGTGAATGCCTTTGAACACTCCATACATATTGGAAAAGCAAGTTTTCCCATTGTCATCCAACCTGAAAGCATCTCATATGTAGGAAAGTCATTAATGGTCCACAATAAATAAGCTTTCATGTTGAAGTTCTGTTTTAGTGAGACATCATATGTCATGACACCAGTATTCCATAAAAGTTTGAGGTCATCTATAAGTGGTTGCAAATACACATCAATTCTATTCTTTGGATTGGAAGGACCAGGGATTATAATGGTCAAGAACAAGAACTCTCTTCTCATGCACGTCCAAAGGGGAAGATTGTAAGGGGTAACAATAACTGGCCAACATGAATAAGTCCGACTTGTTTTATCAAATGAAGCAAATCCATCAGCATATAAACCTAACCTCACATTTCGAGAGTCCATTGCAAATTCAGGATATTTTTCATCAAATTTTTTCCAGGTTTCGCCATCAAATGGATGAGACAAAGAGCCTGTCACCCTCATAGTTTCCCGATGCCATCTTATTTGACTTGCAGTTTACATTGAGAAATAAAGTCTTTGTAACCTTGAAATAAGTGGAAAATACCACATTTTTTTCATTGGAAGCTCTCTTGCTTTACCAATGACCCTTTTGTAACGCTCTTCACCACAAAATTTACAATGACAAAGCTCCTTATCAAGAGGACTATGATAAATCATGCATCTGTTTTGACAACAGTGAATTTTTATACAACTTAATCATAATTGCTCCACTGATTTCTTTGCACAGTAAAGGTTTTTAGGCATACGATTTTCATTTGGCAATGCATTTCCTATAAATTGTACCCACCGATTGAAACAATTCTCAGATATGTTGAAGTCCGACTTGATACTCAAAGCTTCTACTGCAGTTGACAATTCAGAATAATTTTGACAACCGTCATATAGAGGAGCATGCGCAGCTTCTAACATATTAAAAAAAAAGTTGACTTTCGGCTTAGGATCTTTATGTCTCTGTTCGCAATGACTAAAACCTTATTGCTCTATATAATTACCAATAGATGGTCCAGCAACATCCATTACCATCTGTTCCTTATCATTGAAGCATGCCTGAAAGTCATTACTTCCATAATATGAGTTTCTTGAAACCATTGGTGGAAAGAAAGGTCTTGATTCATCATGGTTGGTCCAATAATAATAATTACTCATAAATCCCTTCATATGAATGTGGGTTTTTACTTCATTAACTGAACAATACTTCTGACACTTGCATTTTTTACAAGGACACCTCAACTTTCCTACACTTTTAAAATGATCCTGACTACAAGCAAACTCTAAAAAATCAACAACTACTGCCATAACTTCATCTGTAATTGTTCTCTTATCAGGACACACCCTATTATCCATCCCTTACGATGTTCAGGAACTTCCATCCTGTTTTTAGGCATACATGAATCAAAACAAACATCTTAATTCAATATAGCACAAATTATAATAACATATTGAACCAATACCAACATCAAAGGCATAATGTGAATAAAAATCAATTTTTTGGTTAACAAACCTTCATTTCTTAATTCTTCATCCTCATACAAGCATACATCATTTAAATCTTGGCCAGAATAGCAATATTCCAGCCATTCTATACAAAATTAATACCCATTCAAAGCATATTTTTCAACACAAAATACATGGTTTACATGCATCTAGATAAAACCCACCTATGGCCAGCAACTAGAAAACTAAAATACAATAATTTTTCTTGAAGTTTTAAAATTAGAATCTTACTTAAATCATACAGATTTTAGGGTGTTTTCAAAAGGAAATAATTGTTAAGCCTACCTAGGATATGTTTCCTACAGCTTGCTTGGCTAGTTTTCACCTTGCTTCTCCTTCCTCCCTTAAATATGGCATGGAGTTCTTCTCCTCACTCCCACTGTTCCAGCACTTTTTCATGATAGAGAAGATGAGTTTAGAGACTCAAAGATAACAAATAACTAACAAGACGTTAGAAGTCACCTCTTAACTATTCATCATAAAACATCCAGAACCATAGGTCTGATTGGACTATATATTCATAAAATATCATAGGTCCTATCAAACACATACAAAATATACAGGCATTTCCTGACTATCTATATTGACATATATTCTCCTAGCCCTATCAAATAAATACAAACCATACAACAAGTTAACATTATGCATATTTCTCAAGATCACAAGGTAATAGATAAATCACAAATTTCACAACTCTCAAGTTTAATTTCATAATATATAATATTTAACACCACAATCACTATACAAATTGTACGTACTAAAACTATCAAAACACAATCACTATACAAATTATAGGTACTAACACCACAATAACTATACAAATTGTAGGTTCACATTGTGCAAAACATTATGTTGCCATACATCTTACATAAAATTCTCAAACATTCTAGCCCTTACCTCTCATATCAAAGTCATGACCTATCTCTTATTTGGTTAAGTCTTATTATGCAGTATAAAGAATATTCAGATTGGTTCACGATTGAATTTTTTTTCCTTTCAAAGAAATATTAAATACCTCTTGAATTAGAAATAGTCATTTATACAGTGCTCAAATTTGAATAAGGGCCACAAGGGAGTGAAGAAGAAATAAAAGAAGAGAGACACTAATTAAAGCCATGAACTGAATAAATAGTATGCTTATGAAAATCCTTCTCCCTGAACTTCCTGCCCCCTTTCTCTGCTCATCTATTTAACCTCTCACTCCTGTATATTCTTCTCTAGTTTAAGCGCCATCTCTGACTAGATATATAGCTAGCCTACCATATATAGGTAGCTAAATCTACACTTATTGGAAGTTATAGCTAAATTTTAAGTATACATATATATAGGCAGGTTTAAGTTAACAGCTGCTAAAGGCCATTTTTTTTTTGAACTAGCAGTTGATTGTAAATTCTAATGTACCCAACTTATTATTAAAGAAAACAAATTAATTACCAACTCCCCACCTTAAATTGCAAAGTAATATTAGTCTTACTAAATTTAAACTATCAAGTTACCTTGCTAATTAGTTGTTTTCACCAGGATCCAGAATGCTTCCAAGTTTGTTTCCTTTTTTTTTGGGTTCTTGCAACTACTCCTTCTCCCTTTATGTATAGAACTCCTGATATTACATATGCTTCTCAACAGTTTAGTTTAAACTTACTTATCTAGGTCACAAGTTTGTGGACCTTCCAAATCTACTTCTGAGTAAAGAAATAGCCCCCTAGAATGACAAAGAAACTTTATTTACTTATTAGTTTAATATATAATGACAAAATTAAGAGAGTATATTTTCCACAATTGTTATTATTAAATTATTTGAATAGTATAAAAGTTTCAATTATTAAAATTTTAATTAATTTGTAAAGTGCATCTTGCTTTTTACATAATTTTATTCTCTTATGTAAATATAAGAAAAAAAAACATGAAAATAAGTGCTACACATAAGTATTTTCGGCAGCTAATCAATGCAGTTGATTTCTGTCATAGCAAAGGTGTGTACCACCAAGATATAAAGCCAGAGAACCTTTTGTTGGATGAAAATAGGAATCTTAAGGTGTCTGATTTTGGGTTAAGTGCTCTGGCTGAATCCAAGAGGCAGGATGGCTTACTGCATACTACTTGTGGCACACCTGCCTATGTTGCTCCTGAAGTCATCAAAAGAAAAGGGTATGATGGTGCCAAAGCTGATGTTTGGTCTTGTGGAGTAGTCCTGTTTGTTTTATTCGCAGGTTATCTCCCTTTTCATGATTCAAACTTGATGGAGATGTATATGAAGATTGGCAAAGCATAATTTAAATGTCCTGATTGGTTCTCACCAGAAGCACGCAGACTAGTATGCAAGATATTGGAACCAGATCCTGATACTAGAATTTCCATAGCTATGATTAAGGAATGTTCTTGGTTCAAGACAGGACCAAATTCTAGGCATAAAAAACCTAAAGTGGAAAAAAAGACTGTCTCGTTGTCAGGCAACAACCCTTCTGATCAAAGCAATGAAACTGATAGTGACAGTATAGCTGCAGAAGCAAGGGAAGAGTCATTTGTGCCCACCAGTATAAATGCATTTGATATTATCTCCCTTTCGGCTGGTTTTAATCTTTCTAGATTCTTCAGTGACAGTTTTTAGAAGAGAGAAGCAAGATTTGCTTCAAGAAAACCTGCATCAGTAATCATCTCTAAGATGGAAGAAACTGCTGATAGTCTAAAGCTAAAAATAAAGAAGAAAGCGGCGAGTTTGTTACAATTAGAGGGCTTCAAGGAAGGTAGGAAGGGCAATTTATCCATTGATGCAGAGATCTTTGATGTTACTCCATATTTCCATTTGGTGGAGGTGAAAAAATTAGATGGAGATACAATGGAATTTCACAAGATATTGAGAGAAGATATAAGGCCTGCTCTTCAGGATATTGTCTGGGTTTGGCAAGGTGATGACCAACAACAGCAATCACAACTGTCAAAACAACAACTACAGATACATGACCAACAACCACAACAACCACAAATATAACACATTCCCAGGCTTCTATATCTAATGTTAGCTGTCTGTTTGTATTTCATGGTATGTCCATTTTTAACTTATGTTTGTGAATTTTTTTCATGATGCTATGGACCTTATAGTAAATGGTGTAGTCATTTTAGCTGTCTTAAATTTTTCTGAGAGCTTTATTCAAAGTATTCTATGTTTTACATTCTTTTTACAGTTGTATAAAGTATGGAAATGAGTTGACAAGTCCTTGAAGGGATATCCTGATGTATATATAATTGAGACTAATATTATAACATGAAGTGCAAGATATCTGAGACAGCATGAAATAGGATAGAAGCGGGACTTTCTGAAAGTTACATTTTTTAATTTTTTTTTTTTTATATATACATAGTGTATGACTCTTTATTTAAAAAAATTAAAATTATAGGTTTGACTAGGATAAACAAATTAAGTTAATTTTTGAAGTGAAATTAGAAGTACATTTCTCAATATAGCTTTTATTGAGAGATTATGGCTCAGCTAATTGCTGTCCAAGAACTAGATGCGAACACATTTGCCCAAAAAAACTCATTTTGCCTTACATGGTATTTTTTTATAAAAAAGAAACCAATACAAGAGGCTTGAACTGGTCAACTTCATTAGTTTTTAGGAGTACTTCCCCCAAATTCTGGTTCATCTTGGCACTGTTTCAGCTTCAGTATTAGATATGATTAGATATAGTAATAGAGAAGTGTAGCAGGTGGTCCTAGAAGCCATCAGGGCCAAGAGAGTAAGCAGAAATGAAGGAGAAAAAAAGTGAACAAATGAATAGCCTTGTATTGAATTGATACTTCTTAGATTATACAATGTTTGCTTTATATAGAGAGTTAACTAAAACAATTAACTGCTAACCATTTGCTTTACTTGCTATTAACTACTAACTACTATTAACTAACTGAACCTGTCTCCTTACTATCAAATCCAATTTCCCAAAGACATTTTGGGAAAAAAAACATTTATGATAACAACACATTTGATAAACGAAAACCCTTCTACAGAAATTAATCTAAAAAGACCAGAAGAAATGCGGTGTGGTTACCCTTATGATCTAAGTAACCTAAGAGTTTTTTGGGTGTCCAAAATTTTCTCACATAAATCAAGGAAAAATTGAACTTAGAGCATTAAAGTTTATGTTCCTTGGTTACCCATAAAGAGTTAAAGGCTACAAGCTGTGATGCTTTCAAATAGGGCACCTAAAAGTTTTCATAAGCAGGGATATAATATTTACAAAGAATAAAATGCATTACAAAGAAAATTCAAGTTGAGAAACTACATATCAAGGTGGATATGAGAAAACTCGAATTAAGGTGCAAACCTCAGATGATATAGATCAATTGAGTATGTTAAATTATGATGATAAGTGATGAATTGGTTTTGTACTAATAAACTAGGCATCTTTAACTTAGAATTTTTGAGATCAAACCTACAATTATACAGATAATGCAAGCCAATCAATTTAGTGGCTTACTGAATGATGACTAAATGCCTATATAGATCATTTCCAGATATCTATGAGACTTTCAAATACAATAATGTTTCCATAGATGCTATTAAAATGAGCCTTTTTCCATTTTCATTGAGGGGCAAAGCCAAAAGCTAGTTAATTTTCTTATCTACTAGTTCTATTACTATATAGAATGGCCTTACTAAAAAAAATTTGGCCAAATTTTGTTCACCAGCAAAAACTACAAAACTGAGAAACAAAATTATTATCATTGGCTAGTTTCAAAATGAATCACTATATAAGACTTAGTATTGATTCAAAGAATTGATGAGAAGATGATCTTATCATGGACTCCCTAAGTGGCTGTAAATGCAAATATTTTATAATGGTTTAGATAATTCTACCAGAACCTTAGTGGATGCACTAATTGGAAGAGCATTGATGAGTAAAACACAATAAGAGGCTCGTGTTTTATTGGAAGAGATGGCTACTAATGCGTACCAATGGCCAACTAAAAGGAATGTGCCATGAAAAACACTGGGAATTCATGAGGTAGATGCATTTACTTCTCTCATAGCTCAAATTGCTTCTTTATCTAAGAAAATTAATTCTTTGACTACTAATGTGAGTGCAATTTACACTCCACCTAAGATTTGTGACTTATGCAATGGAGCTCACTCTAGTTTTGAATGCCAAGTTGGTAATCCATTTACTCCATCTCAACTAGAGTAGGAACAATAAGTTGGAAATTTTAATAGGTAACCCAATCTAACACCTATAATCAATGTTGGTGCAATCCACCAAATTTTTTTAATGGAAAAATAGTGAGAATGTGATGTAGGCACTTATTGCTCCTCAATGTTAATTCCAGCCCTTCCCACCTAAAGTTTTCTTGGAAGATATTCTAGCCTAGCTCACATTGAACAATACTTAACTCAAAGAAAGTATTGAGAAATTTATGTTTAGAACAAAAGCTACTCTTTAGAGCCACAGGGTGTCAATTAGAAATTTATCTTTTAGACCTTGGCCTCTTAGGGTAGTTCCCATAACCTAGGATGTACCTACATAGGATAATGGAGAAGTGTTCTTTTTCATCACTTTATGCTACTTTCTAATGGATAAACTTTACTGACACATTTGGTTTCTAAAGGATATTTTCAAACATAAAAAATCTTTAAAATGTGTGAGCCAGGTTTACTCTAAATTGAGTATGTGCACTAACTTTAAAAATCTTTTTTTTTCAATAGACTTACAAAAGTCAAAGTAGTAGAAGTATAAAAGTCTGCAATCTTTTCTAATAATAGCCCCCTTTGAAAATTCATGGATGAAATAAACATATAAAATAGATAAGTCAATTCTACAAAAGGAAATAACACAATTCTTTTGGGGGCATTTTTAGTTGACCCACTTAGAATTTTTCTAACATAGGGACAATAAATCAAATGTAAACCAATTAGTATCCTAAAGCTAGTATCCTTAGGAGAGGTACGTAAAACGCTTTCTCTATTGAATCTAATAGTGCCCCAAATGATGATGGATTCAATATATATTTTTCAAAAATTACTGGATATAGTAGGAGAAGACATTTACCTGGCAATTCTTAATTTCTTTTTTAGCAAGAAAATATTGAGAAATATGAACCATTCAAATATTGTCCTTATTCCTAAATGTCCAAACCCAGATAATATGACTCAACTAAGACCTATCTGTTTGTGCACAATGATATACAAGATTTCTTCTAAAGTACGTAAACAGAATGAAAGGACTAATGGAGAAAATTATCAGTGGCAAGCAATGTGCATTCATAAAAGGGAGGCTTTTTTCAGATAATATTCTAATTGTACATGAGATAATGCACTATTTGAAAAATAAGAAAAATGGAAGCGATTTTGAGATGGATATTAAACTTGATAAGACTAAGGCATATGACAGGGTGGAGTGGAAATTCCTATTTGAAATTATGAAGAAGATGGGCTTTAGAGCATAATGAATTGAATTCATCAAGGGGATTGCATCAAGACCCCCTTTCACCATATCTTTTTCTTATATGTGTTGAAGGATGGTTTTTCATGTTACAGGATACAGAAAAAAATAATTCACTACTAGGTATAAAAATCATGCAATCTTATTTACTCAAGCACTGAACTAAATCGAATCCTATAAGTGTATGAAAAAATTAGTGGCCAAAAGGTTAACTTGTCAAAGTCTGCTCTCTTCTTTTCAAAGAACACACCACACAAATTTAGCCTCTCATCTCCTAATGCTGCTTTGACACATTTTCTATGCTTTTACCTTATATGATCGACACACACTAGCTAGCTCTTTGAAAATGACAATTAATAAATTAATTAAACCACAATGATCTATCATTAGTATGCTTATAAAGAGATCATGTCTCCACAAATATATGCAGGAAAACCAGTGATAGATAGCATATGTAGGAAAACAATCCAAATATATGACAGTCATGAGCCAGGAAAATTCACAGTCACTCAATTACATGCAAGAACAGATAGCATAAGCAATAACCGAACACAACAAATATATGCAGGAACAAAACCCATCATAAATTATGGGAAATATTTTACAATTATTCCCATCACAATTACATTCACCAAGATTTGCTGCTTTAACTTTTAAACAACCAGGAAACCAGGGAAACCAAAGAAACCAGTGATAGGGACTTGAAGTAGAAATCGTTCACTTACCTAGCTACGTCAGAGGATTCACTCAGGGAGTTGAAACCAGTGATAAGGAGGTTGAAATTTGTAGACTGCGATGACAGGCAAAGACAGGGACTAGATGGAACCAGAAATAGAGACACTGGAAAGAAAAGTTAAAAACAAATTACTCTAACATGGGAGGATTCATGAGGGCCGAGAAATTGAGACATTGAACACCGGGTAGGATTGGGAGTAACCACAACCAAGTCCAACGAAAAAAATTAACTTACCTAAAAAATTTGTACACTGTAGTCTATGAGGGCCAAGAGGCGAAGACAGGGAGGTCACCGGAGGCTAGAGTTTTCACGGCGAGTCTCGCAGCACCGGCGGAGACCTCGACGAGACGATGCTAGGGCACGATGGGATTCTGGAAGAGGCGAAGGGAGTTCTCAGGAGGAAGAGTGAGACCATGCGATGGGTAAGGGCAAAATGCAATTCGCAGTGGGCCTGGACTCTCCCATGTCTAGCCCGCAGTCCAGTCCTGAAGTGGTCCTGATTGTTTCAATTTCTTTTTACTGATCTGGTATCTTTTAATTTAGACTTTATATTCTTTAGTGATTGAGTTTTCTGTATTTTATTTTTGGAATAATCTTATATCTTCCAATTTAAACTTTATATATGTCTAGTGATTGGGCTTAGGCCTTTTTTCCAAAAAAAAATATCAACATTCATTCACCTAGTCAAAAAAATAGTCCCAAAAAAATCTCATAAAAAAATATGTAAAATTTATTCACCTAAGTAAGCTCTAAGGTTAAGGAGGTATACTTGATTATGCATTAGATTTTTTATAAATTTTTTTGTAAAGTATTTATTTAACTTAGCTGTAAAAATAAGAAAGGTTGATCATAATGTTATACAATCCTGACAATAGATCAAGAGTGTCGTTTTATTTTGCAATCTATTTTATTTCACGCCACTTGGGTAGGCGCAAAGCTTCTTGTACAGAACAATTTTAGGTATGGCCTCATGTAAATCAACTAAAGCAGAAACTCGACCTTTTAAGTGATTTGACTTGTTAAGTTTTATTTTGACATTATATGAATAAATTTCGTGTTAACAATCTCAATGTGAAAAAAAATTCTTATTTAAAAATTTTTAAATAAATAAGTTTAAATTTGAGTATTTTAAAATATTAAATTTTCTATATTTTTAAATATAAATTTAAAGATAGATTGTTATCTGATATATCTGATTCAATATTTTTTTATTTGGTTCACATACTAAGTTCTTTGTAACGATATGGGGTTTGATTCAAAAAACAACATTTTTTGCTATATTTTAAAGTATTTTCAATTATTTATTTTAAATTTTATTTATAATAATTTTTTAAAATTTAATTTTATAAAATAAATATTTTAAATGACCTTTTATAAATATATTTTTTAAATATTTAAAAGAAAATTTCTGATTTTTAACAAATATTTATATTTCTTAAGTTTATTTTGTTTTTAATTTTTAAAGACAATATAATTTTTTAAATAATTTGTTCAAAATATTAAAATTTAAAAATATATTACAATAAATTCAAAAAGAAAATAATCCAATTTTTCAAAAAAATTTGTTGATTTATAATTTTTGGATAAAAAAATTTTCTCCTATGATAATTACAGATAAAATAATATTTCTATAATTTTTTAATAATATTCAATGACATAAAATATAAAAAAAAAATATGATTTAAAACACACTTATATTTTATAAAAAAAATTCATTTACCTCTTTTAACCTCATATTTTTTATTTTTGAATAATAAACACCTATATACACACACACATAGATATATATATCAAAATTATATTACATACAAAATTAAGCGTACATATATTTATTGGGAAGACATGTCTTTATTTTTCATAAATGATTATTTCTTTTTCAAATTATTAAATTATTTCTCATAATATTAATCAAATATATCTACTCATCAATTCTGAAAACTATTAAATGAAAGTCATTATGAAAATTTTCTATAATAAAATATATCTACTCATCATTTATCTCTTTTAACTTTTTTTATTTCATTTCACTTTTTTCTTTTTTATAAGTTTTTCAAAATAAAATCATCTCCAATATAGAAGAGAATATGTATATCATGGGAATAAAAATTATAGTCAATTATATCAACCAAACACAATAAATTAATGTAAGAGAATCTTAATTTCCATTCCATTAACTTATTTTTACAAATTAAGCGGGACTTAAATTTCTCCCCTAACGATAATTTTATACATATATATATATATATATATATATATATATATATATATATATATATATATATATATATATATATATATACACATATACGAACATACTATATACTAGATAATCATTGTAAACAAAATTATATTATATTCAAAATTAAGCGTACATATATTTATTACGAAGACATGTCTTTATTCTTCAAAAATGTTTATTTATTTTTAAAATTATTAAATCATTTATCATATTATTAATAAAATATATCTACTCATCAATTCTGAAAAATATAAAATTAAAGTAAATATGAAAATTTTGTAAAATAAAATATATTAATCAAATATATCTATTCATCATTTATATCTTTTAACCTCTTTTTCTATTTCACTTTACCTGTTCTTTTTTTAAAAAAATTTCAAGATAAAATCATCTTCTTTATAGAAGAGAATATGTATATCGTGGAAATAAAAATTATAGTCAACTATATCAAACAAATAAATTAAATTAATATAAGAGAATCTTGATTTCCATTCCATCAACTTACTTCTACAAATTAAACGATATTTAAACTTTTTCAAAAATTATCTAAATTCTAGCTAATTTTACTAATAATTTAAATTATTTCTAAAATTAAATATAAAATCAGAGATAAAAAGATTTATATACACAATTTATAGATTAGAGACGGAATAGGAAACGGAAAATATTCCGTCTCTGAGATTCCGTCTCTAAATTATAAAGACATGTCTTTATTTTTCATAAATATTTATTTATTTTTAAAATTATTAAATCATTTATCAAATTAAAAATAAAATATATCTACTCATCAATTCTGAAAAATATAAAATTAAAGTAAATATGAAATTTTTTTAAAATAAAATATATTAATAAAATATATCTATTCATCATTTATATCTTTTAACCTCTTTTTCTAGTTCATTTTACTTGTTCTTTTTTTAAAAGTTTTTTAAGATAAAATCAGCTTCTTTATAGAACAGAATATGTATTACGTGGAAATAAAAATTATAGTCAACTATATCAAACAAACACAATAAATTGTATAAGAGAATCTTGATTTCCATTCCATCAACTTATTTCTACAAATTAAACGAGATTTAAACTTTTTCAAAAATTATCAAAATTTAAACTAATTTTACTAATAATTTAAATATTATTTCGAAAATTAGATATAAAATTAGACATAAAAAATTTATATACCCAATTTATAGATTAGAGACGAAATTGGAGACGAAAAATATTCCATCTCTAAGATTCCGTCTCTAAATTACGAAGACATCTCTTTATTCTTCATAAATATTTATTTATTTTTAAAATTATTAAATCATTTATCATATTATAAATAAAATATATCTACTCATAAATTCTAAAAAATATGAAATTAAAGTAAATATGAAAAATTTGTAAAATAAAATATCTTAATAAAATATATCTATTCATCATTTATATCTTTTAACCTCTTTTTCTATTTCACTTTACTTTTTCTTTTTTTAGAAGTTTTTCAAGATAAAATCATTTTCTTTATTGAAGAGAATATGTATATAGTAGAAATAAAAATTATAGTCAACTATATCAAACAAACACAATAAATTATTATACGAAAATCTTGATTTCCATTCCATCAACTTATTTCTACAAATTAAACGAGATTTAAACTTTCAAAAATTATCTAAATTCTAACTAATTTTACTAATAATTTAAATATTATTCAAAAATTAGATATAAAATGAGAGATAAAAAATTCATATAGACAATTTATAGATTAGAGACGGAATCGGAGACGGAAAATATTCCGTCTCTGAGATTCCGTCTCTAAATCCGTCTCAAAATTACGAAGATATGTGTTTATTCTTCATAAATATTTATTTATTTTTAAAATTATTAAATGATTTATCATATTATTAATAAAATATATCTACTCATCAATTCTGAAAATTATAAAATTAAAGTAAATAGAAAAAATTTGTAAAATAAAATATATTAATAAAATATATTTATTCATCATTTATATCTTTTAACCTATTTTTCTATTTCACCTTACTTGTTCTTTTTTTAGATGTTTTTCAAGATAAAATCATCTTCTTTGTAGAACAGAATATGTATATCGTGGAAATAAAAATTATACTCAATTATATCAAACAAACACAATAAATTAATATATGATAATCTTGATTTCTATTCCATCAATTTATTTCTACAAATTAAACGAGATTTAAACTTTTTCAAAAATTATCTAAATTTTAGATAATTTTACTAATAATTTAAATATTATTTCAAAAATTAGATATAAACTGAGATAAAAAAAGATTTATATTCACAATTTATAGATTAGAGACGGAATCAGAGACGAAAAATATTTCGTCTCTGTGATTCCGCCTCTAAATCCTTCTCAAAATTACGAAGACATGTCTTTATTCTTCATGAATGTTTATTTATTTTTAAAATTATTAAATCATTTATCATATTATTAATAAAATATATCTACTAAATTAAAGTAAATACGAAAAATTTGTAAAATAAAATATATTAATAAAATATATCTATTCATCATTTATATCTTTTAACATATTTTTCTATTTCATTTTACTTGTTTATTTTTTAGAAGTTTTTCAAGATAAAATCATCTTCTTTTTATAAGAGAATATGTATATCGTGGAAATAAAAATTATAGTCAACTATATTAAATAAATACAATAAATTAATATAAGAGAATCTTGATTTCCATTCCATCAACTTATTTCAACAAATTAAACGAGATTTAAACTTTTTCAAAAATTATCTAAATTATAGCTAATTTTACTAATAATTTAATTATTATTTCAAAAATTAGATATAAAATGAGAGATAAAAAATTTATATACACAATTTGTAGATTAAATACGGAATCAGAGACGAAAAATATTTCGTCTCTGAGATACCGTCTCAAATTTCGTCTCAAAATTACGAAGACGTGTCTTTATTCTTCATAAATGTTTATTTATTTTTAAGATTTTTAAATCATTTACCATATTATTAATAAAATATATCTACTCATCAATTCTGAAAAATATAAAATTAAAGTAAATATGAAAAATTTGTAAAATAAAATATATTAATAAAATATATCTATTCATCATTTATATCTTTTAACCTCTTTTTCTATTTCACTTTACTTGTTCTTTTTTTAAAAAAAATTTCAAGATAAAATCATCTTCTTTATAGAAGAGAATATGTATATCGTGGAAATAAAAAATTATAGTCAACTATATCAAACAAACACAATAAACTAATATAAGAGAATATTGATTTCCATTCCATCAACTTATTTCTACAAATTAAACGAGATTTAAACTTTTTCAAAAATTATCTAAATTTTTGCTAAATTTACTAATAATTTACATATTATTTCGAAAATTAGATATAAAATGAGAGATAAAAAATTTATATACACAATTTATAGATTTGAGACGGAATCGGAGACAGAAAATATTACGTCTCTGAGATTCCGTGTATAATTCTGTGTCAAAATTTTTTTATGATATTAGAGACAGAATATTTCGTCTCTGTCCCTCTCTGGAGTGAGAGACGGAATATTTTTCGTCTCTTTTTTTTTTGGGTACTCGACTAAGGTATCTCCACAGCCGAAAGTCGTGAGACTAATCCTCCGTCCCAACTGTCAGCGCACGAAGCGGTAGGGGACTGACGAAGGAGTGCTTTCCATTCACAAGAGTTGGGAATCGAACCCCAACCTACTTGTTTAAGGGACAAAGTGTTGTACCACTGCGGACTTGGAGACAGATTTTTAGAAATGAAAAATTTTTATCTCTAAATTTCGTCTCTAAATTACAAACTTTGCCATCCATTTCTAACTTCCCAAATCCGTCTCTATTTCCGTCTCTGTTAGGGACAGAAATTATTCCTTCTCTGAATCTCCTTTTTCTAATAGTGAAGTGCATAATTAAAATAAATTAAAAGGCAATATTACCTCCTTTAAGCCAACTTTTGGAGACATTTATGTGAGATTGTTGAAGTTTCTGTAGCAAAGTTGTAGGAGTTGCTAAACAGAGTTGCGAGGAGAGTTTTGGAGCACCTTTGAATCATCAAAGATCAAATACATGGTTCCTCCCTTAACAAAAACACCATTCCTGTTCTCCTCTTCATTGACACTTTATGCACCTTCATTTCTTTCTCCATCAATTTCCCACAGGAGCAATTCACCCCTGCAAAAGTGCTCAACAACAAATCAGTTCCCCCACTAGAGGCAAAGGAGCTACAAATCAAATACTTGGTGGGCTCTATATCATCTACATTTAATTTCAGTTTCCAGCAAATGGTTTCACATGGGTTTCGCGGACATAGCAACATTTGCTTGTAGATTTGATTCTAGAAAACTTCAGAGTTCATTTTTCCACACTTCGGTACAGATTGTTGATGCAACCAATTTCTCCTGGTTGATGGGTTTGGACACAAGCTGAATAATGGTTCCTAACGGAAGGGTGAGGAAACTAAAGAGGGTGTCTACAAAATTAAGGGTGTCGAATTGATAAAGTAAACCCATCATCTACTTAAGAAAATTGCTCTTGATACATAAAGGGAAAGGAAGACCTGAATGCATTAGAACTACAAGAACCCTAGGATTTGGGATGTCAGACAATACCTCAATCTCAAGCTGCACTTTCAGAATTAGAATCGGATTGGGAATTAGGGTGTTGGGTTTGTTCTTCAAAATCATCCTTGCGTCCATGGTCGTCCTCGCCGTTGGGGTTTCCTTCGTCATCGTCTTCGTCCTCGAACTTCAGCTACCTCCTAATCCTTGCGTTCAAGGTTGTCCTTGCCATTGGGCTCTTCTTCGTTGTCGTCTTCGTCCTCGTGCTTCAGCAACCTCCTGATCCTTGCGTTCAAGGTCGTCCTCGCCATTGGGTCTTCTTCATCCTCTGACTTCAGCTGCCTCCTGTTGATTTGAGATTCTATCTTGCACTTCCTCCATTTAGTTTAGCTTTCTTAAAAGAAAAGAGCCAATCCATTAATCACTGGTCCATTAGTAAAGGAAAATTAATCTTTTTATTTACTTTTTCTTTTCATTAATCCATTCACGTTAAAGCTTATTTACTTTTCCTTTCTTATTAATAAAAAAAGTTTTTTAATTTACTTTTAAAATTTGAACTAGTATTTATTTAATTTGTTTTTCATTAATTCATTAAATAAGTTAGTTAATTTGATTATTACATTAAAGTTCATTCAATTATACAAATAGGGATTAAAACTTTCGTGCATATTTTGTTTATTTTCAAAAGACTCTGAATAAAAAGAGAACAATGAAATAAAATATTTTTATGTATTTCATGTAATAAAAAAAATTAATTTCATCTTATAGTTTTGAAATAAAAAATATACATCTTTGTGAAAAATGTAAAGAGAATTATTTCTAATTATTTCTTTTTAATTTGTTGCAATATGTAGGATTAAATTTAGAAAAGTATATGTATAATATATGAATTGTGCATAGAAGGAAAAATATGAAAAAAGAAAAAGACGCCATCATATATAGGAAGATGACAGAGCAGCAACAAGCGTGCAAATAAATAAAAGAAAGCTCTCTAATTTATGATTGAATTGTGAAAGAAAATTTAGCATAGTAAAAAATTAAGAAAATGTCACGCTCCTAATTTTAAGGCACATGAAACACATACTTTATGAACATATATTTTTCATAACAAGTATAATATACTTTTTTATATATAGGTATTTCTATATATACACAATATATAAATAAAGTCTATAAATATTAAAGTACAGCAAAAATAGGAATCATGTCTGTAGCGTTCAGAATATACTCTATAGTACAAGTAAAATATAATCAAAATCTATGAGTCTTGAAAATAAAGTAGACTCATCTAGAGATCATGTTGTTTAACTGATCAACTATGTGAAGGGAAAGAATCAAACTCTATATTTTCATCTAAAAAAAATGTAAAAATATCGTGTAGTGAGTTTGACAATTCAGTGAACAGATAATATCTTTTATGACCTCTTAGGTCAACATATGGATATACTCATATTTTAAAATTTATCACATAGGAAACAAAGTTCGAAAATACATCCATATGGGACCCGTATTTCAAATATTCTCAAAACAAAGGATATTCAGATATCAAAAACCATATACTGTACTGTATGATCATTAAACAAATGTTGTTATGTATCAAAATATTTCACATGAACACATTAGCAGGATCCCATATCAGAGTTCAGATCCTTCCATACTTTCGTGGTGTAGGATTTGCCTAAACTCAGTATCCCATTAAAATTTGCCCTACCACCATTCAAGAGGACAAGTGAAAGGACTCTAATATGGGTATTTTCCAAGCATACAGTAAGGGAGGAAAGTCACATATCATATAGTCGGCATCTCGTCGAAATAGGAAGCATTCCGCTTTCCATCACATATCGTATCCCGTATGTTGGTTGTCACACGAGGCTAGCACCACCCCTGTAAGCTGAAGTATCAAGGTGCACTAAAACTAACATCACTTGCTGTTAACAAACAATGTTTCCAATATGATTCCTCCACAGAAATTATCATTTGCACATATACCATATTATCCAATACAGAGTTTTCAGTATAATACATACTTTCAGTCTCAGTATAGTACATCTGTCATAAATTTTCTAATCAGAGTTTATCACATATACATGCCATTTTTCAAGGCAATCATATAGCTTTATAAATCAATGCGACGTGCACAATATATTTCATTTTCCATATGATGAGAAAAATATTTAAAATCATATATTCAATGAATCCAAAAATTCATTTTCAAAGCCATAATCTTCTTGAACTATATACTAGATTGTAAACAATTTAGATAATTTAATCTATTTCAGAGATATATAAAAGTATAAATAACTTGTAAACATAATCAATTATATATTTAAAGTTTAATAAGAGTATAGGATAAATCATAAAAAGAATTATCTACTCACGCAGTAAGACTCCAAAGTGGACAGCCCTAAAATCCATTTTTTTCACTCCATATTTGACTAAATAGACTTCAAAAACAAGTTTAAAGAGTCCAAAAACATAATAAATGATTCTAGAATCGCAAAATTTAGCATCTAGGAGTTTGGTCAACACTAGTCAACTGTTGGGTACTATTCACAATCGAAAAATACTATTCACCACCAGAAATCACTATTCATACCGGCTGAATTTATTGTTTAAGACGTACAAAAAGTTGTGAGATGGTCGAAAAAATTTATCCTAAGGTTTATCTAGCTCTTAAATCCTTCTACAGTGTCAGATTTTTAATTTAAGGTCTCTAAATAAGAGTTTCAGAGTTTATCTTTTTCTAAGATTTTCTATTTCTGATCTGCGGCGATTCTACGACCAATTTGAAAAATTGTTAAGTCAAAATCATAGTATTATTCGTCTTGAATTCAATGATACCCTTAGTTTTGTGATCAGAAGCCTATAAACATTTTTTATTTAGAGAGAAAAAATGATGATAGAAAAAATACTATTTATCACTATTCATTCGGTTTACGGAGATTTCTCTTCTTTCGCATCCCCCTCCCCCTTTTTATTTCTTTTATTTTTTACTTATTATTATTTAATAATTAATTTAAAATTTATTTTTTTATTATATATAATAATATTATTTTTTATCTTAAAATATCTCAAAAATTTCTAAAAATTTACATTAGTACAAAACTTTAGTTGCACTCTTAAATCATGACTTTTATTAGAAGTCAATATAATTATTTTAAGCAAAATAATAATTGTTTTAATTAAAAGTATATTTATTTTTAGCAAAACACAATCATTTTAATATATATATACATACATATATATATATATATATATTTATATTTGTTTATAGCAAAATATTATTATTTAAAAATAAAAATTACGGGATATTACATTCTCCCCTCTTAAGAAATTCGGTCCCCGAATTTCAACCCATCCTACCACATGTAAGAAATGAAGTCAAGGCATAATTCATAGTTACTAACTTTATTACTCAAATAATTGAGATATCTTTTCTGTATATCATCTTTAATTTTTAGGAAATCTCTTCACTTGTGTGATTTTGTCATATAACCTTAACTATAGGGATTTTCTTCAACCATAAGTTCTTTCCTTGTCGATCAACAATAGACATTGATTTTTACTCATAATTAAACCAAATTCTTGTTCAACTGAATTTTTTGAAATTAGATAGCATGAGAAGAATCTGATAGGTACTTCCTTAACATTAATGTAAGAAAGACTGTACCAACTTCACTTAATCCTGATGGCAAAGTTAGACGATATATACTATACATACTTTGTCCAAGATTTCAAAAGAGCCTATATACTAAATCTTAACTTTTTCCTTCTTTCCAAACCTTATTACCTCTTTCATAGGTGAGTCATTTAAGAAAATTTGATCACCAAATAATAATTTCTAGTGCTCAACATTCATGGTGTTTATAGACTTTTGGCATGTATTGAGTTGCTTGTATTCTTTTTATAATCAATTTCACTTTATCAACGACATCTTCATCATCAATTTAGGTTAGTCATATTCTATCTATTGCATGATATTCCAAATTAGATTTCAAAAGCTTAACCTTATTCAACTCATCCAACTATTAGGAGACTTACGATATTTCATATAAAACCTCAAATGGTGCTATTTATATATTGATCTGATAACTACTAATATGGTAATTTCAACTAAGAACAAATAACTTCTAATACGCAAACACATCATTTAGATTTACTATTAGCTATACTATAATCTAACAAAGATCCTTAGATTTCCTGAATAACTCTCCTAAAACAATATATTTAATTCTTACTTGTTGACTCACCAAACAACGAAAAATATATCACTTTTATCTTCTTTTTACCATTATACTAATACAAATATTTCAAATCTTAGTATATCCCATCAATATTCAAAATTTATGGCTTCTTCTAAAATCTCCTTTCTCAACAATTATCCACACGTGAATTTTCAATCTCAATATAATTCATATCCTAGATACTAGACTCAACATGGTATAAACCCTTAACATAAATACCTTGATCGCTTTATATTATTTTTGGACATGGTTCTCAAAATATTCTCTATATTTCCAAATTAAGAGTTCAAAAATTAATTTAAATCCTACTTCTTAAATTTTATTTCTTAAGAACTTTAACACTACTAATTCACTTTATTACATTTTTCAAAGCACCATAAGGCCATCATCCGTCTATTCATTTCAAAATCTCTATTACTTTAACCTACTAATCACTTGAACACAATAATAACTGAGTTTTAAAGAAAGAAAATTCACCTTGTAATAAGGAAGAGAACCTTACATTTCATGCCAAACATTAATGAAGGATGACGTAGCAGAAAAAGAGAAATACATAGTACAGCATGGTGCAAAAATAGAAAGTCAGAAATTTAGATAAAACATTGAAAGAAAATTAAAATCGGTGGCCATAATTCTTGAAAATCTATAAATAAAACCTAGCTGCTAATTTGGAAAAAATCAGTGGCCGCAAATTTTAAATATATATGTGACAAAATCTACTTTAAAGCTGTTGGTATTTGGTGAAAAAATAACACAAGGAAAAGAAACATTTCTAAGTTTATAAAAATTTGTGAAGAACAAATAGCACGTAGTTAACTAGTAGGATGCAATTGATTACTTTAAAATAGATGTAATTAATTAACTGTAATGTCACGTCCCTACTTTAGGAACGCGAATACCTTTAATATCTGATAAACTTTTTATTACACATATGCAAATGATCTCACGATAACACATATCTAAGTACTATTCAACGTTTACAAGTTTACAAAACTAATAATTATACATGCCAAGTCTATATACATCAAGTTTACAGCGGAAACAAGGATCCTGCCTGTGACTTTCACAGCAACACTAGAGTACAAATATATTACAATATAGTACACTGAGAGCCTAGAAACAAGTTAGACTCACCACTGAAGCACGACACCTAGTCGGTCAAGTAGCCGCGGGACCAAATTCTAGGTCTTTATCTGAAAAATATATCAACCACGTGTAGTGAGTTTTACAACTCAGTTAGCAGATAACACCTCCTATGACTTCTCAGGTCAACATAAGGATGTACTCATATAGTAAAACTTATCATATCAAAATCTACCGTTCAGAAGTACATCCTTATGGGACCCGCATTTTCAAAATATTCTCAGTTCAAATCACACTTAAATAGCTGTAACCACATATGATACAAATAAATCTTAAATCAATTTTGATATGCATTAAAAATCAAATCTTTTCAATAGATAAACATGGAATGTGAGTTCATCACCCTTCTGCCTCCTTACAATTCCATAGTCACAATCACAGTAGGTAATCAGGGAATGTGAGTACATCACCCAACTGCCTCCTCACATTACCACTGTCATCATCACAATAAATAATCAGGGAATGTGAGTACATCACCCAACTGTCTCCTCACAATACCACTGACTACAACTTCAATCAACAGGGAATATCAGTACATCACCCAACTGCCTCCCTACATTCCCACTAATATCACCTTCACATTACCGTCTCAAGCCATATAACCGACAATGTTCATCAATTTATATATAAATATATTCATGTAGAAAAGCGACAAAGCTTTCAATCTCAGTACAAAATCTTTTATAATAAATTTTTCAATAAGAGGAATCATATAATTATTTCCATAACCGAGGCAAACATAATACTGTAAAATCAATGTCACATGCATAACATATTTTCTTTGCCATGTCATGCGAAATACGTGAAAAATCACATGTTCAATGTGTTTCAAAATTTATTGCAAAATCAAACTCTTCTTGAACTACATATCATATTCCAAATATTTCAGACATTTTCAAACCATTTCAAGAACATATGGAAGTATAAATAACATGTAATTATACTCAATTATCAATGTAAAGTTCAAGAAGAGTAAAAACAAGCCATAGAAAGAATCATCTACTCACCACTTTGAAGTACAAAGTTGAACACCCTTAAAATCCTATTTTCTGATCCGAATTCAGTGAAATAAACCTCAAAATCGAGTCTGGAACGTCCGAAAACCTTGAAAACGACTCCGAATTTACGAAATTTGGCCTTCGGGAGCTTAGTCAACGCAGGTCAACGCAAGGAGGTCCGGCTGCCACGCGCCACCCGAGGAGCTGTGCGTGGGCTTCACTCGCCGAGGGAGATGCGGCGCGTGGGGGCGTATGCGGTGGTGGATCTGGCTGAAATTTGAGATCCAAAGGTTTCGGTTCCTTTTGGATCGATCTACGGTGTTAGTTTTTTGCGTTTGAAAACTAAAAGTAAGAGTTTCGGGGGTTACTTTTTTGGCCATTTTTCCCTTCAATTTTCCGGCCAATTTCCGGCCAATTCTCTAAAAACCAATCAGATGGATTTGAAGAACTCTTCGTCCTGAGTCCGTTGGTGGTGGTGGTGTCGAAATCCGAGGTCTGTAGGCGAAGAAATCTTAGAGAGAAGTTAGAGAGTTTTCGGGGAGAATTTTCTGAAGAGAGATGGAGAAATCTGTCACTGACCACCTTCCGGATTGGTTGAGGCCCTTAAAATATCCCGTGGGACCTTTCTGCAAAATTTTACTTTTTGAGGGAGGTCCTTGCAAAATTTTCTTATTTACATTTTAACCCCGAAACTTTTAAGAAATTGCATTTTTGCCCCGAAACATAAATTTCTAACATTTCTTTTATAACTCTTTAATCCATGTAAATAATAACTTATTTTCACCGGGTCCTAACTCCATTTTCGAAATCCTCTCTTAAATTTCAAATTTTCTTTAATTAAAATCTCTATTTTCCAAAATTATCTCTTTTATTCTAAATTTCTTTAGTTGAACTTTCTCGTTAAATTTACGGCTATTACATGTAAAATAAGCCATTCCAAATTAAAAATTCTCAAAATAACTAGTCGATTTAATAATACCGATAGTTGACTGGCAAGAACATTGGAAAAACAAAATAAACTATTTGATTTTCTCTCTTCAATAATTAACTTGTTTGCATTTTCAATCTTTTTTTATAATTATGCCTATCACCTACAACTTCTTTACAAGAATCAAGACATCAATGCTTCATCAAGGACAACAAGGAAAAGACAAATTTTTTAGTGATATCTTAACTTTATTCTCTTTATGTGCTTAATATAAACCACAATCACAACTACTGTACATATACATTATTGCCGTCATTTTTGAAATTTCTACCTTCAATTTAGCTGATATCCACCAATTACTCACATAGATATTCTAATTATATTCGTTCTATTTGTATAGTTATCATAAATATGACCTTCTTTGAGTTTTATAAATGCACATGTTAGTATTTTTATTTTTATACTCAAAGGAAGGGTGTGTCCAGCTACAGAGGGAACCGCATTCCGTCAGTTTTGACATATTTGTATCTTTTGTGGTTTCAGTCTTGGAAAAGATAGAGAGTATGTGAAAGTAGCACAAAATTTGGGTATGGTACTGACCAGGAGAAAAATTTATTTAGTCTATAGTGGAGGTAACCGTGGGTTAATGGGGTGAGTGTCTACAACTGCACATATAAGATGATTTCAAGTACTAAGTATTATTCCTATAACTCTAGCTACATCAAACATCATAGGGAAAACAATTAGAGAAGAATTTAGGGTAGCTTCCATGCATGAGCGCATGGCTAGAATGATGAGCAATGCTGATGCCTTTATTGCCTTACTAGGTGGTTTTGGTACTTTAGAGGAGATTTTCTAAATAGTCTCTTAGGCACAATTGAATATGCATCACAAACCGATAGGTTTGTTAAATGTTAATCACTTCTTTGATAGTTTGTTGTCTTTTCTTAATCAAGCTATGGAACAAAGGTTTATCTCCCACTCAACACGACGAATTCTCATCTCGGCTTCAAATGCTGAGGAGTTAATTGATACTTTACAAGCATTTGTTCATGTACTTGAGTCAACTATGGCTCAAATAGATTGGAAGATAAACAACAACAGAAAGCGCAAATTGGACTTGGATATTCTTCTTTAACTATAGTAGAACGTAGTCATTGTTGTTCTACTTTTACTTTCTTATGGTCTATTTAGATACCATCCTTGTCAAACATTCTTCCTTAGAGTTTGTAAAACTATCTTTAAATGTTGCTTATGATCCTATGAACTCTCAGAACATATTAGTATATCGTCAATAAATGGAAAAATAAATTGATCCAGAAATAACTTAATTACTATTCATCAAGTCCATAAATACAGCTAAGGCATTTTTCAAACCTAATGACATCATTAAGAATTCATAGTGCTCATGCCGAATCCTAAAAACAATTTTTGAATTATTCTCTCCCCTTGTCCTCAATTGATTATACCTAAATCTCAATCAAATTTTGTTTTTGAAAAACGTTGAGCACCCTTTATCTGGTCAAACAGATAATCTATATGAGGTAATGGATATTTATTTCACACTGTCGCCTTATTTAACTGTCTATAATCTATGCACAATCACAGTGATCCATCTTTTTTTTTCACAGATAGAACTGGAGCACTCGAAGAAAAAGTACTAGGGAATTTAAATCCCTTGTCTAACACGTCTTGTAACCATTTCTTTTTCAGTTTCTTAAGTTCAGTGGGTGCCATTCTATATGGGAATATAGACACTGGTTAGGTTTCAAAAAAAAAATCAATACCAAATTATATTTATTGTTTCGGGGTAATCTTGAAAATTCCTCAGGGAACACATTAGAAAATTCTCTAACCACTAGAACTTGATCTACATTAGTGTATTTCATATCTATATTTTTGACCACTGCCAAATATCCTTGGCGCCATTTTGTAATAACTTATGGACTGCTAAAACAGAGATTAGATTACTGGATACCTCACTATAGTCTCTTTGTATCAAGAAAGAAATTTTTTAAAGAATATTGAATTTAATCACTTTAAAATGACATTCCAAAATAGCATGGTATGATACCAACCAATCCATTCTCAGTATCACATCAAAGTCTATCATATCTAGACAACGAGGTAAAATAGATATAACATTCAGACACCGTCATATCTGGTATATGTCTCAATTCTTTAAATTCTTTCGCACGCCTATCCTTTCAATTTCAAACAAAAATTGACCCATAAATATTTTTTAAGATGCCACAAAATCCAATCAATTTTATACTAGGAAATTTAGCAACTTTGAATAGAAAAGAAATTGAAACCTTATAGAATCTCACAGCAGCACTTGAAGTATAAATATGTTCGGCTCATATCCATACTAAAAGTCCTACTAAAGAATCTTTTACTCTGATAACCACAAGAAAACCTAATGCTCTGATACCAACTTGTCACGCCCCTAATTTTAAGGCACGTGAAACACATACTTTACGAACATATATTTTCCATAACAAGTATAATACACTCTTTTACATATAGGTATTCCCATATATACATAATATATAAACAAAGTCTATAAACATCAAAGTACAGCAGAAGCAGGGATCTTGTTTGTTGCGTTCAGAGCATACTCTAAAGTACAGGTACAATATAATCAAAATTTACGAACCCTGAAAACAAAGTAGGCTCACCCAGAGATCGTGTTGTTTAAATAGTCAATTATCAGAAGGGAAATGACCAAACTCTATATTTTCATCTGAAAAAAAATGTAGAAATATCGTTTAGTGAGTTTGACAACTTTTTGAGCAGAAAATACCTCCTATAACCTCTTAGGTCAACATATTAATATACTCATATTTTAAAATTTGTTACATAGCAAATACAGTTCGAAAGTACATCCATATGGGACCCGCATTTCAAATATTCTTAAAATTAAGGATATTAAAATATCCAAAACCATATATTGTACTGTATGATTATTAAAAAAATGTTGTTATGCATCAAAATATTTCACATGTACACATTAGGAGGATCCCATATCAAAACTACTATATCAGAGTTCAGGCCCTTCTGTACTTTAGTGGTGTAGGATTTGCCTAAACTCAGTATTCCGCTGAGGTTTGTCCTACCACCATTCAAGAGGATAAGCAAAGGGACTCTAATATGGATATTTTCCAAGCATACAGCAAGGGAGGCAAGTCACATATCATATAGTCGGCATCTCGTCTAAATAAGAGGCATTCCACTCTTCATCACATATCATATCCCGTGTGTTGGCCGTCATACAAGGCTAGCATCACCTCTGCTAGCTAAGGTATCAAGGTGCACCACGGGTAACATCACTTGCTGTTAGCAAACAATGTTTCTAATAGGATTTCTCCACATAAATGATCATTTATACATATACCATATCATCTAATACAGAGTTTTCAGTATAATACAGACTTTCAGTTTCAGTACAATTCATTTGTCATAAATTTTTCAATCAATGTTTATCACATATACATGCCTATTTTCAAAGCAATCATATAGCTTTATAAATCAATGCGACGTACACAATATACTTCATTTACCATATGATGATAAATACATTTAAAATCACATATTCAATGAATCTAAAAATCCATTTTCAAAGTCATTCTCTTCTTGAACTATATACTTAATTGTAAACAATTTAAATAATTTAATCCATTTCAGAGATATATAAAAATATAAATAACTTGTAAACATAATCAATTATACATTTAAAGTTCAAAGAGAGCATAGGGTAAGTCATAGAAAGAATTATCTACTCATAGGATAAAACTCCAGGTTGGACAGTCCTAAAATGCACTTTTTCACTCCATATTTGACTAAATAGTCCTCAAAAACAAGTTCGGAGAGTTTAAAAACCTAGGAAATGACTCTAGAATCTCAAAATTTGACATTTGGGAGTTTGGTCAACACTGGTCAACTATTAAGGTACTATTCATATTCAAAAAACACTATTCACCATTGGAAATCACTATTTATACCAGCCGAATTTACTGTTCACGATGCACAAAAAGTTGTCAGATGGTCGAAATTTTTTTTATCCTAAATAGACATTAAAAATGATTTTGTAGGGTTCAAAAACCTAGAAAATGACTTCAGAATCACAAAATTTGACCTCCGAGAGTTTGGTCAATACTGATCAATTGTGAGGGTACTATTCACAGTCAGAAAAATACTATTCATCATTGGAAATTACTATTCTTACCAACTGGATTTACTGTTCACAGCATACAAAAAGTTGTCAGATGACTGAAAATTTTTTTATCCTAAGATTTATTTAACTCTTAAATCTATCTACAATGTTAGATTTCCAATTTAAAGTCTATAAATAGAAGTTTAGAGTTTGCTTTTTTTTTTTTAAAGATTTTCTACTTCTGATTTGCAGCGATTCTACGACCAATTTGAAAAATTGTTCGGTCAAAATCGTAGTATTCTTCAATCTTAATCCAATTGTACCCTCAGTTTTGTGATCAAAAGCCTGTAAAAACTTTAGATTTAGAGAGAAAAAATGGTGATAGAAAAAATACTATTCATTACTATTCATTCGATTTGTGGAGATTTCTATTCTTCTATATCTTCACCTCCCCCTTTTTATTTCTTTTAGTTTTTACTTATTATTATTTAATAATTAAATATTTAAAATTTGTTTTTTTATTATATATATAATAATATTATTTTTATCCTAAAATATCTCAACAATTTCTAAAAATTTAGATTATTGCAAAATTTTAGTTGCACTCTTAAATCATGACTTTTATTAGAGGTCAATATAATTATTTTAAACAAAATAATAATAATTTTAATTAATAGTATATTTAATCATTTTAAAATATATATATTTATTTATAGCAAAACATTATTATTTAAAAATAAAAATTACAATATATTACATAAAGTATTGACATTAATATTAATATAAAACAAATCTCGTAATTTCAATGGCAAAAAGTCACAATGATTTCAAACATGTATAATATATAAATTCTCATTATTCCTACTTTTGATTTCCTTACAATTTAAATACGAATTGAAAATAATAAAATTCTCCTTTTAAATTTGTTCTTATTATATTTTGGAAAAAATTTGCATGATTATCAAAATTTTAATGTCATTATCATATATACACCAAAAATAATTTTATACATTTGATAATAAAATTTAATAAAATAAAAATATTTAGCTATTTATTATATTAAAAATGTGCATATTTTAAAAAAAATACTCTAAAGAAACAAAACATATTTTTTTGGCCAATAAAACAAAACATAGTTGTATTGTGATTATAAATTTTTAAAGCTACAGAGCTCCTTAATAAATTTAGCCTTAGGTTTCACATTTACTCTATAGATTTTAAAAATATATATATTTATTTATAGCAAAACATTATTATTTAAAAATAAAAATTACAATATATTACATAAAGTATTGACATTAATATTAATATAAAACAAATCTCGTAATTTCAATGGCAAAAAGTCACAATGATTTCAAACATGTATAATATATAAATTCTCATTATTCCTACTTTTGATTTCCTTACAATTTAAATACGAATTGAAAATAATAAAATTCTCCTTTTAAATTTGTTCTTATTATATTTTGGAAAAAATTTGTATGATTATCAAAATTTTAATGTCATTATCATATATACACCAAAAATAATTTTATACATTTGATAATAAAATTTAATAAAATAAAAATATTTAGCTATTTATTATATTAAAAATGTGCATATTTTAAAAAAAATACTCTAAAGAAACAAAACATATTTTTTTGGCCAATAAAACAAAGCATAGTTGTATTGTGATTATAAATTTTTAAAGCTACAGAGCTCCTTAATAAATTTAGCCTTAGGTTTCACATTTACTCTATAGATTTTTTACAAATATTTAATTATCTTAATTTGAATAATTTTTGTAGTTAAAATTAATTTTAATTTTTATAAATCATTTAGGATAAAAATTTAGTGAATTAAATATTTACTATCTATAGCTATTTATTGTATTAAAAATGTGCATATTTTAAAAAAAATACTCTAAAGAAACAAAACATATTTTTTTTGGCCAATAAAACAAAACATAGTTGCATTATGATTATAAATTTTTAAAGCTACGGAGCTCCTTAATAAATTTAGCCTTAGGTTTCTCATTTACTCTATAGACTTTTTACAAATATTTAATTATCTTAATTTGAATATTATTTTGTAGTTAAAATTAATTTTAATTTTTATAAATCATTTAGGATAAAAAATTAGTGAATTAAATATTGAACTTGAAAAATTTAATTATGACAAATATTTAATTATCTTAATTTGAATTAATTTAATAATTAGAGATAGAAGTTTTAGAGACAAAAAAATTATGTCTCTAATTTTCGTTTCTAAAGTAGTATTTTGCTAAATAGAGACAGATTTAGAGACAAAAATGTCAAAGACAAAATATTTTTGCCTTTAAATCCGTCTCTATTTAATAAAATCACATTTCCATATCTAAATTTGAAAATTCGTCTCTATTAGAGACGAAAATTTTTCCGTCTCTAATTTTCGTCTTTAAAACAACTTTTTCTAGTAGTGTTCAAAGAACTAAATATACCCAATAGATCATATTTAGGAAGATAGATGGGGATAGTGATTACCAACTTTGGAGTTGAAGGTCTTATGAAAATCAATAGTTTGATAAGGATATGTATGGTTAGTCTCTATGGCACTTATCCCAACTGAACTTGTAGTACTCCATTTTTTGGGTGCGGGATCGAAATTGAAGAACTCTTTTAGTCTTTTTGTGTATCCAAGTTTCTTAACAATTTCTTTGTGTCTTCAGCCGTATTTAATTAGAGAGGAAGAAGGAGGCCTCTGAGATTGCACTTTCAACAATGGATTCAAGGCCAACCATTACCATAACCACTGATTTTACCCATACTTCTAGTTGCATGAATTCCTGTAGTATCGAATGATGCTCTAATTACATAATGTTTTAAAAGTCAAATTCAATTTTTTATGGAATGGGTAAAAAAAGTGGTCCAATAACTAATAAAGACTATAATAATTTTTGTGTAAGAAAATGAAACGAAACTTTTAGATGAAAGAACAAAGTGCAAAAATATGCAAATAAACAATTGATATGATTAACCTACATTGATCAAAGGGTATTTTGTTTGAATTTTGTTAGTGATAATTGTTTGATAGATATTCACTAATTGCGATGCACTTTAATTTACCATAAATTTTTATACTATAAAAAAAGCTAAAGAAATGGTGAAAAATGAAAATAAAATGTCTAAGAAGTTGTAAATTGAAATGACAAGATAACTTAAAATTCCTTGACAATGGTGGGAATGAAATACGAGAAAAACAATATTATTTCTAGTTGCAGGGATTCAAGTTCAAATCTCTTTGCCGTGAAATTTTTACCACTAAATTAAAAGATAAAATGATATCCTGTTCTCAAAAATAAAAATTACAGATATTTTAAGACTTCTTTTTTCAATTAGAGAAATGTTCCTTGACATGTATTGTCCCTATTTTGCTCAAAAGTTAAAGTTGAGATTAAAATTATGTTGGATTTTTTAATAATTATTTGTGGATTAACATTAATCACTTATTAAGAATTTTTTATTGGATTATTAAATAATATCAATTATAAAATATGTGTACATTATGTTATTTGAACCAATTAATAGATTGGTATAGACTTTGTAAATGAGTTATCTATGATAGGCTGGAATATTTATCTATAACCCACTTGAGAGGTCCTTAGTCTCATATAATATAGCATCTCTTATTGTCCCATTAGATAGAGAGTTAATTTTGCGTATCAGAAAGAGAGCAGTTACCCTCTCTGAGTTCTCTCTGTCGCCACTACTTTATTGGAGAATATGGATCCTTCAATGGTGGCAGGTACACAAATTTCTCTCAATTATCTCTATATAATTCTATAAGAACATGCTATATTATGTATCTATATATGAATTTTGATCCAAGTAAAACATAATTTTTCCAATAGTGGTATCAAAGCTCGGTTAGATTATATATTATGGCTGTTCATGTGTTTATGCATATCTATATAATCCTTTGCATGCAATTAATCAAATGCATAAACCCTAATTTTGTGTTGGCCTTGATTTTACTATATATTAAACAAATTGATTTAGGATTTTGGCTTATTTGATGTTAGATTAATGATATGTCACTACTAGAAAAAGGAGATTTAGAGACGAAAATTAGATACGGAATAATTTTCGTCTCTAACAGAGACAAAAATAGAGACGGATTTGGGAAGTTAGAGACAGATGGCAAGGTTTGTAATTTAGAGATGGAATTTAGAGACAAAAATTTTTTGTCTCTAAAAATCCGTCTCTAAACTAATTTAGAGATGGAATTAGAGATGGAATATGAGAGACGAAATATTTTCCGTCTCCAATTCCGTCTCTAATCTATAAATTTTAGACATAAATTTTTTATCTCTCATTTTATATCAAATTTTTGAAATAATATTTAAATTATTAGTAAAATTACCTAAAATTTAGATAATTTTTAAAAAAATTTAAGTCCCGTTTAATTTGTAGAAATAAGTTAATAGAATAGAAATCCAGATTCTCTTACATTAATTTATTGTGTTTGTTTGATATAGTTGATTATAATTTTTATTTCCACGATATATAGATTCTCTTCTATAAAGAAGATGATTTTATCTTGAAAAAATTCTAAAAAAAGAACAAGTAAAATGAAATAGAAAAATAGGTTAAAAGATATAAATGATAAATAGATATATTTTATTAATATATTTTATTTTACAAATTTTTCATATTTACTTTCATTTTACATTTTTTAGAATTGATGGGTAGATATATTTTATTCATATTATGAGAAATGATTTAATAATTTTAAAAAGAAATAAAAATTTATGAAGAATAAAGACATGTCTTCCTATTAAATATATGTACACTTAATGTTGGATATAATATAATTTTGGTCACAATCATTATGTAGTATATAGTATTTTCTTGTATTATATATATATACACACACACACACACACACACACACACACACACACACACACACATACGTATACGAACATACTATATACTACATAATTCTTTTAAATCGATTTATTATATTTGATTGGTAAATTTGACTCTAACCTTGATTATTATGAAATACAGATTTCTCCTATATAGTGAAAAGGGAAAAAGTGAAATAGAATAAAAAATTAAAAGAGTAAAATACCCTTCACCATTTTTCCTTCATATCTTCATCTGGTGCTCCATTTTACTGATAAATAAAAAGATTAAAATATCTTTCATCATCAATTCATTTTTTCATTGGTTAGTGAAATGAGCTACTGAATTCATAGAGCAAATCGAACACAATAAGATTAAAAAATAAGAAAATGATCATAAAATAACATATTTAATAAAGCGGACATAACTTTCAGCTGAGGTGGAGTTATGATACCCATTAGGATTTACCCAATGGAAACTGTTTCAGGCTCAAAAAATCATTAAAAAAAAGTGAGTTTTAGGTTGTTTATCTATTTATTACATATTTTTAGAGATTTCTTTTCTATTTTTGCATTTAATGTTGATTAGTATTTTATCTTACATTATTTCTATTTAAGCTTATATTACTAAGACTTTGAATTAATAAAAATATCTCAGTTACTATACAGTTTTCAGATTTACTTTAAATTTTATGTTTTTCAGAATTGATGAATAAATATTTTTTTATTAATATTATGAGTAAAATGATTTTATAGTTTTAAAGTGTAAGTAAACATTTATGAAAAGTAAAGGCATCTCTTTTCAAAAACTATATGTATGCTTAATTTTGAATATATATATATATATATATATATATGGCGACGGTGGGTTTATAGGAATGTGTATGGACTTCGAAAATAAGGCTTTGATTCTTATGGCCACAAAATTATTTTAATTTTGAAATGTTCATAATTTTTTAGGTAGTATTATATATTATTTTATTATTATCGATCTTTTGAATGATATTAATTTTTTTAAAATATTAATACATTAAAATATATTTTAATTAGTCATTTGAAAAGAGAGCATAATTTATTAAAAAAATAGCATTGATATAAAGAAAATGTGAATGTATTATCTTTTCTCTTTCGTTTTTTTAACGTTAATGTATTAACTGGGAAAAAAAATGCTAACTGGGTATGCTTTTTTAACATGGGCATAAACAAATCGGCATATTTTTATCCTTTCCCCCCTTGAAAACATCTAAAAAAATTTCCCCCACTTTAATTTTTCCTGCCCGCGTAGACTTTCCCTTCCAAGCCGCTCGCAGCTCCTCCTTTCGTCTCCATCCAGCAGCTTCCCTGTGGCAGTTTCTTCAACAATCCAACCCCCAATGAGCTTAGATCAAGTGAATATGTGTATAGTAACTAGATTGAGGATGGTAAGGCAACACAAATTATGAAGAAATTCCATCATCAACGACCCCTGCAGTAGAAAACCGAAGCATTGTTCACAGGTTTAATCCGTCAAATTTTGTTCATGTTTTTGGTTTTTTTAGAAGTTTTTGACCATAGATTCTTGTTTAGAAGGTTGGATAACATCTTTAGAATGATTTTTATGGTCATACAACATGATTTTTTTAGCTAAAATCCAAGGATTTTTTTTGAGTGAACAGTGCACGCGAACTTTTTTTTCCAAGGTGCTTGAATTTACAATTTCCTGGGAGAACCATGACATGATCATATTGTTCTCGATCTTCTAGGTTTTGAAGGAAGGATTATCTTTCCCTGGTTGAGTGGCAGCACTAGTGATATAATCATCCTTGCCTTTCCTTAAAATAAACATAATAACAAATTTTGTCTGTTGAATAGAATTATGGCTGTTCGGCTTGCGTCCAATAATGAGAAGAATTGAGCTCTTTGAACTTCCCATGGGTCATGAGTTTAGAGGAGACAGACAGAACCAAAAATCAAGGATTCGATTTGTGATATTACACCATTGACCCAAATAATTAGTAATAATGGCTATTTACAATGTCTAGAGGATTGATAGGAATCTTGGGATTTTAAGATACAATGAGAATCCATTAAAGGTTGGCAGTCCTGAGACTATAGGAATTGGGATTCCAGAAAGGGGTGGGATCCCACTTGACCTTAGTAGACTCCAAAACTACTGGAAATTGGTCTGAAACAAACCTAGGCAAAGTCTCTTGAATCAAATCAGGAAATGCTTCTTCCCAAGCATTTGTAAACAGAAATATATCCAACCTAGAATATTGAGTACTGTTGAGAAAATAGGGAGAGAAAAAGTTTGGGAGAAATGGAAAGGACACCAAACAAAATATGTTATTGAAAGGTACAATCATGGTGTGTAACATTGAATCTTAACCTCCATTTATGCTAACACTAAGCTTCATATAGACACTTATACCCTTTACCTTGGGTGCATTACATGTAACTATTTCCTTAACCTACAAGACTTTCCTAAATTCTTATTATCTCTTAACAAGTAACAATCCCACATTACTTATAAGTCTATTCTTGGGTCTTAGAAGGCTTGACCAGATCTAAAGGGTACATTTCCATGTCTCTAGGGGTATGGTTTTGGTGCCGCAACTCAAATGATAACTATATATACACTAATATAATCTGAAAGAAAGACACTTAGACTGTGGGGATGTATAAATACCATTTGAAGTTAGTCCTGCCTTGTGATGAGGCACATAAACAACAGGACTGCATTGCAGATTGCTATACACACTGACTTACCTCTAATCTGGAGAACAATTTATTTATTCTTTGTAAGTACGGTTCATATTTGAGGGTTCAATATCAAACTGAATATTGTCCTCTTGTTTGGTTATTGGAATGCTTATGTTGTGGATCCCAATTCTTGGAGGTAAACAGATAAATAAGGGATCATTCAACTTAAAAGCCATTTGGTTGTAGGACTTTACAAG